>OY992503.1:23889530-24355952 GCA_963921215.1 Scoparia ambigualis
GATGGTATGGGCACTTGTGCCTGCCGTTTCCATACATTCGAGCAACAAAAGACTAAGAGGAAGGTAAGCTTACCACCTACCTTCGGAAGAAGTATTGTGTTACACTTTGATAAAATTACCAGCGAGCACTGAGGAAATCGGAGCTTAAAGACCTCTAGAATTGATCACAATGCCACACAAACTTTCTCAAATTACTTAATAATTTTAGCTAAATTGGTATCTGAAGAGGCACTCGTAGACTGGACCACATAAATTTATGGTTACATGTATTAATTTTGTAATGTAATAAACTTACCCTAGTCGTAAGAGATCGTTACTAACATCATTATGGGCTCTGCCTAAAAAAATATTGTTATATTATAATTTGAATTTAAATTAAGTAAACAATTCTATGTTTCGGTCCACGTTTCATCAAACATGTTATTCTTTAAATATAGGTACTTTGCGGGTTACCTAAACAGTGCTCTCGTCGTAACCTTGACGAGTAAGAGTAAATAGTTGGCACTTATTCTAATTTTAATTTCTTTTGTCATCTTCGTGAAATGGAAATAATCGTTCGACTACACAGACTTTTAAGCTTTTTACTGTAAGCAAAGACACAAGCTGTATAAAAAAAGGGTTTTCATAAAAACAACAGAATGAAAGCAAAAACCCTATCACGTACTCGCTTCGGCTCAGCGACCTATATACGGGCACGAAACAATATCGATTTCCATCGCGATAATGCCGGTTAAGGGACATTCTGCGAATAACACTGATTAAAACGCCATAAGAGAGTGAAGGTAGGTGTTTCGCGAAACCGTAGCGAACCGGATCCAAATCGGAGGGAGCGATTCTGTAACTGGAGCACACTGCCGTTGTCGGCTCGAGTGTCGCCCCTTACGTCGATAATAACATTTTCTTTCGGGCAGTTTCTCTTTTTTGTGTATGCACCTGCGATGTAGCACAATCTCAGCTTATTTCGAAACGAATGATTGACGCTTATATCGGCACAAATCATATATTCCGCTCGTTACTCTACGCGAACTGGTACACCGGGGGAGCGCATAAACGGCTCTCATTATTGTACAATTTGATAGTAAATTACCTTTGCCGAGAAGAGTTTTACTTGAAACCTGAATTAATGGTTTTACGTTTAAAACTGTACCACTGTTTGTTACCGAATATCGTTTAAATTTATTGTAATTTTTTATTTATTAATATATAAAGGGTATTATAGAGAGATATATAGACCCACAACTGGGCCATCCTATAAAGTGCAAAAATCATTTATTTTTATGCGAGCAATTTTGAAAGTAAAAAAAAACATGTCTAGAAAAGTTCAAATTGTATGAAATAGCAGTTTTTTTTGCAATTTCAGAGTTGATCCCATAAAACTTTGCCCAGTTGTAGGATGATAAGATTTTTTTTTTTTATTTTTTTTATACCAAGCCCGGCAAATGACCCCACTCCACCTGATGTTAAGTGGAAATGAGGTCCAGGCGCGAGGACAACTGGTGCAGCGTAAGAGACGTAGCATCAGTCATCCTCACTCTGCCGGCCCACAAAGTGCTTCTTCACGCCTCGTTTGAAGGACCCTATTTCTTATTACCAAACACCCTGTATAAGCGATGAGTTTTTTATATTTTATGATTTTAAGCTTATACTGGTTCATAAACTTGTCTTCACGCAAATTCAATTCAAGACATGTAAACGCCCAAAAATGTTAACCTAACACCAACACACGTGACATTCTTGTGTCGTGAGAAAATCTGGTCAGCACAGCACTATAAAGCTTACAAGCATCGGTTCATTAATTAAAAGAATGCTTAATGAACGATCTGTCCAATTAGATGAGCCATTTAAGAATGTTAGAGTAGGGCAAATCGGTCATCAGTGTATAATGCCAGTGCAAGCGCGCCGAATAAGACAAACCAGACTGACAAGCTAACTACTACATTTTTCAGGCTAGTTTTAGCTAATCAACGTTTAATTTGAAACTACATACGTACAGTCTGCTGTTTGTTGTATGGTCCATAGTAAAAAGCCGAAGAAAAATACCTCTAGGTACGAAGGGTATATGCTTACCAAAGTAAACTTACCATTTTATTAACAGAACAACGAATGGTTTCGACAAGTAATAAATTAATAAGTATGAATTTAAAATATGACTAAATCTAACTCAGGTACTTAAATAAATAACTGGCGATTTATTTTTAATTGAATGGGTTGTATGGTATGGTTTCAACTAGTGTTGAAAAAGTTTAAGTGAGTCAGATTTATCGGATTCTTTGACCCGATCAACAACCGTGTAATCTTTAATCAACAGAGCATTTGTTATTAATTAATCACGTCAGAAGCCTCCTGGTTTACTGGTCGTCAATCTTCTTAACATTATTTGGGCGCACGGGATTTTTTTTCGCTATCGATTGAGAGAGATTATAAGATATCATATAATAATATGAAGTATATACACTAAACGCGTTAGTTATTGAATTTTGACAATTAGACAAAGGTTTATAAGTACAGTCGAAATCCCAAGCTTCGTGGGAAAATCGCTGGTCGAATTGCCATTCATGCGTTGGACCATATTTTACGCCGGAATCGGAGGCAGTGTCGCAGCGCGCACCGCGGCTTCGGCGGAGCGGTAATGTCACGACTAGATTGTGCATCCTTGCAGCCGACTGTTGCGACGCACCGCCATCGCCGGCCCGGCCGCTATAAATCAACGCACACCGCAACATCGGACTGGCATTTATAATGGCCGCACGTTACACTATCTACGCCGAACGTTTATAATCTATACGTTAATTATATCGACCAGACTTCTCAAAATAATTACTGGGTTAATTGAATTGCAAATCCTATTGCATCAATTTCTTATATTATTGAGCCGCTACATCTGATCTGCTATTATAAAGTTTATGATTCGCATCCGACAAACCTTTGAAACTATTTGATATCTATCATCGTTGCGTATTCTTAAAGTAGCATTGAATGCAGTGATTAACGAATTCGACGTAGGAGGTCTTTCGGACGTGTACACACGATGTAACGAGTCAGTCGTACGAACGTACTGATGCATGTTGGAACGTCAACGGGAAGCTGCCAAGTCGGACATCGCGTTTGCGAATCGCATTTGAACCGAGGTCGTTAATTGCATTAACCGCGTGTCACTCCAGGTCCACGCGCGGCGCAGCAATCTGCGCAATGATCATTTTACTTCAGTTGCTATTCCGCTTGAATACATAATAATCTAGCATAAAATTGCAACAGCCAGGTAGACGAGAGAGATCAAAGGCTGTGCAAGCAAACGGTCATCTTCTGCGAAATGCCAAAGGTCGCAGCGTCGAAAACGAATGCGCAGTGCCGCGAGGCTGCTCTGGTATGCACCGCGCTCCCATTTAGTGTGGCGGGCGACTTCTATTTATTGATCCCACGAATAGATCGGTAGCTAATTACTCAGCAAACCGAATGAATAGCTTTCGATTCATGTACAGTCGCCGTGACTCGACGTGATCGTAACTCTACAAATTGCAATGTCAGTTCCTTAGCGTAATTGTGCTTCAGACACAACCAAGTTTGTCTGGTAAAAATGAGTAAAGAGGAATCTAAATACCTTATTCATTGCGGTCACAAACAGTTCCATTCCCATGGAAAAATTATAGTCAGCCACTGTAAAAGCAAATTTTTTACAGTACTGTTATAAAATATGACACCGATCGTAACATTTCTGATTGGTACGGAAGCTTTCTATCACTCACCGATTTATTTACATTTCCAATTACAGGTATGCTTAACACGTTGCATCGAAGAGGTAGCGTAACCGGGAGCGGATAAGAGCCAATCTACGCTCGCGTACGTTCGTCCGCGCATTTCACTCCTCCGTCAATTAGCGAACGACTTATTCGATCTAATTGATATATAGAGGCATAGCCTCCCGGCACACCTGCACCGTATACCTTCATTCCCTTTTTGGTCCACGACAAGCGAGACAAACTCGCTGCAGCAGCCAATTAAAACCGTCTCATTGTCGCTGCCCGTATCACGGCGGGGATCGCAGACCGCCTGGCAGCCATTGAGCTATTATAACCAGATGCGACACCGCGAAGCAAGTTTTTGCGCACTGGTTGCGGCCTACGGCCGGTAGTGTATAGTGTATGTCGCAGAGATTTGATCAATTCCTTAAGTGATTTGATCAAATCACGGAGGATGTTAAAATAACAACACGATTTTTTCATTTCCCTAAACAAATCTAGGGATTTGAACAAATACCAGAACTGGTTCCGTGAAATGACAAAAAGCTTTTCTATGGTATTTTAAACGTCGTTTATTTGTAATTATATGCATAATTAAAATATGTATTAGTAAGTGTAGTAAAATTGATCTCAAAAATTGTCCTACTCCTGTAGGTCACGTGATATGTTAGAAATTTAAGCGAAGCGCAGCGTAGCGATTGTTTTGAATTTTGAGGTTATTTTTTTATTAGACAACAGAAATACTAGCTGCTAAATACTCGTATATTCTTTGCTACTGGCTACAAACGCCTCAGTGATTGTGTGTGAATTGTGTGATCGAAGCGATATTGTGGACTTTGCGGCTGCAAATCAGTGCGCAAACAATTGCTTCGCGGTGTCATCTCTAGTTGTAATATCTCAAGGCAGCTATAAAACTGAGCTTGCTGTCCTCTGCTAGGGCTGCCGCTAGACATTTGGCTTTTGTGGCCGTACTTAAGTATAATGTATTCACAGCTTTGTTCAAATGCGTTTTGTATAAACATCGTTAAGTAAGTTAAGTTAACAGCCTATAAGTACTTACTTAAGTACTTATAGGCTTTGTATTTCTCCTGGTTCGCACATCTACGTAATGTATATTATATAGATATAAGGTAGTTGTAGTAGTAGGTAGCTGTGTACCGATAATATCTTAGTAAAAGCTTTAGATTTTTTAAATTAAAATTTTGATTTTACATTTTTGTGCTAGTAGGGGAAATGTATAAAAAATATCATAAAAGTTTTCTTTTTTTTATAATTCCAGCAAACAGTTTTTATTCAGTATATTGACAATCTCCGCGGTCCGCGCTCGGCATTTGAGCTTTAATTGTTCACTTATTTTTGTTAACAACCGGCGCAATTTGTAAGCGTCGCTAGATGGCCTGCCGAGATAAGCGCATTGTGTCCGTATCGGGGTCGTTTAGGTGCTGTGTTCATTTAAGATAACAACCTTAATCGGTTTTGTATCCTATCGATTTTAACAACACTTCTTTCTTCTAAATAGTGCTTTTGTGCTTAACGTAGCCAATTAGATAAAAATAATGTTTTAAAAAGTTAAACCTACACTTAAATCTACACTTATTAAAATTTTTTTCCTCATTACATAATTATATACGTATATTTAGATAACTAGGCGCTATACACTGAGCCGTTCAAGACTGAATGTGTGGTAATTTTAATGTTAGCTACCTTATATTTTTGTACAACTTAATATGAACAAATAAAGACAAGAAAATTAGCATGATGTGTAGTTATTTATGTATTATGATATGAAGCACTTCAAAACCACGATCAACAGACCTATCGGTAGGTATATCAACGAGAAAATATGACAGTAGGCCGTCGCTTTAGGGATAAAAGCGGTATTACCCATTACTATGAGTTAATCGAAACGTCTCTTGTATGTCTTGTTTTACGATAAATTTACGTCAAAACTATAAAGACATACCTACATGCGAAAGTTCATTTCACTATCTGATATAAATCAGAAGAAATGAACAACTTATAAACTATCTCCCAACAGTAGGGGGGGGGGGGGACAAGACAACAAAGGCACTTAACGTTTTTGTATGTTACAATTTTTACATGCGTACCTACGCACTAGTAGGTGCGGATGTTAAATATATCTATCATTATATTTAACAACAACACCTCGAAACATTGCCCAAGACCTATTAAAGTGAGCTTAACTACCTACTCCTGCAGGTTTATGAGCGCAAGTAAGGATTTGCGTTTCCCACGCTGCCTGAGATTTAGTTGCAACTTGCAGCGCCTTACTGCACACCGCAAACACTATATCTACTGTACGTATCCTTAGTCGAACTATAAAACGGATCCTGTTCTTCGGAATATAACGATATTTCTTAATTAACAGCTTTGCATATTATGAGTTATGTCTCGCTTCTGTGTTGTATGATTATGTGTTCTGTTTTCTAGACCGTTGAAGGCATCCTTAAAATCCAAAGCTAAATCGTAAACCATTATTAAAATGATGACAATTAATAAATTGACACGAGTCAAACGGGTAGCTATCAGTACTTTAATACTTAATTGAGAATATTTTTCAAAATGTTGAGACGTAGAATACACATTCCTGACAATAAGCCATTAAGTCCCTCATATTTTTTTTTTTGGACTTGTAGGTCTTATATAACAAAACGTTAGGTAGGTACTATTTATAAATATTTTTTTTGGACTGTGTCTGTTATTGGGTGCGTGCTTGAGCTGACCAGCCATTCAGTTTCGCAACGGCTGCACTCGCTGGCCCACATGCGCATACGCCTTCCACAGACATATCGAATTCGCGACTGTGTGCTTAGCGCGAATTTTATTTACCATACGAACGAATAACAGAATTTGTATGGCAGAATTTTATTGTAAAACCACAACCCTTATTAGGCCAACGTGGTGGGTTGTGTTATGACCCCATCTCCCCATATGATGTTGTTCAAAGAAAGGAAAGCCTGTCTGTGCCCAGAAGTGGGAATAATGATTAACACTTAGAACGCGGCGCCACTAGAAACAATAGAAATTCTATTCGTTGAGCACTGATCAGTGCGCGGCTGCAATTGTAAGGTTAATGATGGTGTATGGCAGAATTGTAACCCACCTCGTTTGTCACTAGGAGGTGCTTTAATGCCATACAAATGTTTGTGATTGAATGGTGAACAAAACTCACAGTAGGTACTCGATCGGATCGCGTCGGCTACCGCTGCCGCAGCCTCTGGCCTCCTCTGGCCGCCGGATGCGAGCCAGGAAAGGCATCTTGACACACTCTACAGTTACAAATGTATTTATGAGATGAATGATGAGCGTGCGGTGCTTAATTATAGACAAACAGTTATAATTTTTTTTTTAATTTAATACAACTGCATTTTGATAATTTGTTTACTACACATTATGATCATTTGTTTATTTTTCTTTCTGCTAAATCTATAGAAATTCAAATACCAACACTAAAATGGCATGTACGAACTGAAAATGAAATCTTCATTAATCTAATTGAATACCCGGATATATAGTCAAAACCACAGAACTTGTAACACACAACACAAGATATCCTATTATGAAACAATTGACACTCACGAGAGAAATAAGTCACTTGCATGAACAAAAACATAAATGTATTAGAAAAATCTTTTTTTTAAAAATGTTTTTGTTTCTAACAAAGCAAAGGTTGCCATAACAATGTGCAATGAGTAAGTGCCTGTAACGCAACGTAACGACCGGACACACAAACGGATTGGAATTATCGTGATTTGTCATACATACAATTACGGTAGAAATTCCATTAATCTTTATAATTTGCGCCGCGGCCGCTGATTGCTTTATCACAATAATGACAACATACTTCGATCGTGTGCTTAAAGTTGCTGCGGTTAGGACATTTACCGTACAGTTGGTAATGCAGGTACTGTGTTTAATGGCCTGAACTTTTCTATAAATAATTACAGTGGCCCTCTTCGGGAAATCCTTAACATGGATATCCACTCGCGTTTACTTTACATATTATTTTATCCTGATGTTTTTGTACCCTTTGCAGCATTCGGATCACAGGAAGACGGAACAAACGTACTCTCAAAGTATAAGAAATGAGATATATTTAGAAGATTCATACTGTTTATATTAAATATGCTATGTATTTAATATATTTTAACTCTGTTCAGGAAAACCGCTTTACCCAATTAAATTTACATAAATATTCGCCATACTACAGTTTGTAGGCGGATATTGCAAATGTAATTATTGCCTTGATTATAGGCATTATATAAAAACAAACAAAATATTTGCGCTAAATAAATATTTCCTGCACTGGGCTTTATTTAAATATATTAGTAGACGCCATACCTAAAATTCGTAACACCTTCATAACTTTATGAAGAAACGTTTCGCATTTATCTCATTCACATTATGTATACTAAAGAGCTGAAAGCGCATCTTATCCGAAATTCTTCAACCTCTCGACTAGACGGTGGTACCTAACAGGCGGGCAATACAAGCCCCACCACCGACCTTAACGAGTAAAATAAAATGCACCTTTCGTTAGGACTCAGACCCAGAACCTCTGAAACTGAAACCTAGCCACCACAAAGAATTGACCTGACGACGGATTAGATAAACGTCATATACAACAAATTATTAATCAGGCATTTTATTCGTCGACCATTAATGTTTGTTTGTTTAACCGCTTGCACTTAATAAAGGAGACCGGTTTAATTTTTATGTAGCTACCTACCTGCCTGTCTGACTAAAAAGTAATTATAGACATTAAACTGAATGTTCTTGATAATAATTGAGTCACTATTCATTACCTACGTGTTGCATTAGGCCCGAGTTTATTGTCTGCTCAAAGTCATTTTTAATTTTGCGACTGGTCGCCGGCGTAGCGCCATAAAATCCATTACCATAATCGCTCGATATCGGTTAACTTAATAGAAATAACGAGGTCAATTCGCAGAAAACCGCGAATGTTACTTTGTTTAAAAATAACGTTTACAAGGAATAGTCACGGATGCCAGTTCATTCAGGAACCACTACAGCAGTTTGTGAAACAAGATTTTATGTAGTATTTTGACGTTATTATCTTTTTCTATATTTTTATTATTATATCAGAATTTCTTGCGGCTTTGTCTAAAAATTTGTGGTAATTACTTCAGTAGGTACCATACCATATTTAATAATGATAGAATTATTTATTTATTTTGGTTCTTTTGTGTTTAAAAAAAAGTTGTTAACTTATTTTTGTAGACCTACTAAATGTTATGGAAGAATAATAGTATCGAGTTTTACAAGACAAAAGCAATTCAAAGGAACATTATTAAACGATGGAAAATAGCTATTGAGAACATTGTTTATTTACGCTTCACAAAAGAGAGTTCAAACATGTCGGTCAAACTTAGTCACGACAAAAATCCCCACCAAACTGTTTGACGACGTGTCACCAGGAAAACTTAGACGTCCTAAGAGTCAGTTCGTATGCGAATTTGAATCGTTTGTTCAATTGATAAGGTCTGTTTAGCTGTTAGCAAACCAAACGGTTTATTTGATTCAGAGCCTCCATGATAAAATTATAAGTATACATATTGTGTTTAACAATTATCACATAAAAAGATTTATTTCCTGAAAAGCGTTGTTTGACCCAGATCCGTGCGTTAAATCAAAAATGTTTGTCCAGAAATTAACTTAATGAATAGTTGACTAGACTTGATATGACGTTTGCTTTGTAGGTATTTATTTAAACTTACTGGAGAAGTAGTCACACATACTGATACAACATTAGAAGGTTAGAAAGTTATGTTTATTTAGTAGTTCGAATCATCGTTTTTTATATCGGTCTAATAATAGACACTAATCCTTGAAGTACTTACCGTCTACGTGGGTATTTGCAACTTACCGAATAAATGACATTGTGTGGTTATGCGCAGTTACCTAAATTTTTTTTTTGTGAAATCCTTCTTTTATATAGATGTTATAAAAATGTGGGATTAAAACTAGATTAAGAACCTTTAAAACCGGATACCAGCAATGCAACACAATGCTGTTTCGAGGCAGAAATAGGTATTTGCCATCAATTCAGACCATGGGCAGAAAGCTTTATCAAGGAAAACCTTTTAATTTTTCGAAAATCATCTGACCCTATAGAACTTCACTTGAGTACAATGCTCAACACTCTTCTCTATCTTGGAGCCACACAACAAGAGTACCTAAAATAGAAATATAATTTAGCAAAGGTTTCATGTATTTACGAGTACAGTTAATACCAACGTCGTTAATTTTCTAATCGATTTCGTGTAATGAGAATGAGCCAGTCGCAAGGTGCAGCGTGTAACTTCCACAAACACATTCAAGTACATTCGTTCACTCAGTTACGAAACAGTTGTCTTTGGGTACCTATATCCCTAGTCTTATGATCATAGTTAACATAAAACTTTGCTCTATCTAGCAATTAATATAGTTAAAATATATCTCTCTGATGCAACGTCTTAAATTACTGATTGAATTTAGAATTTTACGAGCTTTAGCCTGAAGTTACTTGCAATAGTAGTTAAACATATTTATGATCGTCACCGCGCAGTTTTACTTGGTTTCTTACATTGTAGCGAGCTGTTGCTTTATTAATATTGCTGGGTGAACACTTATTGGCTATTGCAGCGCGCATACGTTAATATTTATGTACCTGATGTGATTTTGTTTGATTATTACTCTACTCATTCCAGGCTCAAAATAATAAATCATAGTGTCAGATTCTATTGGGTAAACTGACCATAATTTGACATTGATATGTAGGATGTGGTAGAGTTCCCACTCAAAACCCGTCTTCGGACTACTACTAGTTATCGAATTATACTGTACACATTTCTACCGCTAAACAGCAGAATCCATAATTTCTGTTTTCATACAAAGAGGCATAAAATTAAAGATTTAAAATATCTTGCGCGAAAATTAAAAAATCCGTACCTAGCAAACATAGAGAATATTGTGATCGACAATGCTGCCGGCTTCTGTCTGTATCAGTTTCCTAGCGTGTCGCATATCTCAACAGAGTAACTATATTATCTAAGTACACATTAACATATCGGTGGTAAATAATATTTAGTCAAATATCAGCGGCATTGTATCAGCTGACAGCCGAAACGCGACACCACGTGATTCGGTCCCGCGCGCTGCTCCAATTCTACGTGTCGTTTTCTTGACAGACCTTTCTCATTTTACGTTACACACTAAATACGATATGCATATTTGTATTATAGTCTATTATAACTGTAACTTTTGTACATCACTTACTTTATACAAAATCAATCGAAGATTCTGTCGTCATGGACTAAAGATGGATTTTATCGAGAATGAAGTAAGGAAATGGAAACAGCTAGGTGTTAAAAAGACACGCCGATAAAAATGAAAAGAATAACCCCTTAATCATCATTAAGATTTTTGTAAAAGTAACAAATCCTACCTCTGTTCCTCTGTCGGTTAAAAGAAATACTTATTTTTTAGATAATGTTTGTGTTACTGAAACAATGGTTTTTCTTCTTCTTCTCATATTACTTACATCATTAAGAAAATAAAAATAAAATATCCAATATTGAAATTACATCTTAAGTCTGCATGACAATATTTAATACTTTTTCTTTAGTTTCTTTAAAGTATGTGGTATGTTTGTTGTACTAAAAGTGTAGTATGTTATGCGAGCGCGCGGGCGGGCCGGCCGCGGCCGGCGCGGCGCGGTGCTACGTGATACCCGATAGGCACGCTGCGTGACTCGTTCGCCCTGATTTCGTACAGGATTTAAAGCACGAACGACGTTGGCTTGTTAATTAAACATTCAGTAACAACCTATTCCAATCTTGAGACGATACTACCATGAAACTTTAACATGTTCGTTAAATATCGTTGACCACTTGCTTGCAATCTTTATGGTTCACATGACATCTTAATAATATTGTGTAATTGTCGACTTTGCTCAACTAACTTATGACATAGTAAACTTCAGTGTAGGTACTAAACGAAAACTTTTCCTTTATTTCAGATCGCTTCCACTGCTACCACAAAATCATGGCCAACACATCAGAACGCCACACCGTCGCTGTCAAGAGACAAGCGAACTGAGTTCTTGAGAAGCAGAGACCAGGGTTGGGGGGAATAATGGGAAAAAGGAACGTACGGATCAAGTTCGCACATTCCATTGGTCCGCCGACAGCCGCGCGCGCGTCGGGCCCGTCCGAGTAGCACCCACCCGCGCCTGCGCATGCGCCAGCACTACCAGTTACCGACGCTCTAGCGGCCGCCAATAAAGTACAAGTCATTCCGGGTTATAACTCACTTATTTAAATTTAGATGTATTTATCGTAGTACAAAGACAAAGAGAACCGACACGGTGAAAGTTTGCTTTATGTAGCAAAACTGATCGATGTAGAAGATCGAACCGAGTAGTCGTCCTCGGTTGAATAATTGAAACGGTAGACATGACGGCCACTGCCCCAGAACTGTCAAAGTCTGATTTCTTTGATTTCGTGACGTCAAATGAAGTTACTGATGCTCAGTATAAACAACAGATGCGTTCTGTGAATGTGTTCATGGAATCGCCGGACTCGAGATCGAATCCGTTGCTTTCGGAAGAGCCCAAGGAGCAGAATAACAATAGCCTATTGAGTATCGCGGGCCCGCAAGCGCCCGCCCCCGCCAGCATGGCCACAGCGACCACTTCCACCACCTTGCAAAGCTTCGACTCCATCTGGAATGTCGATAGAGACCGCGACCGTTTGGAAACTGCTATGTTAGAAGATCTCAATAAATATTACTGGACTCAGGACAGTGAAATTAATGGCACACATCCGTGCACTGACTCCGCTATTTCAAATAAGTTAATCAGCAACACTGACGGACAAATATACACTCTCACGGTGCTGAATCAGGATATCAATGAAAGTACTACGAACCGTTATTGGGGGAAGGAAGAAGACGTCTCTATGTCAAGTCCAGCAGATATAGAACAGCCACCCTCCTTAGATCTCGAATCAATATTAAATATGAATGGTTTTCCGAATGATTTCAATCAGGACTTACCAAAAGTAGAAGGTTTTAATTATGATGAAGGTGATTCTGAATCTCAAAATACAGACCTGAGCTCGAATATAGTCAAAGTGGAATCGTTTACCTATGATGAAATGGAGTTATCGAGCGGTGAACAAAAAGATGACCCCCATAGTCCAATTGTCGGGACACCAACCATATTAGATAATCAAGTGGAATTCAATAATAATAACAATGATTGGAAATTAACAGATCAAAACACCGAAGCAAACGAGTCCTTATTAAGAAGTGCTTTACAGGGAAAAGCGTTCATTAGATATAGTACTATACAAAAGAATACAATCAAATTAGATGGAAGCACGGAACTAAAAAGGGTCATTATAAACAATAACAACAAAGCAGATGTACCATCGATGTACCACGACAACAAAGACACTGACCAAGAGCTCTTGATGGCAATTGGCCCGCCTAACGGCAACGTTAATATCTCAATACTATTGGAAGATCCAAGCACGGCAGTAATCACAAATGGGGAGAACCCTTCATCCACACAAAGTGTTGATGATATTATACTTTCGCGTTTGGATACAAACTATCCCGAAGATTTCGAGAAGTTGACAAGGATAGCGACAGAGTTAGGTGAATCGATTCAACCGTTCTGCACAGTAGAACCCATCGATCCTACGAGAAGCGTATACAATATCCATCATGTCAACGGAGAACTAGTGACGATGATACCTGCCGGAGACGTCCAGTTACCCCAGCACTTACAAATAGTAACAGCATCGCCGACTGTGACTAGCACAAAAAGTGCCAACAAAAAGTATAATAAAAGATTACAGAATAAAAATTCACCTCCAGCGGTACAAGCGCAGTCGGGCACGGCGATTCAGGCGGCAACGTCTACGTCGAATGGTGTTAGGAAAGAGAGATCTTTGCACTACTGCTCGATATGTTCGAAAGGGTTCAAAGACAAGTATTCGGTAAACGTCCACGTGCGGACGCACACCGGCGAGAAGCCGTTCGCGTGCTCGCTGTGCGGTAAGAGCTTTCGGCAGAAGGCGCACCTGGCCAAGCACTACCAGACGCACATCGCGCAGAAGAGCCCCGCCGCCAACGGCGCGGTCAAGCCCAGCAAGCAGAGGTAACCACGCGGCTGCATCTTCCCCGCTCATTCACATTGATAGTCAAATGAACTTTGTCGCGTCGCTGAACAAACGATGTAAATCGAATACCTAAAGGCTGAAATATCACAGATGAATTTGGTAAGGTGCTAATTAATGTAGTAGTTATAGACACTAAGGCAGTTGTAAAGGAGAGATTTGAAGGTTCTTTGGCCGTTATCTTAATCGTTAATTCGTGTGTAATTCCGTCCGTTACCGAATACCTTTTAGCTTTAGCCAGCGTTAGCTGATACAGATAATTTAAGTGTTTTAAGAAATTAAAAGATAATGATAAAGTCTTCATTCCATATTTATTAGTCATAATAGTATTAGTTTACAATAAAGTCATACGTACGTATTTTCATGCATTTTGTAAAGGTATGTGTACTTGGTTCCTGATTTCTAAAAATGTAGTAGACTCGCACGCCTGATATCAAATATTTATCAAAGCTTATAATAGCTCCCTCTCGAGCTTTCCTGAATGTGCTGTAATCCTATCAATAGCGAAATGAAACGAGCCATCAGATAACCGCCGACAATGATGAGCAGCGTTGGGATTATTGCCCGCCGCCGCCGTAATTTCTCCCGCAGCGCGACCGACTAAACTTTCTAAAAAATAAAAAAGCAGAGTAAAAGAACAAGTATTCAGTACCTACTATCTTTCACCGCTTAAATATCGCATCTCCGCTGTGGCTACGCGCTGCTCCACCGCGGTGCTGTTTTTTCCTCATACTCATGAATGGCATTACTATCGTTTTCGGCGGTGGTACCTACTGGTACACTAATCACCGATCTTACATAACGTTCGGCAGTAACGATAGATTGTTTATTCAGTGTCTATTTTTAATAATAACAATGGCACTGTTATTATTTTAATTCACTTCGATTAAATAACCTATTTTAGACATAATACGATCATGTATTTGATCGTATATATCGAGCAAAGCGGTGAACGGTTTCCCATTCCTAATATTATATCTTTCGCCTCATACTTGGAGGGCCCTGATTGCTCCCAGATTGCTATAAATTAGAAATACTAGTGGTAGTCCAATCATGGTGTTTAAAATTGTGCTCCCTTTCTCGTGTAACAAATTGGCCTTTCTTTGTGGAAGCACCCACGAGCGCGCCGCGCCTCGCATTGTTTACACAGCACCGAAGCCCGGCAATCATTTCCCTGCACCTGCTGCATCGATAAGTCCGAACATGAAAGCTGCTCGAAAGTGCCACTATTAGTGAGAAGCGATTGGCGTGCATCGCCGACGCCATCCCATGATCTATTTCGCTGTCGCCCCACAAACAGATTGTGCCGATAGCGCTTAGTGATTTTTAAACAATGAGCTTTCACGTTTTCGTACAATCTAAAGATTATTATCGTCTATTAATTTCCAAATCTGTGTAATTTGTGCTCGACCGCAAACAACTCACTCGGTCAGAATGTGTCTGTTCATTAATAGATTACGCAGCAGATTATATATAAAAAGTAAAATGAATTTGATTTGGTCCGACCTCCATTGCAGGAAACTCGGTATCTGTAATGAGTATTGAACTGTCCGTGACGCAGCATGTCTTGCGCGCGTGAAGGTGCACTGTATTGTATCGCGCTGCGGTTTCCGTCCCAACTATATCTTTATTTAGCACTAATTCCCATTGACTCATAATGTTACTTTATCTAGCACTAATTATTCCTAATGCTCATTGACCTATAATATGCCTGTAATAATATTTTTAATATTTTTATCTGACAATATTGTACACGTATAAGTCAAAGGCTGTAAACATTATCGATTGATTTAGTCTTGTCATAAAGTTTATGGTTTCTTGACATTTAAATATACATATAAGTAGTAAATATTTTAAGTTCAAATAAAGTTCAACGTCTTGTTTTAAGTACAATTACGTATTTGTCTTTAGGTATAATACTACTACTAAAATGTAATCACGTCCAAAGTAATTGAGATTAGCTTCATAGTTAAGCCTAAGTTATACCCCACCCGCAGAGTGCGATGTCTCCCAAAAAGAAAAAGAAGCCGAATGAAAGTAGATGATACTCGTATTCCTTTCTCCAGTTCCGTGATTTGGCTATGTTCAATGTTTGAGTCATTTTACACACATGGAATTAAGTGAAGCTGTCGACATATGGCAATCTTTTGTACTGTAATAAGAATAATGACTTTTCAAATTGTAATTTGTGACCTGATAACAAGTAATTGATGCTATCATCAGAATAAAATTGAGCCGGCCGCTAAGGTCGGGGCTCGGCCGCCACACGTCAAAATCCAAGCCGGGAACCCGTTATGCACCGCAATGTCACCACGGGCCGACACGTTTCAGATACTATTTCTATTAGCGTTTAAAGGTCATCGCGGCAAATACTATTGTCAATTATATTTTCAATGGTAATAATAATAGTGACTTTGAGAATAGTCTCTATTATTATAAAACCGTCTCACTGGACAAGTGCTAACTACAGGGGCGTAGCTAGAGCTGTAACAATAATACGGGGCCCTTGGGCTGCAGGGCCCCGAACGTGTGTGATAAAAAAATATCTGAGGGCTTGTATGGGACAGGAACAGCTATCAGACTTGATATTATTGTCTATAGAGACAGAAAATCTAGAAAAACTGAAATCAGTTATAGATGATAATATAATAAAGAGGCCAGACAAGGTACTAATTTGAATTGTTTGGCTAACTTAGCTCCTCCAGGGCATCTAAGGCAACCTACGCCACTGGCTAGAGAATTTTACGTCCGAATGTAGGGTCGGTAGCCTAGCTATGCTCGGGTAGAATGCGATGAATCGTTAATCCCCATCCCCCCTAATAGAAGACTAGGTACTGATGTTAACCCTAAACGTAACACAAGCTTAGTATCTTTCTGGATAAAACGCGACAATTGTTAATGTGTTGATAATTAATAATAACTTTTTTATTTAAAAACATACCTAAAATCAGTTAAATATATAGAGAATTAATAAATAATCTGTAATAAATGCAATTAACTACGTGTAGATTATAAACGGTGTGTTGTCCGTGTATTTGTCAAACACTGTGACCTTAATTGGTTCGCCGTGAACCATTGTTGCCGCATTGTACTGCCAATACCCGAATGGCTGTTCGTTTACGATGGCTTTATTGATATCAGGAATGTGCACAGTCATTTACACAATGTTTAACGATTTGCCCTACAGTTATACGTATCGTAATATGTATGCAGGTAACCAATATGCAAAGTCAATAAACTGTTTAATGTTTAAAGAGACACAAAATATTTTTATAGCTGTACGAACAAAACACAATGTTGTTATTGATGCATGGCACTTGTAATACAACCTTAAATAGCTGTTCGTTGGATTGATGAATATTGTGTTTGTTTGTATTTGTAAAATTCTAAATTGCAATCATGATTTTTTTTATTGAACAATATTAAACTATTTATGAACGATATACGAGTGCTATTTTATTGGTCCAATTACATCTTGCCACTTAAAACTCTCATTTACAAATTAGTTAAGTAATTAATTTTAACAAACACTGCCTTTGAATGCTCCTATCTGACTGACTTTATATATTTTTTTTATGTTGTACATTGTAACACACTTGTTAGCAATGCATAATAATAAAGTCCTTGTGTAGAACACAAAAACATTTTAGACAATTACTGGTGGAATGTAATCAAGCGAAGAAAATAAAGCTGTACTAATCAAACTTTTGTAAAGTTGCTGATAATTAAGTACCTTACCAGAATTAATTGACACATCGAATATGGTTTTTGTAACAAAGATATTGTTTTTTTATAATTGAAATACTTTCTCTTCGAATCTAATCATCATCAACGTTGACATTAAAACTTTATAAATAAAATCATAAAACACAGTCCATAAATTGTATTAGAATTATATAAAAATCCGAATTAATTACAGTGTGGAAAAAATTCAGTAACTCTACCAAGACAATATCTTCTGCGAAATTTTGTCTGTACATAAAAAGACAACGACGTTGTTACATCGCGATGAATTTCGCACACAAAAAAACGTTCACGCTGTCACTGGCAAGCACTAAACTTGAGGCTACCAAGGGGCCTACTTAGTAGAAGACTTGAAAGATCGAGTCGTCACGTCAGTCGTCAGTAGCAAGAACATACATGTCAGCCCTGTTCACGGGTCACTGCGCCGAGTTCACGGGGCGAGCAGACGATGCTGGCTGGTACTCAAAAGTAGCTCAACACTTTAGTACCATGTCAAACTAACTGCCGTTACCTACCCGTGATCCATCCGTTATGAATGAACGCAGTAAGTTGGCATGACATGGTACTAAAAGTTTAAGTTACTTCTGAAACCGACCGCACGCCCCGTTCTAAATGCCAAACCCGACGCCCGATGTAAATCGCAGGCTGTCTGATATTGTTACCTTTGACTGCTACACGTCTGCTACAAAGAGAAATTTGTTTAAATTATAATAGTAATAAAAAAATACGATGTTTTTTTGTAAGTACACCCATCAGTAAGTCTATAAAGCCGCATTGAGGAATTTAATGTAATTTTTGAATTATGTTTCATTAAATTTATGTAACAACATCTAATTTAGATTTGACTCTACACTTTTTTGTGATTTACACACGACACGACAATAATTTGAACCATTATAGGAAAATATTTTGAATTGTACAAAGTGGCCGTTTTAGATCTGCAATATTGAAGGTTGAATGGATTTCACCTTTATTACTGATAAAGGTTGCAGGTCGCTACTGTCTTTCTGGACATTTGACCTCTATCGCTGAACTAATCTAATGCTACGGCACTGCTTGCCGTAACATAATTAGGCGTCATCAATTGTCTACACAAGGTGCTACCTATTTTTACGGACATATTTTCAATTTTGCCGTAGGTATTCTTTATCGTGAAATATATTTTTCAGCTGTAACCGCAGCAAGATTACACTCCTTATTCAATACTCATTAATTGTAAATATAAAATGAACGATTATTTAGATGCAACCTAATTTGTGAAGTAAATTTATACTCTACCACTCGTATCTCATTAGATGGTATTTTGAAAAGTTAGCGAATTTATAGATTTAGTAAGGTAATATAGATAAGAAACTTTAGAGAGATTTACCAATTTAACGTAAGAGAACTATGGCTACCTTTATATTTTACGCGCGAGCGTAAATAGTTGTTAATATATTCGTGAAATATATTAAGTTATGTTGGTTTATTGAGAAACATATTTCGAAAAGGTTTTATATTGATCGATTTTTATTGCATTTGTTCCTGAGTTGATGATTAGATTTTATTAATAATTATGTCTTGTTGATAAGATTTTTATGAAATAATACGTGCATGATTAATTTAATTTTATTTAGTTATCCGGGTGTAGGTTTGAGGATGAAGTGGACCCGCTAGGGCCCTCCAGTAAGGCACAGTGCGCGGCATGTTGTAAATATTAATTATTTATTTTGAAAGTAATCCGTCCAGTGGCGCCGCTGGCACGCAAAGAGGCTGGCACGAACCACCACCAAGGAGTAGAAGTTCCACCTCATCTTCAAAGTGTACACCGTCCTGTACAATATTTTCATTATTTATTTTTAGATTTATGGTTAAGTTGAAAAAAGAAAAACAAAAGCATAATTGTATTTTTGATTAACCGGAGCTGTGATTTTTGCTTATCTGTATGTCTTTTATCAGTGTCATTAATTGTTTTATCGAAATTCAACACGATAGAATGGACACTGACACAATCACTGAGGTCTTCCCAGGTGTACCAGAATTGTGTGAGATTTTGTATAAGATTTAATAAATGTAAAAAAAGTAATAAAGTAACACCAATAAGTGGAGATGAAAAGCATTTCTTCAAACACATGCACGTGTGAGTGAGAGATGTAATACAATGAAATTGCACAGTTTGGGAACCTTAGTTGTCTGTCAGATTAGATCTGATCGCGTCTATCAGTATAGCGCCGTAAGGTCTGTATAATATAATGGAATAATTATAGCTACCATATTTTTACAGATTTACAGTTTTGTATTGATTTTCTTATATTTTTACTTTCCTACGTTAGTTTGCTAATAAAATGTTTTAAAAATAATATTTGTTTTATTGATCAAAATTCAATCAAAACTATCGTTACAAATGGAAAGGTATACATTTTTGTTTCCAGAAATATAAATGGCTAGCGACAACTCTCACTTCTCCCGCGTAAACACCCGTGTCCTGTGATTTCAAGGGAATTTCCAAAAACCTCATTTCACCTCTTGCTTACAACATAAAAAGGACCTGCCTCCAAAATTACAGCGATATGATCAGGGTTTAAGTAGGTACACAAATGTTTGTCGAGCAGTTAGTAAGCATTATTGCAAGAAAAGGAGTAGAGTAATGTTTGTTTGACTATTTATGGTCAGTGTATTTCTTAGACAGAGTCAGCGACTAAGTATATTAATTTCAAATCGATCACGCTCAAATATCAATATAATGATGTTGAATACAAATAAAATCATGCACAAATGCTGGTGTAACCACAGCTATTAGATACAAAAAATAATATATGTAATAAATAAATCCAAAATTTTCATCTCTTTAAATTGATCTGAATAATAGAGAAATGAGTAAAACCTGAGTATTTTTCTTAAAAACAGAAGCGTCTTTCAACTGATACTCTGGATACTCGTACATTATTATCTAAACGTTATAAATAGTGGTATAGAAGTACCTAGCATTACATACACATACATACACGACGATTAGCATTTTGTACAAAAAGCGATACAAAGAGAAAACTAATTAACTACCCATTCTTCGGATCCCCGGCCGCCTGATAAATATTTAAAAACATCTCCGCGGGCCGTGGCAAAAGGAACTACAAATCTTCGGCTCTCGACACAAATCGTAAGTAACAAGGGAAAAAGTCAGCTAACCAGTTTTCCGGGCTTTTCAATGGAAAATCTCGCTAGGCGTGTACTCGACCGCTTCGTTAATAAAAACATTATAAAGAATGTTAGCATTGACGATGGACTTTAAGAAGACGTCTTGCAATATTCCACAACAACATTCCACAGGAAATAAATTTCAAATAGTTGAGTGTGTAATAATTTCATTCAGAAATCCTAGGTGATGTGAATGTTATAAAAAATTTTAAGGTACACACGGCGACAGATCAACCTACCCTAAACTGTCAAATTTCTCTAATGAATGTTGACCCTTAGAACCAAACACTAAAGTTCAAAATTGATTGTAGAAATTTGTCAGTTTTGGGTAGGTTGATCTGACGCCGTGTGTACCTAAGTAAGTACATTTGGCAAGATGATGAGGTTATTTTAATGATGGAGGCATTTGTCCAGCGGTAGAGCAGTATGTAATACTATATTATACGTGCTTTACCTTACTTAGGTAGGCAAAATTAAAACATACTAAAACACAGAAGCAAACATGCAGGGAATTGTAAAAAATTAATGAACTGATAAAATAAAAATGCAGGTTGTTATTTTAACATCCTCTGTTTTTATCTTTTCAAACAAATTATCCCCTGTTTTTATCTTTTCCCTGCGACATAACGTCGGACACAAACCACCGACGATTCATGTATATTTTTTTCACTACGGGGAAGAGTTTTCCTCTGAAATATGATAATTGATGATAAGGCTGAAGATGAAAGAGTCTTTAGTCTCGTCACCTGTAATTCTCAACCACTGAGAACTTCCTTACTTCTTACCTAAAACTGACGGAACTCTTGGAATCATTCCTACCACCAAACAATCCGAGCCCGAGCACCACATGAACCGCTGGGAATTGAACTTAGGATCTGTAGATTAACATATCATAGGTTCTGAGATCGGTGTCGGTGGTCTTATAACTAGAACACAGAGGCGGTAGGTACTTTTATTGTTCTAGTTAAGAGGCTACGTATTAACTCATCAAAACACAGTAGCGGCTTCAGCTTTTAAAAATAATCTTGTGATAACTCCATTAATCTAGTTTACTTAACCGTGTACACGTTTCGCAATTTTACAATTTACGTAAGTGAACACTGAAATGAGTAAATATTTGAGAGTAAGACAAAAATCGTCAAAACAAACACAACTCGAAATCGAGTAGGTAGGTAGTCCCCTACGATTGGATGATACACCAAACATGAGACTGTTCAAGTAACCACACCTCTGGCAAGCAAGGCAGTACTTCAATAATAAACGTCACACATAGGCAAGTGGGAGCTTGACTCGCGGGTTGAGAGTTTTATTCTATAAACATTTTCATCTTTTATTTCACAATTCAAATCAAAATATCTTTATTCAGTAAGCTTAAAATAAGCATTTTGAATAGTCTTAATTTGTTTTTTTTTGGATGGATGGATAGGCATATAGGACCCACCCACTCACCCCTTCCCCCCCCCCCCCCCCCCCATTCAGGAAGTCTTTTAGCTGTGACGAAGAACGGCCACATGAAACTCCACAGCTTTATAATAATATAGAAGTAACGATATTTACAAAACAATATGTCGTTACCAAATTATACAATCAATAATTATATCCCTTTGTCTGTCACAAAAACTCCTAGAGGTTGCTAACAATTGAATTTCTATTGTGTCTGTCATTACGATAGCCAAGCTCATAATCTGCATACTATTACCATTGTTATCATACCAATCGTGATCCTCCGGGACATGATCCTCGGGGAATGTGATCCTCTGGATTAACCCCCAAAAATAACAACTGAATAAACCAATGTCTTTATTTTGAAGGTATTTTATTAGTAGAACGTTATGAGAGTAAGTGAAGCAAAGGATGTGTGTGATAGTCGTAGCAAGTGGAAAGCTGTGATCGGTACCCACCCCTCCGGCGAAACGGGCATGATGTATTTAGGTAGCTGTAAAGTTTTTTTGGGTATAGTTTATTATGGTGTATCCAGGGAGGTTCAGGACAATGGTTTGCACAAGATGCCTGCCTGAGCCTGAACAAATGCTCAAACCCTAATCAGGTATATCTCCCATTTCATTAAGTTGCTACCTAAAGCGTAGATCCTGACCAGTTTTTGGGTGGAACTTGATGAACTTTCCACTCCACCATGGGGTGACCCATACACAAAGATCCACTAGTGGGAACCAGCGCATATCTTTCAATTTGCTGTTGGCCTTAATTAGCCTTTACAAGAAGATCTCCGGAAGATGGTTTAAAAAATCTAGGAAATGTAAGTATTTGGAGACGATACGTACTGTTGTTGTTGTACATAAAAGCCATGGTAAGCGGAAACATAGTTGAATGGAAAACTATTGAATTAAAAAAATATAAATATATGAATCAATGCTTCTTTATTCGTTAGCACATCGAACTCCAAAACTTCATACTTTAAGACATTGAGGCATATGTTACCTAACTTGCGTGGAGAGCTACGAAATAACTACAAAGTCAACTGTGAATATGCCTTCGGTTTTCCTTAATCGGAAAGCCATGGATGACTGGTGGGATAGAAAAAAACGTTAACAGCTTGGCATATTTTTTTTTGAGGCGTGTAGGTAGCGACTCACTGAACGAATATTACCGCCCCTTCTCTTCCCTTGGGTGTCGTAAAAGGCGACTAACGGACTTAAGACTGCACATACATCTAACAGCATAGAGCGGCGATGGGCTCACCACTTATCACGTTGAGCACATGTACAGTTGTAATTTGGTTAAACGTGGACTGTGGCAGTGGACTGCTTTTAAGATCCTCATTGCCTGGTCTCTGACTTACCCTTTTGGGATAATAGTCGTAAATATATGTATGTACTAGCGGCCGCTCGCGGCTTTACCCGCGTGGTTCCCGTTCCCGTGAGAATATCGGGATAAAAAGTATCCTATGTGTTAATCCAAGTTATAAACTATCTGTATGCCGAATTTCATCCAAATCCATTCAGTAGTTTTTACGTGAAAGAGTAACAAACATCCATCCATACTTACAAACTTTCGCGTTTATAATATTAGTAGGATGTATGTCAGCTGTAAATATGCCTTTGATTTTCCTTGATCGGACAGCAGTGGATGACCTGGTGGGTTAGGAGAAAATGTAATCTGGCATTTTTTCGGTAATACCAACAGGCCCTCGGTCCACCACTGCAGCACGGCATTGTTTCTGGTTCCGGCGGCGCGGTGCGAGCCGTAGCTTGTAATTAGTGCCATTGTGTTTGCGACCACGGCCGATGCTATCGACCAGCCGACCACTTCCGATGATTTTGCGTTCAAAACTTTGCTTTTCACTCATTGTTTGTTTACACTTTACACGTATAATAATGTGTCTTATGGTGATGAACATGTCCGTGATAAAATTAATTATATAACTTATAATCTTTATTTACATTTTATTCTCGAGCGCTTGGCCTTGGCCATCTCACCTGATGGTAAGTGACGATAAGGCCGAAATGAAAGCGCGCTTCACCCGGAATCCTCAACCACTGAGGAACTGGCTATCTTATCTCAAACTGTCGGAACACAACAATGCTATAAACATCGTTGTTATGGCGACAGACTTTGATAAGATGGTGGTAGCTAGCCAGGCGGACTTAACAGCCCTACCACCGACCAAACCGAGCACACAAAGATGAACCCCCCACTGGGAATCGAAACCGGGACCTCTGGGTCTGAAACCGGTGGCTTAGCCACAAGACCACAGAGGCGGTTAAAAGCACAGGAATTTGAAAAAAGTGTTGAAAAAACTACGTAGGTATTTCATGTTTTTTATCTGAGCTTTGAGGGAGCTCCCCTTGATACCAATCCGACTATTGGAATCCTTGGCGTCGATATTTCGAGTGACGTTCAGTTTCGTGGTCATTTGGAAGGTAAAGCTAAATTAGCTTCGAAAAAGCTGGGTGTGCTTAATAGAGCGTGTCAGTATTTCACGCCGGCCCACCGTTTACAACTGTATAAAGCACAGGTCAGGCCGCATATGGAATATTGCTCCCATCTCTGGGCTGGAGCACCCCAATACCAACTCCTTATCAATACTCCAATACCAACGCAGAGCTGCTCGCATTGTCGACGACGTGGTTATTTCAGGTCGGCTCGATCCACTGGCTATTTGGAGAGACGTTGTGTCTCTCTGTATATTGTTCCGTATATATCATGGGGAGGGGAGTGTTCTGAGGAATTGTTCGGCTTGATCCCTGCCGCTGGTCTACACGCAATCGACTGTTATTCCATCCACATCACCTTGATGGATAGCGGTCTACACTGTGCGTTTTTCAAGAAATTTCTTGCCTCGAACTACAGTGTTGTGGATCCAGCTCTTGGCGGCGGTATTTCCGGACCGTTACGACTTAGGGATCTTCAAAAAGCGAGCCTATTCCTTCCTTAAAGGCCGGCAGCGCGCCTGCGATTCCTCTGGTTTTGCGGGTGTCCATGGGCGGCGGTGATTACTTTCCATCAGGTGACCCGCTTGCTCGTTTGCCTCCTTCTGTTATAAAAAAATATATATATATTTTAGGGTTTTATTAAGGTGGTGGTATTAAGGAAGGTGCGTGGTTCGATTCCCGCCTGAGGATGTCGTTTTTTTCCAGTGTTTAAAATAATTTACTTACGTAGGTATTTATTAAGGTCGACCTGTCTTACGAACACTACGTGTACGATTCGTAGCTTAAACATTTTGTTACCCTGCGTACTTTTACTTTCTACATCACCCTTTTAAATAAAGTGTTTTTAAAGATTATCTTTATTTTCTTTATTTTTTTAAAGATTATTTTATAAAAGTTACATAAAGCTACGTGACAAGTAAGTCGTAGCAATAAACCTCGAGTAGGTTCATTCAAAAAAAGTCTTTCATTTCAAGACGTAGCATGCTTTATTGTGCCTATGACGTATCAAAAGAAACACACTGTAGTTAAATGTAAATAGTCATGTGAATATTGCGAAGCACTCGAACTTTCTCCGCTGATGGGCCGTCAATCATCATAAATTAGAGGCGATTTTCCAGTTATCACTTTAACATAAGTCGAGATCCACAACACGGGTCATGAAATATATTTTATTTAATAAACGTTAGCGATGAGACGATGAGTGCGCCTATCTTAATGGTCAGCATTAATTTTAGTTTTTGATTGATACGTCGTGGTGCGCTGTTAATTTCTGAAGCACTCCGAAAAGTTTCACCGAAATAAGCACACTCATTAGCAAGTAATTCGTTAACGTAAGTACTCGCATATCCAAGCAGGCGCTGACTTAGACCACTCAGTGGCAAGAGCGTGCTTATATGTTTTCTAATTAGCTTGCCCGAGACCCGCTTTAGAAATGTTCTGTATGTCCTTGTTTCGAGATCCAAAATGCTAACGACACTACACACGGCTTACAAAAGTTAGGCATCGGGAATACATTGTTTTAGTGTAAAGAAAAATATTGCAACTCAGTATCTAAGTACAAAGCTTATGATAAATGATAGCCGTTGTGAAAATAAAGACTCCGTGCAGTATAAGTCATTAACGTCACAGGAAATCGTAAATAATGAGAGAAAACTAGGCATTCCGCATTTTCAATTGAGCCGCGAGGATGCTGTCCGATTCACCTCACGGTAGCAGTGTGCTTTATGGCGCGTAATTATTGTTATACGAGGCCCAGGGGCCGCAGCCTCGGCACGAAACAAACAACAAATTATGTCGTCGATCCAAAAATTTTAATTATGTGGTCGATCCCTTTTTAGGGGCACGAGAAACTTAAAAATCTTTTAAGCCATAATTACCGAATCTCGGAGGTTTTCTGGGGAGGGATGGCATCAAGCAAAGGTGTCTCCGTCCGTAACAGATTGTCTGAGACAAGTAGTAGGTTGACGAGCGCGGAATACCCTAGCGTTCCTCTGATAGCTAAAACATAAGCTCGGGTTGAATGTGTCGTGTGGGAATAGCCAATAGAAGCCCACATGATGTTAAGTAAGCTGAGGCTTCGGATTCACAACGCATCTTATTAAACTTTTTCAACTTTTTACATTTGATACACCCTGAGTAATTTCACAAGTTCATAACTAGATGGCGCTGCTTCAATATCAATTAGCTGGTCATGTATCTGGTCAGTCGTTTCTAGAGTTGGACATTTTTATGGCTGGTCAAATAACTGATTGGACTATTTTAAAACGATGGACGTTTTTATTTTTAGATATAAGTCGTGCAAATGAAATTGTAGTAAGTAGGTAGTATTGTAGAGACTCTTGGGGGTGCCGCGCGATCGCAAAAACTGACATAAGTGTCTTAATGAACTTCAAAGCAAAATCAATCATGTTGATATTTATAATTAGAATAATTCTGCTTTGAAGTTTTAGACCTAGTAATCTAATTAGAGCAATGTTTTTATTCTGCGAAATGTGCAAAACCATCACGCGCTTGTGTTAAAAATTAAAATTTACTTTTTAAAGAGGGGGACGCCCTGTGTAATATCAATATAAATATTTTCATGTAAGAATTATTGTTTCATGCATAAAATTAAGAGAGAAGGAAAAGAAAGTTGTCGAAAAAATATGTTTTTAGGAGTCATTATTGTTTGTTATTTATTATATTATATTTATTATTGTTTGTTATTGTTTAAAGAATTTGTTTCAAATTTCAACAAGGCCATGACCTTGTGCAATGATCAGGCTAACTTATATAAGTTCTTTTAATGTATTTAACTAATTCAGCGCCTAGTAGGTACAAGTGACTTAAAAATACGTAAATTTTCACAATTTCGTGCAGGGCCCCCTTAAGTCGATCGAATAGTAAGAATATACTATTATAGGCAGTGCCAAGG
This sequence comes from Scoparia ambigualis, assembly GCA_963921215.1. Taxonomy (NCBI): domain Eukaryota; kingdom Metazoa; phylum Arthropoda; class Insecta; order Lepidoptera; family Crambidae; genus Scoparia; species Scoparia ambigualis. Next base: position 23,917,201 of record OY992503.1, read on the forward strand.
CAACACCCGGTGTAATTCTAGTGCAGCATCATCAGCGCGCACCACAGAACTGAAGAACTTTTTGTGGTGCGCTTATATCAGATAGGTGCCTGTACCTACTCAAAAGTAACTGCAGTGGATATTCAAATTAATTCAATCAATAACTGGTACTAAAATTCAAATTGCATTTAATATTCCAATTAAGTTTCCTAAAGATCTTAAGACTTTAGATACATTAAGGGGGTGCCGCGCGATCGCAAAATCTAAAAATAAGTCTCTTAATGAACTTCAAAGCAAAATCAACTATATTGATATTTTAAATTAGAACAATTCTGCTTTGAAGTTTCAGACCTAAGTAGTAATTGGATTAGAGCAATGTTTTTATTCTGCAAAATGTACAAAACCATCACGCGCTTATGTTAAAAATTATTTTTTTAAGATGGGGGTGACCTGCGGAATATCAATACAAATATTTTCATGTCAGAATTATTGTTTTATGCGTAAAATTAAGAAAGTTGTCGAAAATAAATGTTTTAGGAGTCATTAGTATTATGTATTGTTTGTTATTAAATTTGTTTCAAATTTCAACAAGGCCACGACTTTGTTAAGTTCTTTTAATGTATTTAACTAATTCAGCGCATAGTACAAATAACTTAAAAATACGTAAATTTTCACAAGTTCGTGCAGGATCCCCTTAAGCTTAAATCCTTACTAGTGAGTGGCCGTTTTTTTAAGAATGTACAATCTATGCTTCAATCAGTTAACACTTACATGTTACGTAACTATCTCAAGAATGATAAGATTAGATACTGTTTTTGAGTCATACATAATACGAGTATAATATAGGAAGGAAACAGGAAAGAAATATAATGGTTATAACTTGCTAAACGCTGTTAAATTGTAAAAAAAATGTATCACCTTAAGTACCGATTTTTTTTGTTGTTGTATAAATCTGACGAATTCAAATAAAATCTTATTATTAAAGTGAAATTTTATAGTTTCCCAATTTTAATTATAACAACTTTATTTGTCAGTTTTATTATTGACTATAGTTTTGTTTAATCAATTTAATTAAATACCACGAAAATTATCACATACTTACTTAGTTATCACGAAATTAAATGAGAAATTTTGACGTTTTATTGTGAGTTATCAGTAGAGATCGGATATTCAGATACATATTTACCATAAAGTTACTATACCTAGCGGAATAGAGAAACAAAGGGCTGAGCGAGCAGGATGTCACTAGCAACAACACTGTGGGATAAAAAGAGATGCGTGATGCGACGTCACAGAACTGTTTTTGGCTACTGTTTGTCAGCACTTATCAGCACGCTGAGAAATTGGGGTTTGTGAATTTTTCGGATTTTACGTGAAATCGTGGATATTTTCCCATTCCATCCTATTTTAGTTCTATCAATACTGTTACTGTTAGTAATTAATATAATCGATATCGATGTTAATGTGAAAAGCGACATGACGTCAAATCACTGAACGCATTCTTTACACACACAAATGCCATCATATTTCAGTTTCGTTTGACAGCTCATGTTTGTTGCTCTATTCCGCTAGGTATAGTAACTTTATGATATTTACCTAAAGTTAGTATGTTGGCAATTATGGAAAGCACGCAGTTGCCTTGTTACAACGTGATAGGGTTGCTTTTCTCTTCTTTAATTGTCAGTGATTTGATTGTTGTCAAAGCAAAAACCACCTTTTACGTTGTAATAATAAGTTAAGTGTAAAATCAAACCTTAAATGCAAGCATTTTGTACATATATTTAGTATTAATTTATGTTGATAAAAATATTATAAGAAACCGCTTCCATAATATGTAAGCTAAAAATTAACTGTAGCTAAATATGCATCCGAATATCCGACCTCTACCAATGTGACATTCATTTTTATTTTATGTTTGACTTGACTGTTTGACTGTTTAATTGTATCCATAAATATAATAAAATGATTACTCAATTGATTAAAACATCGACTTTGATTGTTTAACCCCTTGAGCACCGTAAAACCAGACACAATTGAAAATCAATTGTTTCGCGACCGCCGGCGGTCTTATGATACTTGACCTATTAATGACTCACAGACATTGTAATTTGTTTTTTAATATATTAATTCGCTCACTCACCTCCTCGCCGAAACGCCTCGGTGGCTGAGTGGTCAACCGCTCGGTTCAAAGCTCAATTCCCAAGTTGGGCTAAGTGTGTTTTCGGATTTTTCGATTCAAATCCCGGGTTTGTAATCACCAACCCACATTTGGTGATTAAGCCAATACCAATGCGTACAGCCAAGGTATGGAAGTCCGCCGGCGTCTGCGTTCCCGAGTGCATATAGCCCCAACTTCTATAAAGCCCGAGTGACTAGGCTGCTTCTGGGCAAGCTCCCTCCATATCAGCCTCTTCTTAATCCTACGGATAAGAATGTGGCCAAGAGCAAGCCCATGTATTATAATAAAAATATATAAAAATACCATCAATTGTAGCGGTGACTTGATTTGCCCTGCAGTGGAACAGGCCGTACTCAAAGTAAGTACTCTTAAAATACTATCCCCTTATAACTATAAAGGTTTTCCTCGCAAATATAACATTACCATTTTACAAAGTGTTAATGCCTCTAAAAGATCAGACATCCCAACTTATTTTTATTGTAAAGGAATTACTTATAAGTATACTTAATTTAATAAAATATTTTTTCGCGTATTAATTGAGAAGATTTTGGCTTTTTTGTTTTCATGCATGTTTTACAAACTCTATGGTAAAATTACGCACAATCTAAGCCTGCTATTGGAATCGATTCTAATTTAGATTCATAACAAACTAATTTCAGTTTTTAAACTATTTAATTAAATATTTAATTTACACGTTGTATAATAAGTATCAGGTCTTGTAGAATAGATGATTCATTAATAGGTATATATTTCTCAAGGATACACTGTATCAATCAACATTATCACATGTGAACAAAAGTAATGTAGCTGCGATGATGTATTGAAAACGAATTTATCATCAAGTGATTGAATAAATTGTTTTTGCGTCCACGAAAGTGCTGCTTCTCGTATTGAGATAGATATCAGATCGCAATCTCTAAGATTGTATCAATTGCCAACGTTACGTTATTACGATCTCTGCGTTAGGGTTATTAACAAAAAAAACGGACATGTCCGAGTTGAGTTCGCCAATATTCTGTACGCAGACATTGTTTTTATTAAATTCCACTACGGGGAAGCGCTTTCTATATCATCTTATCTTATCTGAAATTTTATCTTATGGTAAATAATGATGAGGCGGACGATGAAATCGCCCTTCACCCGGAATCGTCACTATTGAGGAACGAACTAACACCAACAGTTTACTACATTGCACTGCTGTTGTTATGAAGACAGACTTCTTATCTTACATACGTTGGAGTTGCTCGTTGCTGTGTCATGCTCTCTCAAAGTGTGTCTGCGGTGGTGGCATGTGCGTCGGGTCGTTACGTTTGAGCTAAACGATGGCTTATTCACATGTCATAATCGTATACAGGTGCCGCCTGTGGAGGCTGGTCTGCTCTTGTAATCATATTTTATTTGTAGAAATAGTGTTTCTTTTTCTTGTTTCAAAGATACTGTAAGACGTTGTTCATTATTTTAAATTGATCAATACCTGTTTTTTATAGCATATTATTTTGTATGTGTTGTGTTGTCTTGGAATCGTATTAAATGTTTTTTTTTTATGTTTGTATTGAAAATGTCCTTCTATGATAGGGAAGGCATTTTCCAAATTGTATTGATGCTGTAAAAGAAAGGGAGAAAAGAATGCCCTTGCAGAGTTTCTTGCCGGTTCTTCTCACTATAGCTCTCGCCCCATAGTTAGGACTTACGAACCGATAGCATAGCGACATTTATAAGTGCTCAATTATTGTTGCCTAAATTGAATAAATGATAATTGAAATACTATCTTATCTTAGTGGGGTCTGCAGAGGTCTCCCTCTTGCAGTAGAACGTAAAAAAAGTAAAGTACAGCCTTTACGCTGTCCCACTTCAGGGCAAAGGTCTCTATCATTTTTCTGCGCGTGCTCCATCTTCGTCCTCATTATCACTTTCCAACAGGTGAAATCGGGGACAAACGCGCAATGAGTCTCCAATAAAAAAAAATTAAAAAAATATTTGTAATCAAGTCATCGCTACAATTAATGGGTATTGTATGGTTTAATTATCACCTATCCCAAATGCGAGTTAGTGATCACAAACCCGGGCTATGCATCGAAAAATCCGAAAACACACTTTGCCCGGGAATTACCTGGGAATTGAACCCGGAACTGAATTCATAGATCGAAAACAAATGAAAATTAATTAAAAATGAAAAAAGCATGAATTTCATTTTTGTAATTTTTGTCATGTTTAAAACACTTGACCTGACAAGCCCTTGAAGTTTCTTGCGGTTTCTAGCAGTCGCCTTTTATATCTTGGGACACCGTGTATAATAAAAATGATGCATGTGCGTGATCGCGTGTGCGGCTGGCCAATTTTAATATGCGAGTGGATATAAAAGCTCAGTGTGTATGTCAGTTCTCTTACAATCAGTCACGATGTTTTTACTGATAACACAGAAAGAAAAGAAAATAACAACGCAACTTGGACTTAAGAGGCCTATTACATCTCGACTGTAATATTTGCTTAAAATGCACATTTTCGTACTTTGTAGTAATTTGGCAGTTGTAAGTTTTTATAATTTTTATCGAAATAGTATAATAAATTCATGCTTATTTACAAATCTCCACTCTGCAAGAATAAGCTGAGGCCGGCGCATAGCATTTTTTAGTAATTTTGCAGTTATTTTTATAGTTTAATTTATAAAATCTTTATTCCTCAAGCTACGGCCACATTAGCGCGCTAAAAAACTTCGTGTTTCATTGTCGCTTTACTACGCGACACAGTAGCGCGTTAACGCGATGATGCATCGCGCTAAGACGAAGTGTTCGGCCAGACGCACGTAGGTCACTTTGACGTTTTTAGGAATTAATAATCATTTTTTTCCTTGACTAAGAATTGACATGAAACTTTTTATATGAAAAGACCATAGATGAATGATTGGTCTCGCTGCGCTCGTCTAGATACCGCGCGCGCGCTACCTATAAACCACAGCTCCGTAAATGCGGCAACTCATTATTGTAGTGTGTTTATGACAATATGCAAGGATGCTAGTGTGCGTGAAAAATTTGTTGCCAGCTGCTCAACTGTTACCCGAGTTAATGGGAAAAATATTTTTGCTGTGATGTATTAGTTAAGTTGCTGGTTATAAATGTAGTTCAGAAAATATTTAAAAATTCAAAGTCAAAGTCAAATTATTTATTCAATGTAAACCTTTACAGGCACTTATTGACGTCAATAATAATAATAATAAAAAAAACAGTTAACTAACTTATAGTTAAGACTTAACAACTAATCTAACGAGCTATAGTCTGTGCCAGACAAAATGCGCATCGCTACCCCCAGTACCACTGCACGCCGAAACAGAATCGCGTCGAACCGAAATTTAAGCCGTGGTCATAGAATTGTGTAAACAAACGTATCCTGGTACGAGACAAAAATAGCGGGCAAGTGTCTCTCCCCTAGCGACACAAACGGCTAATATTTATAGGTAATTTATCGTTTTTTTTAGGATGAAAGGTGAAGAATGATAAATCACAATGAATTGTTAACTTAAGTTATTACTTTAAGGAATAAAATTAAATGTGATTTCCAATTATCGTATTGATATTGTGGTAAGTAATAGAAATTGGAAATAACTGAGTTTTTAAAGTAAAATAAAGTAACGGTTGAAATGAGTTTTGGAAAACATTAGTACCTAACCAATAAGGTTGACATTTTTAATCATTCAAATATCTTTTTTTATAAAAACTTAAGCATAGAAAACGTCAAAAATTAATAAGCATAAATTTGTGTGTTTTAAAATTGTTTCGTTTTTCGTCTTGGTACAAGCACAGAATAACTAATATTACTTCCGTACAGAAGGTTCACCCTCCAACGACCCCCACGCGAAACCGAAACCCATCGCGTGACCCGAGCGTTCATGTATGTATCAATGTATCAAAAAGTATGTATTACAATTTTAAATTAATTAATAATAATTTAAATTAACAATTAAAAGCAAATATGTATCAATATAATTGTATATATTATTAGGTAGGTTAGAAGTAGGTTTCTTCTGTAGAAAAATGGTAGGTATGTATAGCAATGATTAGACCTCATTTTTTTAGTAGTTTTTTTTATTACTACCAACCCCTTTCTTCCCTTGGGTATCGTAAAAGGCGACTAACGGACTAAAGACTGCACATACATCCAACAGCATAGAGCGGCGATGGGATGATCAAAATAATACTACCAACCCCTGTCTTCCCTTCGGTGTCGTAAGAGGCGACTAACAGACTAAAGACTGCACATACATCCAACAGCATAGAGCGGCGATGGGCTCATCAAAATAATACTACCAACCCCTCCCTTCCATTGGGTCTTGTAAAAGGCGACTAATGGACTAAAGACTGCACATACATACAACAGCATAGAGCGGCGATGGGCTCATCAAAATAATACTACCAACCCTTTCTTCCCTTTGGTGTCGTAAAAGTGACTAACGGGTTAAAGGCTCACCACCTAAGCACATGTGCAGACTGTGCAGTTGTTTCTTGCTAAAGCGTGGACTGTGTGGGCGTGGTCTGTGTTGTCCATAGATTCAAATGATTACTAATTTTACCATAAACTTTAATAATAACTAAGTATCTCTAAAAAGTTGTTGATCTAAGTAAACAGTAATAAGTCAAGTCTTTATTCATGATTATTCTACATAATGACTAAATACTTTTTCGTTTTTGTAGGCTCATTGTCATGTAACAGACAAAAATTAAAAAAAAAATACTTTTTCCCCTAATGCAAGAAAAGCTATTTTAGCCTCGCTCTAGAACGCTGCAATGACTTTCTGTGCGGTCTTTTTGAGCAAGAGGAGTGAAAATATTATTTCAAACTTTGTCTATGATTTTTTTCAAAACGAATACGTCCGTGATTTGCCGGTGGCGGGACTGACACTGAGAGCATTATCACTGACAAGTGGGGATGCGTTCATAGAGAATGTATGAAAAACACTGTGCCGGTACTGTGTCGGAACTGTGGCTTCACTGATATGTGTGAAGCAAATCTTTAACCTATAATATTACCCGAATCATAAGCTATACACCTATTCTCAGTTTCATTAAAATCCGTCCAGCGGTTTTTGTGTGATGCGCGTCAAACAAACATACAGACAAAAATTCCAAAAATGATTCTAATGTTCACGTATCCTTCATCCCCTAGATTATGTTTTTCGCAAATATTTTCAATGTAAGTACAGACACGAAAAGCTTACATTTCAGGAACATAGATCAAGATGAAAAAAAAAGCAATTCCATACTTGAGTCAATCAGCTGATTGCGCGTTTTGTATAGGGAAAAATAATAAATTAACGACCCATATTCCTTATGGAAAGTTGTTCAGTTTCGTCGGTAGAATCCCCTTGATCTTTGACTATATACATGTCTAGACGGAGCATCGCGGTACAAACGCTTGTCGAAATCCGCCCGGTTTTTGTATTGAATTTGAAGTGTGCGTGACAGCCGCGCATCTGACACTAGCGCGAATGGTTCCCAGCGAATGCCTAATTTCAAAAATGTTTATGCACAATATAATTTTGAAATGATTCATAACATAACATAACTTTTTAAATTAGGTATGTCTATCGTATATGTAGGTATAACGCATAAAAGAAGCTAGTGTGTTTAGAAAAAATGGATGATTGAAGGCGAGGGCCAGTACAATAAAATAATGCGCTAATGGAAGCCTGCGTGCGTGTGATATGTTTGTAATAGGGACGAAATAGAAGCAACAGGCAGGATGATTTACATTTAATACTTAATCAAAATTGATTTTTTAATTAGAAATTTAAATATTTTAAATTAAAATCTTAACAAGTAACATTTTTTTTTTTTAAATTTTAAACACTGAAAAAAGACGACAACCTCAGGCGGGAATCGAACCACGCACCTTCCGCATTCCGGGCGGCTGCCTTAACCACTTGGCTACCGAGGTCTGGCTTTCAACCGTCGAAATTTGTCAGTGCTTGATGCTTATGTTTTTTAGTCAAACATTGCTTCATCAAATCTTAGAAGTTATCACCTCTGAGATCCGAAAGAAATATTTTTACAAATATTTTAACATTCGGTTAAGGTAGCCAAGTGGTTAAGGCAGCCGCCCGGAATGCGGAAGGTGCGTGGTTCGATTCCCGCCTGAGGTTGTCGTCTTTTTTCAGTGTTTAAAATTTTACTTAAGCATATTTAAGCGTTAATAAAACGCTAAAAATATAAAACATTAATAAAATCATAACAATTAATGGCGTTCTCTTTGTATTAGTTTCTTAAATAATTTTCGTTTGGATGTTACATCATTTTTCATGTTCTCTAATTTCTTATTATGTTGAAACCTTGTAACTAGTTAAATATTTCGACAACGACATCTTTCTACCGGATCAGTTGGAAATCTGAAAATTGAAATGTTTGCTATGTGGTCGAACAGTTGTAAAGGTTACATATTGTGATGACTGCTCATCAATATCCGTGAGACGAGATAACCTACATGAGACGAGAAATATTGACCTTTTAGGGGCACAAACATCCACCCGCACTTTCTCAAACATCGTCATCATCATCATCATCAGCCTATAAACGTCCCACTGCTGGGCGCAGGCTTCCCACGTGGAGATAGCACTTGGGAATATTGGGCCATAACCTACCACGCTGGCCCAATGCGTGTTAGTGGGTTTTAACAACTGTCATCTTACGACAACAAACGAGACCAACGGCTTAACGTGCCTTTCGAAGCACGGTGGAGCTCGAGATGTTTTAAATTTGGTCACCCATCCAGTGACCCGGCTTTGCGAAAGTTGCTTAGCGGGCAAGATCGCAAGCCGAACGTGCTAGCCGATGCGCCATCGAGCTCTGAAGCATACATACTACCATCCCCTACATACATATACTTAAACACACACTTCTTACATAAATACTTACGTACATTCCATTTCAAACATAATAATTTTTTTATTCGTTTCGAATATCGATACGATACCATAAGATAAAGATAAAGATAAAATATGCTTTTTTGTACACCACAGAAACATATAAAAACACAAACACATAGTACATACAATTGGCGGCCTTATCGCTAAAAAGCAATTTCTTCCAGGCAACCATGTTGGACTGGATAGAAGAAATAGTTAAAAAATTTATAGGGCTGTCATGGTTTTTTATATAAGTACCAGTATTATATTATTCATACTTATGTACAAACTTATACATAAATTATACATATACTTACTCATATAATCATAATACACATATACATATTTACATACTTATATATAATAATACATAACTACATAAATAAATACAAAACTTTCTCTGTATCTTAGGAAAAGACAAATAAAAACAGGAAATAAATTAATAGGTAAATTAATCATAGATACATCGACAGTGACAGACAGTGCTCTCTAACATGTCGTTTAAAGCTGTCCAAAGATTGTGCATGCTTTATTTCTGTCGGCAATGCATTCCACAGACGGGCAGCTTGAACAGTAAAAGACTTATCAAAAAATCTAGTGAAGTGCATTGGTATCGCCAAACTCAAGTTCTCCGACGATCTCAATACACGACCACACCATACCACAATAACAATTTATAATAATAGTATTATAAAATATTACAGTAGGTATTATATTTTTTCTTGTTTTAGAACGGAACCTATAATCAAGCCAAATTCGATGACGAATGTTTGTAAACAGATTACTGTTATACCTAGTTGCAGTAGGATTTTACTTTTTCTTGAGAGACATTCACAAGAAAACAGTTGCCTATTGTGTCTTTCTTGTAAAAATCCTACTGAAACTAGACATTTGCACAAATGACAGTAATATGTTTACAAAAATTCGGCATCGAATAGGAACCGTGACATTTATTCACGCTCTTAAAAATTAGACATCAGTTTAAAAAAAAAATTTGAAAGCGTTCCAATAATGATTATATTCAATGTATTTACTTCATTTACAACAAGACCATGTATAAATACTAACTTACAAGACTCAGTATTTTTTATCATACTTATTATATTTAAACCTCCTTTTATATTCTGCCACCAATAATGGGAATTTTTCATTTTGATACCAGCAACACTACGCATACATGGCTGTTATTATCGTTAAACTTTAAATTTTCATTAAAATTTATCAATACTTACGGATGAAACGTGACTTTCCTTTTTGAAAAAAAAATTCCTTTGTAGTTTCGACAGAATTTCACTGAGCAAACGGTCATTTTGCGAACAATTTCACCGAAACGCGAGAGGTAAACACTGCTTGACGGCACAAAGACACTGACCGCCAGGATTGCGCGATAGTCCAATTTTTGCCTTTAAATTTTTATACGTTTTTTTACGGCCAGGCTCTATCTAGACATGTATACAATCAAAGCCCCTTGATATAGTGTCAGCTAACATTTTTACACCTTATTATAGATCACAAATATAAGTAAACATGAAATAACATAGAACTAGGTTAAGTATACATATAGTAACTTTGTAAGACAAACGAAATAGGTTACCTTTAAAATAAAAGACAATAACAATAAATTCACATAAAAAAAATCTCAACCACGGGGACTTTATTCTTGTATAAGCGGTAACACTGAATGGCGTTTATTGTTCATATTATTTTATGATGAAATTTCGAAATTATACGATACTTACTGATGGTATGTGATGCCAGTGTCCTTCTTATTTTTAGAAGTAATATTTTTACACAGTTTTACTACGCAAACTGGCATTTTAGTTTGAATTAAGCCCAAAATTGAATAAAACATTCGGGACGTACACGTCACCCACAGCTGTCAGTGTGACTGGCTCGGGTACGCCGATTTCGGCGTAGTATTTGTTGCCGCATTTGAGAAGTACGACGGAGGTATCTAGTCGAGCGCAGCGAGACCAATCATTAATCTAAGGCGACCCCTAGACGCTCAGTAAATACTGTGATCCATCATTATGATAAATACTGATAGATTTCATTTCATTATCGGAGTGAACAAGAAAGCCTACACGTTCAGTATTTATCACGTCAGTATTGCAAAGTTTTTCGTACAGCTCACACGTGTGAAATGGATGCGTCAAAAACCAAAGCATGCTTCTCCCCTTCTAATATCTAGTATTTTGACAGTTGTAACAATGAAATTTGAAATATGTCGGGGTTTATGATTTAACGATAATTATCCAACAGCTTTTTTTAACCAAAATAATTTTTAAATATTTTAATTTTTACAAAATAAATTTGAGATTTTTTAACTGTGGATTACAAGACCCGAAAAACGGGCGGCCATGATCTCAGAACAATAATGCTTTAGTTATTGTTCTGAGGCTATGATTGTGCTTCGTGTGACGTCACATTTAACAAAATTTTCAAAAACTTTCTGTCAGGTTTCAAGATTGTTTCACTAATGAAGTGTGACGTCACAGAGCAAAATTTCACGTGACCAACCGTTTTCGCACGAAATTTTAAGTTCATGAAGAAAAATATGTTTATTTTTCTATTACATAAAGCTTTTTCGAGAAAAAATAAATAGTAATATGTAAAAAATAAGCGTTTGTAATTTTTAAAATACTTTTTCGAAAACAGTTTTCAAGTAGCCAACTGCTTGACGACGAATCCCAGAATTCAGGTACCTAACCTAGTACTTCCAAATTCAAAATAAATTCTTTCAAATAACTCTGATCTCCCGTGACCGTGACTGACTGGGGCGGCGGCTTCAGCAGCGGCGTGTGTTCCTACGGATTTTCAAACGTGTCCGTCTTCATTGCTGCATTGATGCGTACTGACCAACCACACTATTTATTGTTGGTGTAGTCTAGTATATTGACGGATGTCAGTATTTTTCACAATCGGTCAGTATGGAATTAAGAAATCTAGAAATCCGCAATAAATACTGACATCCGTCAATACACTAGACTACACGATCAGTATATATCACAAAATTAAATAAATACTGATGGATCACAGTATTTACTGAGCGTCTAGGGGTCGCCTTAGGAAAAGACCTTAGATTAAAACAAAATGTTTTAATCTTTGGAATAGACCAATAAGTGGGTAGTTTAAAACTCAGAACAATAACTTATTGTTCCGAGCTCGAATATCACAATGGACAGAGTCTTTGGATTTTTAGCATGTCCGTATTTTGTTAGTGTGCAGCTTTCTATCTGTACATGTGTGCGTGACTAAAGATGTGACTAGTATATCGATATAATCACTTTAATGTGGTGTGTACCTAGTTCATTATTATAATTGGGGGTGAAAGTTACTCACCTCCGTAGGTTTACCGTTTAGACCCTACACGTGACCCTTGGGTGATGCTAAATGAGTGACACTGACTGAGTGGTAGAGCCACGCTGCGTTGCAGCACGCCGGGCACGCTGGGCCGGCTCGCCCGGCGTAAATACCAACATCTCACTAAGGGTGTTACCCGACCAATCGATCGATCGTCGATCGACGGCATCGATCAACGTCGATCAAAGTTGATCGACTAGTCGACCTCCTTGGTCGAGTGGATTGTACACCGGTTTTCATGGTGTCGCCATCTCTGAGGTCCCGGGTTCGATCCCCGGTCGGGTCAATTTAGAAATAATTGTTAATAAGTATGTATTTAAGTATTTTAAGTATGTTTATCCGTTGTCTAGTTAACCATTTAACGAGTTTCTTCGAAGCTTCTCTTGGGCTAGATAATTGGTGTGAGTGTAGGAAAGATTTATTTATTTATTTATTTTACTGGTCTGGTAGCTTTAATCGATCGACGGATACCTACCGTTTGACTAACCAATCGATCGACGACGGTCGGTCGAAGTTGATCGATAGGTGTGGTAGCTTTAATCAATCGACGGATACCGTTCGTCTAACCCATCGATCGACGGTCGGTCGACGTTGATCGATTAACCCTGGCTAAATTCCATCAGCGAAATGTATTCAGAAATGGACTCGTTGTTCTTGGCCAGTACGATGTTGCTCGTACTATTATTACGGAGACGCAAACGCAGAAGAATCTGGATGCGGCCGTTCTTTAATGTATTTTATCCAAATGACATTTTAAGCAGCGGTTTTTGTTTTTGTTTTTTTTTTGCGTAGCGATTGTCATGAATTTCGAGGTTAGTAGTTTCGAGGGAGGTAGAGAGGAGGGGGATGGAGGGGGTACGGTAATGGTAACTTAGTAGAATATTTGTTTTTTTTTTCTAAAAATAACCTAAAATAACCTCAAAATAAAAATATCTTGAAAACTATGCATTTTCGCACTTTGGCTCCCCCTCCCCCTCCCCTTCCTCCCTTTTTCGGTGTTGCTTAATCTAAAGTGCTTCCCAAGGTGTTTGGGGGAATATCATTTAGTATTTAAACGTTCATATTATCATCACTCATTATTATCAAAATAAACATAATCTAATATTACGATTATTATCCATGGGCACGAAATAATTTTTTTATTTTTATAAAAGACGGAGGCAAACGAGCAGGCGGGTCACCTGTTGGAGAGTAATCACCGCCGCCCATGGACACCCACCCGCAAAACCAGAGGAATCGCAGACGCGTTGCCTGCCTTTAGGGGAGGAATAGGTTTAAGGAAGGAATAGGAATTGGGAGGAGGGGAAGGGGCCTCCGGAACCCTCACTAGTCGGACGAAACACAACAGCACCAAGTGCCATTATTTCACGCCGAATATTAGAGAGGGTGGTATTACGCCAGGCGAGCCGGCCCAATGCGTGCTGCAACGCAGCGTGGCTCTACCACTCAGAAAAGTGAAGCGGCCGGTGCGTCTAATCAAACAGCTCGATTTAACACCCAATCCATTTTACCGGTCGATTGTCGATCGACATCGATCGACGTCGACTAATCCATTGCCCTTGGTGCTGTTGTGTTTCGTTCGGGCAGTGAGGGTTCCGGAGGCCTCTCCCCCCCCCCCCCCCCGCTCACAATTCCTATTCCTTCCTTAAATGCCGGCAACGCATCTGCGATTCCTCTGGTGTTGCGGGTGTCTATGGGCGGCGGAGATTACTCTCCATCAGGTGACCCGCCTGCTCGTTTGCCTCCTTCTATTATAACAAACAAATAAAAAATAATAATTTGTGTAGTAAAGTGAAGAGCAATACTTTTTACTATTAATATTCCCGCCCATATTATTAAGATTCAATTTTGAACTAAGGCTAAAATTTTAACTGTAAACAAAGATTTTTCAAAATGTTTGAAACAGAGCCTTGAATATTTTGTAGGCTCTCAGTTATCACGTCTAATAGCTTTAACCCATTCACGTCTTATTTCCGGGCATTTTGGAAACCTAAAAAAAAGAATAATAAAAAGAATATTAGTAATATCGATAAAGCTTCGATACACAAATACGTACATCACTAATCATTATGCCAAAAACAAAGCCTTTAAATTACATTTAATTAAGGTTTAAAACCTGATTCTTATGAATAGTGTACGATATAGTATGATTTAGAATTAGCAAAAATTAATGCTTTGCCGTTTTAATTATTAAAAAACTCATAGTAAAGCATACATATTATGAGAAATCACTAACATATGAAATGATAATTCCTGGTCCATCACACCTCCTTTTGTTGTTCTTGACGAACAATAAACAGCAGAACAAGACATTATGTCAATTGTATATTACACAAATAACACAAACACTAAGATTTCTTAATATTTCACTATTATTTCGCACAATTCAGCAATGTTTTGACCTAGTAGTCGGTCATGAAATGACACGTCTCACACCGACAGTGCGTCGTTGCGTACATTAACTATCTCTTTTACTCATATCACACTACAGTCATACAGACAGAGATACAAATACTTTACTTTGATACACGTATGTAAAAGCGGCAACGTCGTAAGACTCTGTCCATGTAATATTTGGTCCGAGGTTCCGAGATTTAAAACTTTTTCAGTTTTGTCATGTTATATGACATATTTATGAGTTTGGCACATGACAAGTTACTATTGCCGTATTTTCTTGTGCGTTTGGTAAATTATTATAAACTGAATTATTATAATTTTGTATTCATTTTGCTAAGCTTTGGAAAAAATAAACGTGATACATTTCAAGCTACAGGTTGTACTCACATTTTATTATACTTCCTAAGCCACACAAGGTATTTATTTACAATATATAAAGCCTCAAAGACAGCCTTTTGAAAATTGCATTAAAATTTTTAAGAACGAGTCCCGATAGTCCAATATTTGCTTGTATTTATAGTAACTTATTTTTTTTATAAATCGTGACATGATGGTGATGAAGATTCAATAGTTATTTTTTGCAGCCAATTGCAACTTTTTTAGTTGTAATATTTTTTTTATAGGAACAATGTCGTTGAATAGAAAACAACTTTTCGAAGAATGGCGTAAACAAAAAACACTTGGATAAAAAAATTATTCCGAGATTTGTACTTACAAAACTAAATCTCAGTAACGATGAACTTAAAACTTTTGAACTTTAAGTCTTTTACAAGAGCCAGATTTGTTGCGTGATGATCAAGACGACAAATGAGCGTTTAATTTTATTTTATTTGTACCAAATTGATTCATTTATCTTCACACATTCGATTTCACACATATTCAATCAGAAAATGTACGCAAAATTAATGTTTATTCATATTTTTATTAACGTTCTTTCTGGGTAAAATCACGGACCTGAAAAAAAGACGGACGGAATGTCACACTATAAAGATGTGAAGCGTGCAAGGTCCTACAATTTCGTTTGTTGTACATGACACTACACTCACACATATACAGCAGGTCCGACAACCCACCAACATTTTAACCCGCGTGCCAGCGACACTGACACGTCCTATTGTATCGACGAAAATTTGAAAAAAATGCCCTCTTGTGTTGTGAAATCATGTAAGAACTACATGAGTAAACTTAAAAAATCACAAGGAGTCACCTACCACGCGTAAGTTTTGACGATTCGTGATATTTTTTTGATATTTATGTTTTATTTAATGTGATGAAAATTTTAACAAAAATACAACAATGTGGCCCCTTTTTTACGTGAAAATTACCCTTAAAGTGGGAAAAACTGTATTTGTTGCATGTGACTAGGTACGATCAGATTTCGTAACTTTTTAGAGTTCCGTATATAGAATATCGCAAAAGAAAATAATAGAACCTAAATTATATTTTTTAATGAAATAACTCTTGCATCCTTTGTAATAGGTTTCATAGAAATAAAAATCGTAGAGATGACTGGGTCTTATTATTCGAAACTGCAGAGGAGAAAACAATTGGAACCCATCATCTGCTAGTACGGTGTGCAGTGAATTTCAATTAACTGGATATTGCCGATTATGTGCTACTTCAATCTGTGATGGCATGTTAGTAAACGTTCAGAGTGACAACGTAATGAAAAAAATTGTAGTAAATATGTCAAATAGGCTGATTGCCAATATTGACTTCAACCAAGAACATCTGCCAACAACCATTTGCTCTGTTTGTGTCAAGTCATTGTACACGGCTTATGATTCCGTTGTTTTTATAGACCTAGCACTGAAGACTCTAAATAAAATATCGATATCGCAGAAATATCAGATGCCAGTAAAGAATCACGACAACAACATGGATTTGTCGAATACATCTCTACAGCAGGTATATGACCAAACACAGAGATATCTAAAATTTTCAGTCTTTGTTGAATATTTTAACATAATGATGTTTTTTTCTTTAAGACAAATAACGGATCAGAAGCATGTGATTCAGATCAGCCATGGTTATATGTATCAAGCGAAACTACTTCTTTACAACAAGTATGAACTTACAAAAGTAAATCTCAGTAACGATGAAGTTAAAACTTTTGAACTTTAAGTCTTTTACAAGAGCCAGATTTGTTGCGTGATGACGAAGACGACAAATGAGCGTTTAATTTGTTTTTTTTTGTACCAAAATGATTTATTTATCTTCACACATTCGATTTCACACATATTCAATCAGAAAATGTACGCAAAATTAATGTTTATTCATATTTTTATTAACGTTCTTGTACTCGCCACGGGCGAGACGTCTCATTCTAGGCGTATTAAAATACGCCTAGCGCCACCTAGCGAGGTGTCGCGAAGTTGGCGCGCGTCAGGAGTGGGAAACCGACGCGCGCGCGCACCCTCTCTGTCTGTCTGCTAGCTATCGCGAGACGCCCAGAAAATACGCGCCCTGATATCGCTTTCGACTGAATATAGTGACCCTGAACCTTAAGTGAAGATAGTGCCTGTGATTAGGTGAAAGAACTGTGTGCTGTGCGTTACAAACCGCCTACATCGCCGCCAGCCAGCTCGCTGCCCCGTCTCCTGCCTTGCCCCCACCAATCATCTACCAAGTAAGTCGCATGCCCTCATTTCCGAAACCTAACCAGACCTGTCCTGGGTCCACACCCCTAATTACGTCGCATGTTACTGCGCCCCCCTGGCGCTAACATTTTTGGTCCTTCGAGCCGGTAATATTAAATACCGGCGACCTTCCCGTAACCAGAACCTAACTTTCTTTAATTTTCAATTTTAATACAGTCCGCTAAAGATAATTATTTCCGCCCATATTCTTATTCTATTTCTAAATCTTATATCTAATTCGTGCCCTTCGAGATCTCAAGGCGAACCCACGCGTCGCGCGCGCTTGCATGCTCACCACGCGTGCCAAGTAGCGTGCTTTATTTTTTCGCTCGTGTTAATTTTATATATTTTTTTGTTTTTAATTTTTGCCTTGGCAATCGGCTCATTCTAGTGCGTGCTCACCACAAGAGCATAGTACTTCTACACACGTTTGCCCACTTGTGGGACACAGACAGAGTGTCCCAATTTTTTTAATTAAGTTTTTACTATTCGTTTATTTTTATTTTTTTTTGCGACCGACTCATTCTTCGCGCTAGTGTCCGCTACAGGTCTGCCCGACTGTGAGCGCCTTGCCCAATAGTGGCTACGAATAACGTGAATTTTCTTTTTTGTTGTTTTGTTTGTTTTTTGTTTTGCGGTCGGCTAATATTACGTACGCGCGTTCAATAACAGACATACACATACACATGCGTTTGCCCACCCGTGGGCCATATACAAGGCGTCCCAACTTAGTTTTGCTTTCTTTATTGTTGCGTTAATTTTGGCCCATTAGCCATTACATTAGTAAACAAATACGTCCAGCCCAACTATAGAATATATACAGGGTGTTGTCCTTTTTACTGCCTTTAAATTTGTTTATTTTTTTTTATTTTTTTTTTATTAGTTTTTTGTCTCCTTTCATTCATCGCGATGCCGACCAAGTCACAAGCCGCGATATTTAGGGAGGCCGCCAAAGCTATACACCAGCTCCTAGAGGTGGGATCAAGGATCATTGCTGGCGACACCAAACATTCCAGAAAGTAATTCAACGTGCGTTTCGCACAGATACAGGGCGTGAAGGACAAGCTGGACTCAGTGTACTACAGCATTCTCGACGAGGAGAACTTGGACGAGGGGGTTGAGAGGACATACACTGAGAACCACACAAAGGCCTCCGGGGCGTACCTGGGGATACTTATGGCTAGGGAGGAAATCTCACCCTCTTCCACGTCATCCCCAACCCATAGCGCTCAGCCCAGTTTCGGCGTCAATACGCCTACAGCCGTCCTCCCCAAGATAGCGCTGCCCAGGTTCAGCTCAAAAGTGGAGGACTGGCCCTCCTTTATTGCACTATTCAGGAGTTTGACTGACGATATGGCGACCTTGTCGGAAGCAGTCAAGCTCCACTATCTCTTCTCAAGCCTCAGCGGTGAGGCATTAAGCATGGTGTCCCACCTAAAGGTCACCAATGAAAATTTTGCCGTGGCCATGGACATCTCCACCAAGCAGTACGAGAACCGCCGGGTTCTCATTGATAGTTTTGTGGACATCATCCTGGGGCTGCCAAGCATCCCTACGCGCTCGAAGATCCGCACACTGTTCCTCACGCCGCTCATATCGGCTCAGTGTGCCCTCAACAATTTAGATTTGCCCATAGGAGACGATTACGTGTTTGTGTCAATAGTGGTGCGGAAGCTTAAGGGCGAGCTCCGCACGCTATTTGAACGCAGGCACGGGTCTAGTAACACCCTGCCCACGTTAAGGGACCTTATATCCTACCTCGAGGAGCACGCGCGCTGTGTGGAGACAGAGTTCTCCAACATAGCCATGGCTCAACCCATTCAGCCCCAGCCCGGCCCTTCTCGTAGCCGCGCGCCTCCTCAGTTGCCCCATCGCACTTATGCTCAGATGGCTCAGCAACAACCCGACCATTACCGTGGCCGTTCCTCAGCTCCATCGCCTCACCGCGCCTATGATCAGCCTACTCACCAACCGTCACGCGCAGCGCAGCAAATGCGTCACCGCCCATCCACCTCCCCGGCTCGCAGTCAGCCCTTCCCCGTCTACTCGGCCTTCCAGCAAAGCTGCTCCTCATCATCGTCCTCGTCCTCTTCCTCACGCTCGACGTCCTACTGTCCCTATTGTGCCACTAGGGGACATAGGCTCATGACGTGCAGATGGTACAATGCCCAGCCAACGCAGGGCCGTTGGGACTTTGTACAGGCACGCGAGCGCTGCCAGCGTTGTCTCGGCCCTCACTACGAGAGCGAGTGCAGGTCAAGGGGGGCATGCAAGGACTGTGGGAGCTCCAACCACCACACGTCCCTACATCGACCAGACGACCCAACGCACTCAGCTCGTTCGTCTGTACATATACCCCCACCACAGCTAAGAGAGCACTCGAGGGAGCGTCCCAGAAACAGCAGGCGGCACGAACCCGCACATGCTAAACATGTGCAACCCAGCTCTGCTCACAGAGCCAGCCCGCCCAGGTCCGGTTCGCCAGGTAGGCCCCGCGAACGCCGCCAGCAATTATGACTCCCAACTATCACGGAGCACCCTAGCGAAGAGGCAGAACAAGACCATGCCCATTCAGACCATGCCCATTTGGCCCATGTCCCATTAGCCCATGCCCAGTCAACTCATGCCCACACAGCTGATACATACTCAGCTCATACAATTTCAGCTGATACTCAATCAGTTCACTCACCTTCTGTGCCCACTGGCACACCCATTTTGTTGCCAACCGTCTCACTAAGAGTCGCGGACGTACATGGCCATCTTCACACAGCCAGAGCTTTATTGGACTGTGGCAGTATGCTGACATTAATAACGTCACGCATGGCACGACTTTTGAACCTGCCATCAAAACCCACTTCTTTAAAAATTACAGGAGTTGGGAATCAGCACAAACATGATTCAAAGGCGGCAATAACAATAGTATGCCGACCCACTCACAATGATACTCCTACAATCACTGCCACAGCTCACATTTTAAAAAACGTCACTGGCTACCTTCCCTTAGAGAAGGTACCAAACATTTCCCACGTACTAGGCCAGCCACCCGTGCTATTGGCTGACCAGCTTTACCACACACCAGCCCCGATCGACCTCTTATTGGGGTCGGACGTTCTCGGCCAGGTGTTGGACGGGACTAAGGTCTCGTAGGGCCCGGGCAAGCCCATAGCCTTCGGCATGATTTTCGACTTCGCGTTGATAGGACCCATTGAGGACTTGTATGCGCAGCCGGCGCAGCAGGTTAACTCAGCTCACGTCGTTAGCTCACAACCAGACTCAGCTGAATCAGCCCAGGACATACGTCAGAGTCTGGAAAGGTTCTGGAAGTCTGAGGAGCCCCTCCCTCAATCTCACACTCATAATGATCCCCTGGAGGAACAATGCGAGGAAATCTTCCGCTCTACCACTACACGCGATCCCTCAGGCAGATATACGGTCGCTCTGCCCTTTCTAAAGGACGCCCCTCAACTAGGTAAAACTCACCCTATCGCATTACGCAGATTCCTCAATATTGAGAAGAAGCTAATGGCGAACCCGTCTCTGCGTTCTAAATACGTCGACTTTATGGCCGAATACATCGACTTAGGGCACATGGCTCCCTGTCACCCAAATACATTCGCCCATAAACCTCACTTCTACATCCCTCACCATGGCGTATTTAAGTCAGGGTCGGACAAGCTGCGCATTGTTTTTGATGGTAGCTGCAAAAGCTCCAATGGTGTCAGCATAAATGAATGCCTACACACAGGCCCCGCCATTCAACAGGACATTGTGGACATCATCATGTCCTTCAGAACGCATCCAGTCGTTTTCAGCACTGACATCCAGAGGATGTTCAGAAATGTGCTGGTTGCCCCAGACCAGAGACGGTATCAGCTGATACTATGGCGGTCCTCACCAGATCACCCTCTGCTCACCTACGCCCTCAATTCAGTCACGTACGGCTTAAGATCAAGCCCATACCATGCAATCCGCACTCTGCTTCAGCTGGCTGATGATGAAGGCCTTCGCTACCCTGGAGCGGCTCAGGTTCTTCGCAGGTCTATCTTCGTTGATGACATCTTGTGTGGTCATGACACAGTTGAATCCGCCCAAGCACTCCAGGACGAGTTGATAAGTCTGCTGGACCTAGGCGGCTTTCAGCTCAGTAAGTGGACATCCAACTCGCCTAAGCTGCTCGAGAGATTTCCCGACAACCAATGCGACATGCCCAAGGACTTCGACATGAACCCAGAGTCCACGTCCATTAAGGTCTTGGGTATACAGTGGAGCCCTCAGTCAGACGAGTTCACCTACCGCATCTCTCTGCCCCCCATCACACATGTCACAAAGCGGTCTATTTTAAGTACCGTAGCCTCACTTTATGACCCAAACGGCTGGGTTTCTCCCGTTATCTTCCGCGCAAAGCTGCTGCTTCAGCAATTGTGGCTACTGAAGCTGGAATGGGATGAGCCCACTCCCTCTGAAGTACAAACGGAGTGGCACCACATCTCAGAGGATCTGCCGCTGTTGTCTAGCATTCGCTTCCCTCGGCACGTTTGTGCAAACAAAGGCTCAGCTGCATACTCGCTTCACGGGTTTGCAGATGCCTCTGAAGCCGGGTTTGCCGCCGTTGTTTATCTCCATGAGCTCGATGCCTCCGGAGATACTTTGGTACACTTGATTGTCGCCAAGTCGCGAGTCGCACCAATCAAGAATCGCCTCACAATCCCCAAGTTAGAGTTGTCGGCCGCCACCCTACTCTCCCAGCTCATAATCCGTGTGTCAGTTCAGTTATCCGCCCATATCAGTATACAACAACACATATGTTGGTCAGACAGTACGATAGTCCTGGCCTGGCTCAATACACCGCCTCACCGTCTTCAATCCTTTGAAGCCAACAGGGTAGTCAAAATCAGCTCAGGCTCACCAGAATGTACCTGGCGACACGTACCTTCCGAGCTCAACCCGGCAGATTGCGCAAGCAGAGGGATGTCTGCGCAATCCCTGTCAGCCCACGACTTATGGTGGTCTCCCACGTGGCTTAGACAGCCTTGTGAGTCTTGGCCTGCGATGCCCTTAGCTCTGGGCC
Source organism: Scoparia ambigualis (assembly GCA_963921215.1). Lineage (NCBI taxonomy): Eukaryota > Metazoa > Arthropoda > Insecta > Lepidoptera > Crambidae > Scoparia > Scoparia ambigualis. Next base: position 23,939,718 of record OY992503.1, read on the forward strand.
ATCACGCCCTGCCCGGCCTTAAGCCCAAACACGTCCCGTCACAGGTCACAGTGCCCGGTCTTGACTTTGACCTGCTCACTCGGTTCAGTTCGCTAGACAAGCTCGTCGGAGTGACAGCTTGTCTAAAACGCTTTCTGCATAACTGCAGACACCACCCAGATTCGCGACGCTCAGGCCCCTTGTACGACAGTGAACGAAGAGATGCCCGACTTTACTGGGTGCGCAGTGTTCAGCACAATGAGTTTGCGTAAGACATTCACCGCCTTCAAACTGGCAAAATCTGCTCCGTCAGACTCCAGCGACTGTCACCTCTTATTAAAGATGAGCTCCTTAGAGTTGGTGGACGACTGTCCCATGCGTCTATCCGATATGACGCGCAGCATCCGCTCATACTTCCCAGCTCTAGCCCACTTGTAGACCTCATCATTGACCACTACCACAAAATACACTGCCATCCTGGCGCTGACACTTTACACGCTATCCTACGCCAACAATTTTGGATATTGTCCGCGCGCCGTATTATTAGACACCGAGTCTTTAAATGCATTAGATGCTTTCGATGCCGGGCCCAGCCGCAAGCGCCCTTCATGGCCGACCTGCCAGCCGATAGAGTTACGCCTCAGCCAGTATTTAGTCAAGTCACGACCGATTTTGCCGGCCCATTCCTCGTTAAATCTAGTACCCTACGTAAGGTTAAACTCTTAAAAGCGTACTTTTGTATATTCGTGTGCCTCTCCACTAAGGCGGTTCATTTGGAACCGGTCACGGACCTCAGCACGGAAGCGTTCCTCGCGGCGTTACAGCGTTTTATAGCACGCCGCGGTGCCCCGGTTCTCATCCGCTCGGACTGCGGTACAAATTATGTACGCGCTAGAAATCAGCTCATTGAAGTACAAAACTTTCTTGCCTTGAATAATGACACGATTACGCACAAGCTCGCTGGTCAGCACATTAGTTGGTTGTTGAACGTCCCTAAGGGACCATGGTTCGGTGCGTTACATGAGATCAACGTAAAATCAACAAAGCAACTTTTATATCGCGTAATTGGCGAACAACACCTCACATTCGAGGAATTCTCCACACTTTTAGCTCGAATCGAAGCTGTCCTTAACTCTAGACCTCTCTGCCCACTTTCGTCTGATCCTTCAGACTTTGAACCGCTTACAGCCGGACATTTCATTATAGGCCGCCCACTAACGGCCCTTCCCGAACTATCCGTGGAAGATAGGCCGATTTCCACACGTAGGCGATTCCAGATGGTACAGGCCCTTTCTCAGCGCTTCTGGACGCTGTGGACCCAGTCCTACCTTCACACACTCCAAACCCGCTCCAAATGGTTGTCCCCATCCTCCCCTCCTCGAGTTGGCGAGCTCGTCCTCATCAAGGAGGACAACCTGCCTGCCCTTCAATGGAGACTGGGGCGCATTACTCGCACCCTGCCTGGGAAGGATGGCGTCGTGCGGGTGGTGGACCTGGACACCGCCAATGGACACCTCCGGAGGCCTGTGTTTGTCAAGATTGCCAGGCTCCCTCTGGATGAGCCCACCCTGGGCCCCGGAGGATGTACTCGCCACGGGCGAGACGTCTCATTCTAGGCGTATTAAAATACGCCTAGCGCCACCTAGCAAGGTGTCGCGAAGTTGGCGCGCGTCAGGAGTGGGAATCCGACGCGCGCGCGCGCGCCCTCTCTGTCTGTCTGCTAGCTACCGCGAGACGCCCAGAAAATACGCGCCCTGATATCGCTTTCGACTGAATTTAGTGACCCTGAACCTTAAGTGAAGATAGTGCCTGTGATTAGGTGAAAGAACTGTGTGCTGTGCATTACAAATCGCCTACATCGCCGCCAGCCAGCTCGCTGCCCCGTCTCCTGCCTTGCCCCCACCAATCATCTACCAAGTAAGTCGCATGCCCTCATTTCCGAAACCTAACCAGACCTGTCCTGGGTCCACACCCCTAATTACGTCGCATGTTACTGCGCCCCCCTGTCGCTAACAGTTCTGTTAATTATACGTGTTCGAGTAAGTCGCAGTGTTCTATGAGTACATTGGTATCATATTAAGCCACCAATAAATTAAACAATTATTTTCAAGCAATTACTACATACTTTTATTTTATCCGCTATACGTCAACAAAACAACAACTCGTCTCTATAGAAACCTACACTAAAATATTCATAGAGTTTATATCTAAAGAGATTATAATATATAACACTCCCCCTCACGATGACTATGGGGTCTGAGCACAAGTCTGAGTGACTCCAATCATTTTCATAAGTCTCAACAACCTTGGCTGTGGTAAAGCTTTGGTTAAGAGATCCGCTTCCATAACATCTGTATCCTTGTATCGTACAGTTATCAATTTCTTCTGGACACAATCTCTTATGAAATGCTCTTTAATACTGATGTGCTTTGATCTCTTTCCGGTCATTAAATTGCTTGCTAACTTCTGTGCAGCCAAATTGTCATTGTATATTATGACGGTCTGTTGTAAAACTCCAATATCTGTCAGAAGTTGCTTCAAATGCAGTGCTTCTTTAGTTGCTTCTGTCATTGACATATATTCGGCTTCTGCCGTCGACAAAGCCACAACTCTTTGTTTCTTTGTCTCAAAACTAATTAATCCACCGCCGTATTTGAAAATATAACCTGTGTATGACCGACGGTCAATTGTGCATGCCGCCCAGTCTGCATCAGCCATACCCACAAGTGCCATTCCAGTCTTCTTGTATCTTAAACATAAACTTTTCTTTCCTTTTAGGTATCGAATTACTCTTTTAGCCGCTAACCAGTGCGTTTTATCATAACAATTGTTAAATTGACTCAGGTAGCTAACAGCAAACATTATATCTGGATTTGTTGCCACTGCTAAGTATATTAATGATCCAATTAGTTTTTCACTTTCGTTTTTCTCTAATTTTAAACCTGGCTCCATGGGTGTACATGTCGGCTTGCATTCTTCCATGTTGAATTTTTCTACTAAATTGTTTACGTAATTTTCCTGTGACAACTTCATTTCTCCCCCTACATGGGAGAATCGTATGCCAAGACAGTGATGTAGAGAACCCATATCTTTTAAATCAAATGCTTCCTGCAATTTTATTTTTACTTCTTTGAATAGGCTATCCGATTTATATGCCAGAATTAAATCATCAACATATATGTTTGCATATAGTTTTTCACCTCTTTTATCTAAAATATACAAGCAAGGATCCGCTGTAGCATTTTTAAAACAAATCTCCTGCAATTTTTTGTGCAGTTTTAAAAACCATTGTCGTCCTGCTTGCTGCAAACCATAAATGGCTTTATTAAGTTGACACATCTCATTATTTTTGTATTTATGTATATCTTGTATCATTTCCTTAGCCTTTCTTACTAATTCTTTGTCTGTTCCCTGTGAAAAGATATTTTTTAAATATTTATCTAGGTTTTTCGGTTTCTTCATAAAAATTTCTTCCTCTATATCTCCATTCAAAAATGCAGTACATACGTCCAGTTGTGACAATTTCATGTTATTTTCTATCGCATGTGCAATGAGTAGTCTGATTGTACTCATTTTTGCTACTGGGGCGAACGTTTCATTGTAATCAATGCCTTCTCTCTGGTTAAAACCACGTGCTACAAGTCGTGCCTTTCTTCTATCTATTTTCCCAAGCTCATTGTACTTGTATTTCAAAATCATTTTGCTGTCAATTAAATTTTTACTTTCATTTTGATGTACGACTTTCCAAGTATTGTTTTTTAGATGAGATTCAATTTCGCTTCTTATAGCGTCTTCCCATTCATCGCTATTTTCATCTAATTCACACATAAATGATTGTTCAGCATCCATTTCATAGTCTTTTTACCATGCTGGTGGTTTTCTTTGTCGTCTATCATTCGTTCTAATTTCGCTACTTGTTTCATCTGTCTCTGTATATGCATCTACCAATATTTCATCCAAATTCTGTTCTTGTTCCGTTTCGTCAATTTCATTCATATCCACGTTTATTTCCGATTCTCTTTCATGTGTTTTACATCCATCAAAGTCATTAGCATTATCAATATTTACATCCTTTGGAAAAAATACAACTTCAATTTCATTTTTACTAACTTCATTTTGTTTTTGCTCCTCTACCTTATTTTCGTAATACATTAACTATATGGATATTATCTAGGATTTTGACATCTCTGCTGATCAAGATCTTATCTGTGTTTGGATTGTATATGCGGTACGCCTTATGATTTTCTGAATACCCTACAAATATTCCAGGTGTGGCTTTCGCTTCAAATTTTCCATACTTCTTGCCTTTTTTAAGTACAAACGCCTTAGTCCCAAAAATGTGAAAGTGCCGTATTGACGGAATACTTTCTACCCATCTTTCAAATGGCGTCACATTGTCAATGCAAGGACTACGGTTCGTCAAATAGTTGGCTGTATTGATAGCTTCAGCCCAAAAACTTTCGTTCATATTGGCGTCGATCAGCATACATCTAGCTTTATCAAGTAACGTTCGATTTTTTCTTTCTGTATAATGCGCGGAAAGTCTCCTTTTAATGCCATTTTCTTTTAAGTAATTATCAAATATCTTATTTATATGTTCTGTGCCATTGTCACTTTGTAAGCAGCCTATTTCTTGTTTGGTGAATCTCTCAGCCTCGTTTTTAAATTCCTTAAATCTTGAAAGAGCTTCATCTTTTGTTATCATCATATACACTCTTGTATATCTGGTGAAGTCGTCTATAAATGTGATAAAGTATCTTGAACTACTCTTCGACGGCTGTCTCATCGGACCACATACATCAGTATGCACAATTTGTAATTTTTAATTTGTCCGTTTTTCATCTTTAAGGGTGTATGGCAGATTTGTTGCCTTGCCTTTAGCACATACTTCACAGTCTTTAACTGTGTCACTATTGCCAAATTCCAAACCCTCCATATTTTTCTTATTCAGGGCTATACGCATTTGCCCTTCATTGAGGTGGGCTAGCTTTCTGTGCCATTTCTGCATTTTGTTGGTTTCGCAGCAGTTAGCTTTTTCTTGTATATTTTCTTTAATATAGTATAAACCGTCTTCATTTCTTTCGGCTTTTAACAGTATTTCTTTATTCCGCATTACAGTTGCACTCTTCTGTTTGAATAAAACTGTTGCACCTTTGTCGGTAATTTTTCCTACTGACATTAGGTTTGTCGTCAGTGATGGTACATAGAAGGCTTCAGTCAGGTGTAGATCAGGTCTTTCTTTAATATTTAGTTTAACTGAACCATGACCTTCAATTTGTGCTGTATTGTTATCGGAAGCTAACTTCAAAGTTTTTCTATCATTATTTACCAAATTCTGAATTCTTTCCAATTCATGTGTCATGTGGGATGTACTACCACTATCCAGACACCATTTTCTTATTTTATTTTTACTGTCATTTGTATTTAGACATATTTCTTTTGAACAAAGTAGGCTCACATTGTTTTTATTTTATTGATTAATTTTTGTAAGTAAGTATATATCTACTTACTGCTTGACGTTTCGGCCGCGATGCTGCGGCCGTGGTCACAAGCGAACTGTCGCGAGTCTTTAGTCCGTTAGTCACCTTTTACGACACCGAAGAGAGGAGAGGGGTTGGTAGTACTATTTTGATGAGCCCATCGCCGCTCTATGCTGTTGGTTGTACGTGCAGGCTTTAGTCCCTTAGTCGGCTTTTACAACGCCGAAGGGAAGAGAGGGATTTGTAGTATTATTTTGATGAGCCCATCGCCGCTCTATGCTGTTGGATGTATGTGCAGTATTTAGTCCGTTACTCGCCTTTGACAACACCCAAGGGAAGAAACAGGTTGCAAAGACAATCACAAAACAGTATAGGAAGGTACAGTTCTGTGATTAAAATGATTGTTTAAAACAATATAATTATATTTATTAAGTTTGATTAAGTTTTGGGTAAGACTTAAATAATTATTGCTTTAATTTCTAAAAACAAAGATTTATTTTGATAAAGTAGCGAAGAAGTGCCATTATTTTTGTAAACACGGTTTTTAAAAAAAATATGTATATTTACACGTGCTTTTCATTTTTATACTTTAATCAACATTTATTTTAAAAGAGCATGCGGAACTCAAAACAGACTGTTATTAATAATGTCATTACTAAGAACAAGTTTAAACTCGTAATCATTTTTTTCATAAGTTATTGTTTCCTTCCAGACAATTATCATAATTTTCTTTTCAATAATGTCATTATTATGAAAATATTTGAACTCAAAATATGGTTTTTAATACATACACTTATGATTAAGAAATAGTGGAGATCTGGGACCTGCGGCCCCTCTCCTATATTTGTCAAAAGTCTAACCTAACCTAGTCTCGTCGAGAGAGCGAGAGAGAAGCTCTCGAAAGGACTCGCCTTAAAAAACAGGTTAAAGGACAATTTATTCGGAAGCAAAAATCAAACATTATTAGGGAAAGTTTCTGATAATGAGAAAACCATTTTTTGCGCCGAAGCTGAACAGAACGCTTTATGAAATGCCCGACTTGCTGAATATTTCAAACGATATTAATGATGATGATTTATATTCCGATTACTGCTGTCTGCGTGAAATATTTGAACAACTTTTAAAAGACAAAATCATGTGTATTGACAAAATTTGTACATATATTTTTTTAAATGCGACCAAAATACCACAAACATCTAAAAATATTGATTTCATTTGTTTTGTCGATTCCAGTAAGCAATGCCTATTGCGAAAGGGTAGTTAGCTTGCTGAACAATTTATACTCAATGAAAGGAATCGCATGGCCTTTGACTTATTATTTATTTATTTAATTTCGTTATTCACCCTATTAAGGTTGCATTCGACCAAACTGATAAAAACACAATTTTTAAGTAGGGTATCATACGATCTATCCAACTTACAAGCGTTGGTAAACTTATCAACCTTTTGAGGACCAGCAAATTCGACATGTATTGAGAGGTTGCTGGTTAACGTCGTCTCCCAGGTCCGGATTGTAACGGTACAGAATGAATGGTATCCGTCCGTTAGTAAGGAATGCATGGGAGTAGCACTAAAATAAATATTAATGCGTAGCACCATTAATAATAAGCATGAAAAGGGAATAATAAACTAGTTCAGAATAATGGTCAGTGGTCTAGCGCTTTATCTTTAGTTTGAATTTCGCGGGGACTGCTCTGTGCGTCCCTTGCGACATAGGCGGCGTCTAGCGGAAGTCATTTATTTGGGCTTCGCGTAAGGTTGCTAGGTTGACTAGGACCGTATTTTATTTTGAGTTTCGCGGGGACTGCTCTGGGGTCGGCAAAGTGGTTCACCTACGGGCGGACGCCATCTATGGTCGGAATACGGAACTTTTTATAATTTCACAAAATACAGGATTATTGGCTTAAGTGGATGATTATTGAGAGGGAATTGTTAATAGAAGGCTACTTTTAGATATTCAAAGATGTAATATTGGCTATCTGACGAGATTTGGTTAGATTATGGAAAAATTTTAGAATTGCGCGGCGAAAGCGGCAATGAGCGAGCGAGAGGTTGAGAAAAAGACAGAAAGAGAGGTCGGATGATAGCTCCACGTGGCGCGACGCGAAGGCGGGGGGCATCGGGGAAACGGCTAGCGATTGGTGGAAGGGAAGAAAAGTGGACTCGCGCGGGCGTATGTTAGGCGCGCGTGGCGGGAAAGTTAAGATGCTTGGGAAAATTAGCGGACATTCAATTTTGGGGACATCGGCGGTGCGGTCCAACTTAAGAGTGCGGTACTACTCATACGGGAAAAATAGTGTCCGAGCTTTGATAGTGCGCTAAGTGATATTCGAGCTGCGATATTAATTAAGATTTGTGAAATTGAAAGTTATTAATAAAGTAAACTATTGCGATCGCAACTCGAATCCGTTAACGGAATGAAGTATTCTGGGGTACATCGGCGGAAACGAATCACGGTGGCAACAAAAACCTATGTACCTTTCAACAGACTTCGGTCTGGATGATCTTTGATTGTATTTAATAAGATCGGCGTTTTACACTATTACGCTAAACAATACACTATCTTCGACGGAGTAATGGGGGAGAGACAGTTGTCTCCCTAGTGAAAGTTGAAGATAGGTCAGACACCATTTAGCTGGAGGTAGACCCGTATGACCCAGTCCAATCTCGAGTCTACCTCCATACATACAGTGTAGTGATAGGAAAATAACACACTGAGTATACTGGCTCGACTGATAGAACATTTAGGAGTTAGTTGCTTTCAGGGGCAATGCGACTCTCACCACACACCACGAATTTAAATTAAATGAGGCTTGGCCTAGTTTGCAAGGTACACAAAAGGGACTGTTAGTTCGACAAAATATAGGCATTTTCAAGTGAGGAAAGTTGTAGGAAACTATAGGTAGGCGGATATATATATATGGTTAGTTATTAATTCAGACCAATAAGGTAGGGATAATTAAGTTACGGCGCTAAATAAAATTATGATGAAGTGATGTGGGTCCTAGCTAGGCAAGTAATCTGTTACCGCAGGCCGGTAAAATTCTAATTGTTTTCCTAAAGTTGTTACCAATTAATTATTCATTTTAAATAATTAACAGAAGTATGATAATATCGTACCATCATTACTTTGGAGTACCTAAAAGTCTAGACTGGTTTCCTATTACAAGAAAAATACTAAAAAGTTATAGCAAATAAGCTTAGCCGTACTGTGATGTTTGATTTTTAATACTGAAATGACCAAACAGGCATTTTTTAGCTTTCCCTGGGATGCAATACGATCTCACATCGCTACACTCTTCAAGGTGTTAAAGTTTTACATCCGATACCTTAGCAAAAATAAGCTGATACAAACTGAACAACTAAAACCAGTTTAGAACCTAGGATAAGTCGTTGAAAGAAGACATTGCAAGCTATGAGCTTCTAATAATCTGAAACATAGAAATAATTGATTGATAACAACCAGCTAATTAGCCTGACAATGGTCTACTAATACCATTTGAATAGACCTCTTAAGATATGCAAGTACTTACTTCTAATAATATGAAACATAGAAATATTTGATGGGAACAATCTAATCAATCAGACTAATACCTAGTACAGTCTAATTTATACTTATTAAAGTGAGTAAAAGATAACTTCTAAATGTAATTGATTCAATGATTAACAGGGATAATTAACTACCTAATTTACTACCTACTAAGAGTAACCCAAAGTAATTTACTTCAAATGAGTATTCTATTTCAGTTCACTTCCTAAAGTCAAGGATATTGAATGAATTAAACATCCTTTAATAAACTTAAGATGTGATAATCTGCCAATGCAGCCAATCCAATGTAGTTATATTGGAACTTTACAAGACCTGTATAATAAATACTAAGAGTAAATAAAAGTAGTTTTACCTGTATTAATAGCATTCTACTTTAGCCACCGCCTAAAGTGGCGTTTGATTAAATTATCCACCCTTTACGGAACTGAATATAAGTTATTGCATTGAATAATTAAGTTCTTAATGTGAAAAGGATATTTGGATGATAGCAAGCCTTGAGATAAACTCTATTGATTTATGTGGAATAATAAGAATTTAAATTGCTAACACATAGTTCATAATGTAAAATGAAATTAGATTTTGAGAAGAGATGTAAATTCTCAGTTTGAAGGAATTAAAGCTACAAACTAATAATTAATGTTAAAGCCAAAGTGGACGGGGCCATAATTAAACAATGAGATGTAATGGCACGCTATGGAGCGGCGGTTGGAGCTCATAAACTTCCACAAGACTTATATTTCCACAAGACTTTTAAACTTCCACAAGACTCTTATATTTCCACAAGACTTTTAAACTTCCACAAGACTCTTATATTTCCACAAGACTTTTAAACTTCCACAAGGCTCCTATACTTCCACAAGACTTTTATAATTCCACTAAACCTTTATATAAATTGCACCAGGCTTCTTATGTATCATGCTACTGATAATAAATAATAATACCTACAAGCTAAGCTATCATCTGATTACCTTTGAGTGGTTACAAATCTTCCCCGCAGCTGCAGTGAAGGATTTAGGTCACAGTTCAGACGGAGTCATTGCTAGGCTACACATATTTATGTTATGATTTATAGACTGGTAGGTAATTAGGTCAGGAGAAAATAATTTAACACAGGGATAAGCCAATTACTAAACTTTCACGAAAGAACTTGAGTTACTTAAATGCGGTTAACAACGGAGGGTTCACTAGACGATCTGGCCAAAATAGTAGTTATTATAATATTACATTGCTTGACTGAAATTCACTGCAAATAGAATTAAGCTATGCTAAGGTTTCATCATCATACAAACAATACGCACTAAACAAAAACTCCAGACACAACCATTAGATTGTAGATAAATTAGGTTAATTAGTTTTAAGAATTAGATAATAATTTAAGTTAAGGTAAAGCGGCGAGGATGTGTGTATGTATTATAAGCTAGCTAGGCATATAGGTGAGAAAGGCATTAGATTTAGGTTTAGATTTAGGTGTAGCAATTTATAATAAGAGGGGGGAGGTTACAATTTGGTAAGCCATGACCAGGATCAGAAAGTTAAGTTATAAATTATCATTAATATAGTTGTATTGGATTTCAGTCAAGCGGTAATACTTTAATTTAGAAGTGGGATTTTTCCCACAAATTGTTGTCGTGTTGCGATGCGTGAGTTTAGAATTGGCTTAATAGGGAATAATTCAATGAAGATTAATTAATTCAGAGATATTGAAGAATTATAATTTGACACTTTTCACAATAAACGTTGTTATCTTCTAAAGTTGATTCATACACTTTGTATTACGGGCTCTTGATAATGGGTGAATTATAATTTGACACTTTTCACAATAAACGTTGTTATCTTCTAAAGTTGATTCATACACTTTGTATTACGGGCTCTTGATAATGGGTGAATTATAATTTGACACTTTTCACAATAAACGTTGTTATCTTCTAAAGTTGATTCATACACTTTGTATTACGGGCTCTTGATAATGGGTGAATTATAATTTGACACTTTTCACAATAAACGTTGTTATCTTCTAAAGTTGATTCATACACTTTGTATTACGGGTTCTTGATAATAGATTAAGACCAATATTGTAGACAGTCGCAATGAGAGCTGGAGCTAAAATTTTGTTGTACGAAATCTGTAACAAAAAGATTCTCAGGTTAGGTTAAAGGTCAAAGGAGATAAAACTACAAAACAATAATGTAATGAGTATTATTTGAAATACAATACCTTTCAGTCATTATCTTTTTCTTCTTTATTTAATGGCGGAGTTCGCCAGCATCAGGTACCGTGCGGCTGTTAGGCGTTGTTGTTTTTCCAAAGTTTAATGAGTGAACAAAGTACTTAGATATAGTCAATAACCAAACTATTCCGGGGGTCTGGAGTATTAAATTTTAAAATTGTTGAGTTATCTGTGAATACTGAAACCTTTAGTAATTGTTTCCTTGAATACTGAAACCAGGTATCCAATTTTTGTTGTTGACGTTAGGAGCTATGGTAACTGTAGTTTTGTTTCTATTCCTGGTGATAGATTTCATATAGGCATAGGCAACTGGTTCATACAGCCTTGTGTTGAGTTATTTTTAGGATCGTAAAAAGTCGATAGGGTGACATAGTTCAACATTTATTGATTTAGAAAGATTTGTAGAATAGGGGGCGGTTTAATTATTATTGCTGTCGGATGGGAAGGCTAGGGGGCGAGATTGGACAGAGGTAACCAACTTAATTATTGCTGGATTCAATTTATATTATAGGACGGCGATATGCTGTACAATATTATAAAGTTATGACGCTAACAGCATAATATAAAACTAATAATAATTATATTTTGACTAATAATCGTTGAGCGATTGCGGTTTTTAGTTGATGTGCTATTCCACGTATTATAATTTATTTTGTTGGTTATGTTAGAGAAAAAAAAATTATAATAGTGTACTTGAGTCTCACATCTGAAATCCATAGAGTAGTTTAGGCTAGGTATGGGCGTTATTTAACGTAATCAGTTTCAGTAACAGGTTATGCAGCCTGTAACGGAATCACTAGTTTCGGCTTGAACAATGAACCGGTGATTTTTCGTAACCAGTTCCATAGAGCAACGACGTTATGTGCAGAGCGCGAGTAACGCCGACCGGTGACGAATGTGACCGACACAAATTAAAACGTAATGTAAAAAAGAACAAAAAAACTTAATTTAAAAATGTGTAAAAGGCTAAAAAGAACTACTCATTAAAAATTTACAATAATCAAAAGTTGTAAATAGACAGAAACGATACAAATTTGAATAACTTTTAAATCCTTTATGTATGTGGAAATGTGTAGCCCTAAGCCTGGTTAAAGTATGAAGGAAAGTTCATTAGATCAATGCTTACTTACTTCTATAATAATGATAAAAAACTTGTCACTAAGTCCTGATAACTAAATAACGGTAGCTAGCTACATAATACTCATGAGTGATAGGTCGGTTGGTGTCACCTAGTCAGGCTGTAAGGTTAATAAGCTCATTGTCAAAGCACTTGTAAAAATAACAGGTTACGAAAAATCACTCGTTTCAAAACAGGTGACTATATCGGAATAACTAGTTACGTTTCGTTTTAATAAAATCACGTAACGACACATAGGTAGTTTAGGCTAGTCAAGGACTATAACGTTCTTTGTCTATGGTTGGACCATAGAGACAAATGATTTAGCGAGACCATAAACAATCTAGAATTAGGAATGATTATAAAACATGACGTCATAAAACCAATCGGAGAGGAAACTTCCTTAACGCGTAATCATGTGATAGCAAGTGGAATCACCTGTTATTTTCCATACCTGTTATTTTTAATACCTGCGATTTTTACATTGAAAGAGATTTTCCTAATACTTATCACGTAGTAGATTAGAATGCAATGACATGGGAAATGCCGCTTCATTTTGTTAGTTCGCTAAAATCCTAGGAAAAGTAACATAAAATAGTATTACGGTTCAAAATACACGCGTTGATGAGGAATCGCGATTATAAGTAATAACAAGTAGCAGGGATGTCATGTAGGGGATAGAATCATATGACTATTCATTGCTAGTAGGAATTTTGGTTTAAAAGCAACGTAGTTTGGGATGCAAAATGTAAACGGATAAATACGTCTAGTAGGCGATAAAAGTCGTTACCGTCTGGAAACAACTATCTAATATCTACTCTATTGTGGGGAGGTTACTTATTAGCGAGGCTAGATGGCGTTGGGTTACCAATAAAAGATTTTATTTTGGATGATGGTAAAAGGGTGCTGTCTAATAATAATATGTATAATTGTAATACTCTTGCAGCGTTGTAAGTAGTTGTTACCGGTAATCATTGCTTCTTACCGAATAGTTGAAATCGTGATAAATAGTTAATTATGAAGATTTATAAAGGATTATTATTAGCTTAAGATGAGGTTAACGTACGCAGAGGTAAAGCTCGCTGGGCACAGCTTACTATACCTACTTACCTAATATTATCAGTTGTGAGTTACCTAGAGATATCTAAGTCGGGAGAGCGGTGAAAAGAAAAGACTTTACTACATGACTAATTAGTTAGGATAGGTAGAGATAGATAAATCATTAAATTCACAGGGTTGGATTAGCCTATTAAGAAGGGTACCTTTCACAATTGTCTATCTCCGTTGAACGATTAAGATGTTGAAAAAAAAAAAAAAAAAAATAGTAGAAAAAAAAAATATATATATAGTTGACTGGCTTGAAGTCGAGATTTAACTGCAAAATTAACGAGTTATAGCACTGTTATGCTATAGGGATAACAATAGCGTATGTTATCACATCAATTATAAAGGCGAGTTGCGGGCGGATGTCACGTCATAATCAATAGTTAACTCGTTTTATTATTTTAAAAGTTAACGCAAGCTACTTATAAAACAGTGATCGATTTTATATACCACAATTTTAAGTTGTAGGATAAATTTAAACTCATAGTCCGCAGAAACATTCAAGCCGGAAATAAAGCGATGATATTGCGAGCTGAGAATAAATTTCTTAGTGTAAACTTTATTAATAAGTAAATCCCTGATATTGCGTTATCGAGATTACAATACAAAATTAACTATCACAATTCGAATCATACAAGGTAATTATTTAGATGTTGTCTCGCGTCGACAGGTACAAATTTTAATTTAGATGGGTAAAGACATTAGAACTGAAATGGGTTTCGGATGTGTGACGTTCTTAGGACACGTACTGTTTAGTAGCATAATTTAAATTTAGTAAAATCGGCCGTATTGGACATATTTCGTTTTGCGGATATATATATTTAACCGAGGTTATCGTGGAGGTAGCCATAGTTCAAAGTTTACTAAACCCGACCTAGAGTCATAGCCTATCTTTATATGTCAGAAGAAAATAATAAATTTATAAGTAGTAGATTTTAAAGTCAATAGTAAATTTATTTTCCCGAGGTGAGACCTGAAACCTAGTTCGCACTAGGCCATTCAAATACTTTAACCGGTAATGTTGATTATAATAAATATAGATGTTCGGAACTTATAATAATATTCTAATACTGCTATATTAAAATTGTTATTATGAAATTAAATAGGGTTGCTTAACAATTGGCAAATAATTATTAACTCAAGAATTTGTTTAGTACAAAGTAAATGTCTACAGGTTTAGAAATGATAGGACGAACGAAACGCGGTTTTGACTTGTGGGAAGGTCAGCGCAGACTGTCACAGCGGAATGATCTTGTTGGTTATTGATTAGAATTGCTAGAATTCTTAAATAATCTAGATTATTGGCATCTAATATGTACGTGATATAATTGTAGATGATTAAAATTAGTGCTAAGGTAGGTTATTGTCGAAGTTATGGCACAACCTTAAAATTGTTAGTTAATGTGAACTGCATGTTGCATCTAGATTGTTTTATACAAACTAATTAATTGACAGTTTTCACATATGTAGGCCGGGACATTGAGTTGATGAAATAGTGTTATCGAAATCATTCATCACGGAAAGATAAAGATATTTTATTTGCAAGTGTGAATACAAAAGTTTACTTCGGTTAGTATTATTCTGTTCTATACTAGTTTTGTGGTAGCGTTTTACCTAGGGTTGTTCTAAATTATAAGTAATTAATTGTTAATTGTCTGTTGTTGTCTTCTACGTTAGAGAAGGAACGGAGAAAGATAAGGGGGACTCATTTTGTTATAGTCAGCTGTATGATAGATAATCCTCCTAGTAAATATTTCTTGTGATTGCGGTAGCAACATAGAGTGTTTATAGGATGTTTTGTTCATTAACTAATTATCTTCACCGCAGCTGTGGATAGGGATGGCTAAAGTATGTGAACAGGGGTGGAGAAGATAGGTCATTATAAATTAAAATAAATACTTGAATTGCAATATGCCTGACTAAATAGTGCGAAGAGATGGAGTAACTATGTTAGAGAAATTCTCTATTGCATAATATTCGAACTTTTGACATTTTCAATTGTAACTTTAGAATTTTGATTAGAGTATTTAACTAAGCGGGTCCAACGAAGAAGGCATGCTGAAAGCGAGGTCTTTGGTCGTCTATGCACACAATAAAATTATAGATGACACAAGGGAGCATTCTTAATTGGCACTGTTAAATTAGTAAAAGTAGCTTGTTTAGGGTGTTCGAATATTTTTAGTCGCACTGGGCACAAATAGAACTTAGTTAAGCGTGTAGGGTTTATTTTGATTTACCTGGTGAAGTAATTGAATCGAAGTTTCGGAACTGTGCTGTAGAAGTGGGAATTACTCAGCACACAATAAAATTAAGTGGTTTCCATTTAGCTTCATTTCCTAAACTAGCCTTTCTTAAAGTTGCGGAAATTCTGCTGTAAGGTGGTTCCTTTGGGGGCGTCTTGTGAAGTCTAAATCAGGACAATTATACTTGACTAACCTATAGAGAGATAATGTCTTAGGCTGCAGAAACAGAGGCCATTGATGGCATTTCATTTTGGCGTGGTCAGGGGATCTCGTGTTGCTGGGGAATTTTACCATCTGGACGGAAGGCTGAAAAGTAAAGTAGAATGCATAATGAGTAACCAATTAGAGTTACAAACATTCGGGAGATTACCATCTTAATAATGTGTCTTGTGCGAGTGTAAAATTAAAATCATCTAATAAAAAAATAAAAAATAAAAAGAAACTAGCACTATTGAATCACGCAGTTTGGAATTCAGTAAATACGAGAAGGAACTTACGATATTAATTACCATGAATACTAAGACGAAGTGTCACCTTTAATGACTTATTATTTACCGATTTGACCGATTATTAGTAATATAAAAGGTAGGAAGTTAAGTAGAGTTGTGGGGGCGGATAAGATAGTTACCGGTCTGTTTAATTTAAAAAGAAAATGATATTTTTCAAAGGTATAGGAAAGTAAGGGGATATTGACGTATTATATATTAGCAAATGAGACTAAATGTTGTCTTTCGTGCATAGTAATAACTAGGGATGAGACATAGTTACTAGATAGGTTTTGGCATAAGTATTTGCTTATACGTATAAGCTCAGTACTTGTCAATTAGTATACAACGTCCAACGCGTACCGGGGTATTAACAAGTACTTATCGATGACGCATACATTGACAGTTAGATATACATAGCACACAAACTTCTAATAGATCTGAACTACGGGGTAGCTAGTTCAAAACTCAAGGACGTGTTTCGAGATGCGTACCCCCTTAGAGTGAATGAGTTTTCCCTAAGTATTTACGATCGACAACCTTATTGTAAGGCGTTAAGACCTCTATTTGTATGCACGGTGAGTGGGTGTCACTGCGTACCGGACGGAAGCGAGTCTAGTATTCTATCTCGGTTATTTGTAGGATTAGACATTAGATGTATCTCATCTAAAATAAAGTTATAACTCTTGGGCGATGATGGTATGCCTACTGGTTTTGGTTGTTATGGGGGGTTTGGTTAAGAATTCTTATCCGCGGAGAGGAAAATAGGTTTCGGTTGAAAGAAGTAGCTAATTAGGGATTGTGGAAGACGCAGGTTCGATCCCTGCCTGAGGTAGACAATTGTTCCGACGTTTCGTTATCTTAGGTAATTATATAAGCTAAGATGAGATTGGTAGCGTTGAAGTATGAAGGAAAGTTTTAATTCAAATTATTAATAATTATTCATTAACCTAGTTGGAACTAAAAGACCATGACGGCGAAGTGGTTGATGCTTCACCCACGAAAGATCCCAGGTTCGATCCCTAGGTTGCAACATTTAGATGCGGAACAAGTTGTAAGAAAAGACGTAAGTTAAAAGAAGGCCATGATGACAGATGTACTTGAAATTATTCTAGGAAAATAATTTAAAGAATAGAATAATTGAATGGTTCGGAAGATGTTATAAACTTTACGTCGGAATCGTCATAGAGTTGAAGAGTTTCCGCTAGGGGGCGTTAGTAGACAGAGCAAGAGACTGTTATATTGATTTATATTATGTTATGATTTGTTGTTATGATGGTAAACAAAAGGCAAATCATTATTCGGAGGTTGTGTATGATTAAAGAAATGGTAGATGTCTAAGTTATTGGGAAATATTTACCGAGACTAAGTTTACTGGGATTTCGTTTCGAACACGAGAATTGGGTATGCGATTATGATTTTGTGTCAGTTGAATAGAATGAGGGGTGTGGGCTATTTTGCAATAAGAAAGCTTATGGAGGAAGGAGTCATTAGGGATTTGGGGAGGAACTATAAATAGTAGGAATATCTTTGAGGGCTAGGATGACAATGAGGTTGGCAAGGAAGGAGGTGCTATTTTGTACTTAATTAAGTACAGAGTTTAGATATAATTCGCCGCAGATAAGAGTGGTACTTTATCTGCTTAAATTCTATCGGGGGCGGCTGTAACGGTACAGAATGAATGGTATCCGTCCGTTAGTAAGGAATGCATGGGAGTAGCACTAAAATAAATATTAATGCGTAGCACCATTAATAATAAGCATGAAAAGGGAATAATAAACTAGTTCAGAATAATGGTCAGTGGTCTAGCGCTTTATCTTTAGTTTGAATTTCGCGGGGACTGCTCTGTGCGTCCCTTGCGACATAGGCGGCGTCTAGCGGAAGTCATTTATTTGGGCTTCGCGTAAGGTTGCTAGGTTGACTAGGACCGTATTTTATTTTGAGTTTCGCGGGGACTGCTCTGGGGTCGGCAAAGTGGTTCACCTACGGGCGGACGCCATCTATGGTCGGAATACGGAACTTTTTATAATTTCACAAAATACAGGATTATTGGCTTAAGTGGATGATTATTGAGAGGGAATTGTTAATAGAAGGCTACTTTTAGATATTCAAAGATGTAATATTGGCTATCTGACGAGATTTGGTTAGATTATGGAAAAATTTTAGAATTGCGCGGCGAAAGCGGCAATGAGCGAGCGAGAGGTTGAGAAAAAGACAGAAAGAGAGGTCGGATGATAGCTCCACGTGGCGCGACGCGAAGGCGGGGGGCATCGGGGAAACGGCTAGCGATTGGTGGAAGGGAAGAAAAGTGGACTCGCGCGGGCGTATGTTAGGCGCGCGTGGCGGGAAAGTTAAGATGCTTGGGAAAATTAGCGGACATTCAATTTTGGGGACATCGGCGGTGCGGTCCAACTTAAGAGTGCGGTACTACTCATACGGGAAAAATAGTGTCCGAGCTTTGATAGTGCGCTAAGTGATATTCGAGCTGCGATATTAATTAAGATTTGTGAAATTGAAAGTTATTAATAAAGTAAACTATTGCGATCGCAACTCGAATCCGTTAACGGAATGAAGTATTCTGGGGTACATCGGCGGAAACGAATCACGGTGGCAACAAAAACCTATGTACCTTTCAACAGACTTCGGTCTGGATGATCTTTGATTGTATTTAATAAGATCGGCGTTTTACACTATTACGCTAAACAATACACTATCTTCGACGGAGTAATGGGGGAGAGACAGTTGTCTCCCTAGTGAAAGTTGAAGATAGGTCAGACACCATTTAGCTGGAGGTAGACCCGTATGACCCAGTCCAATCTCGAGTCTACCTCCATACATACAGTGTAGTGATAGGAAAATAACACACTGAGTATACTGGCTCGACTGATAGAACATTTAGGAGTTAGTTGCTTTCAGGGGCAATGCGACTCTCACCACACACCACGAATTTAAATTAAATGAGGCTTGGCCTAGTTTGCAAGGTACACAAAAGGGACTGTTAGTTCGACAAAATATAGGCATTTTCAAGTGAGGAAAGTTGTAGGAAACTATAGGTAGGCGGATATATATATATGGTTAGTTATTAATTCAGACCAATAAGGTAGGGATAATTAAGTTACGGCGCTAAATAAAATTATGATGAAGTGATGTGGGTCCTAGCTAGGCAAGTAATCTGTTACCGCAGGCCGGTAAAATTCTAATTGTTTTCCTAAAGTTGTTACCAATTAATTATTCATTTTAAATAATTAACAGAAGTATGATAATATCGTACCATCATTACTTTGGAGTACCTAAAAGTCTAGACTGGTTTCCTATTACAAGAAAAATACTAAAAAGTTATAGCAAATAAGCTTAGCCGTACTGTGATGTTTGATTTTTAATACTGAAATGACCAAACAGGCATTTTTTAGCTTTCCCTGGGATGCAATACGATCTCACATCGCTACACTCTTCAAGGTGTTAAAGTTTTACATCCGATACCTTAGCAAAAATAAGCTGATACAAACTGAACAACTAAAACCAGTTTAGAACCTAGGATAAGTCGTTGAAAGAAGACATTGCAAGCTATGAGCTTCTAATAATCTGAAACATAGAAATAATTGATTGATAACAACCAGCTAATTAGCCTGACAATGGTCTACTAATACCATTTGAATAGACCTCTTAAGATATGCAAGTACTTACTTCTAATAATATGAAACATAGAAATATTTGATGGGAACAATCTAATCAATCAGACTAATACCTAGTACAGTCTAATTTATACTTATTAAAGTGAGTAAAAGATAACTTCTAAATGTAATTGATTCAATGATTAACAGGGATAATTAACTACCTAATTTACTACCTACTAAGAGTAACCCAAAGTAATTTACTTCAAATGAGTATTCTATTTCAGTTCACTTCCTAAAGTCAAGGATATTGAATGAATTAAACATCCTTTAATAAACTTAAGATGTGATAATCTGCCAATGCAGCCAATCCAATGTAGTTATATTGGAACTTTACAAGACCTGTATAATAAATACTAAGAGTAAATAAAAGTAGTTTTACCTGTATTAATAGCATTCTACTTTAGCCACCGCCTAAAGTGGCGTTTGATTAAATTATCCACCCTTTACGGAACTGAATATAAGTTATTGCATTGAATAATTAAGTTCTTAATGTGAAAAGGATATTTGGATGATAGCAAGCCTTGAGATAAACTCTATTGATTTATGTGGAATAATAAGAATTTAAATTGCTAACACATAGTTCATAATGTAAAATGAAATTAGATTTTGAGAAGAGATGTAAATTCTCAGTTTGAAGGAATTAAAGCTACAAGCTAATAATTAATGTTAAAGCCAAAGTGGACGGGGCCATAATTAAACAATGAGATGTAATGGCACGCTATGGAGCGGCGGTTGGAGCTCATAAACTTCCACAAGACTTATATTTCCACAAGACTTTTAAACTTCCACAAGACTCTTATATTTCCACAAGACTTTTAAACTTCCACAAGACTCTTATATTTCCACAAGACTTTTAAACTTCCACAAGGCTCCTATACTTCCACAAGACTTTTATAATTCCACTAAACCTTTATATAAATTGCACCAGGCTTCTTATGTATCATGCTACTGATAATAAATAATAATACCTACAAGCTAAGCTATCATCTGATTACCTTTGAGTGGTTACAAATCTTCCCCGCAGCTGCAGTGAAGGATTTAGGTCACAGTTCAGACGGAGTCATTGCTAGGCTACACATATTTATGTTATGATTTATAGACTGGTAGGTAATTAGGTCAGGAGAAAATAATTTAACACAGGGATAAGCCAATTACTAAACTTTCACGAAAGAACTTGAGTTACTTAAATGCGGTTAACAACGGAGGGTTCACTAGACGATCTGGCCAAAATAGTAGTTATTATAATATTACATTGCTTGACTGAAATTCACTGCAAATAGAATTAAGCTATGCTAAGGTTTCATCATCATACAAACAATACGCACTAAACAAAAACTCCAGACACAACCATTAGATTGTAGATAAATTAGGTTAATTAGTTTTAAGAATTAGATAATAATTTAAGTTAAGGTAAAGCGGCGAGGATGTGTGTATGTATTATAAGCTAGCTAGGCATATAGGTGAGAAAGACATTAGATTTAGGTTTAGATTTAGGTGTAGCAATTTATAATAAGAGGGGGGAGGTTACAGGATCGACTATACGATCCTGGCGCCCATAATTTTTAATTGTGTTTTGGTATAACCCCACGATTCTTTGGTTTCTTGGCTTTAAACGTTTGATGGTTTTTATACGGTTAATCTGATTAAACATTAACTTTAATAATTTTTATAGAATGAGTTATTTAATTTTTATTTCAACATCCTCCGGACGGTACTGGTTTTATCCCAACCACCCACGACCATAGCTCTTACCGCTGAAATATTAGCTGGCTGGTTAGGTTGTAGAAGTTACAATATTATACAATTTATTTAAAATTAAAATTATCATCGACCCGCTGGGTCACTTTTGACTCTTAGGATTTTCTTGTGTCTTAGGGTGTGTAATAGCTCTGTAATAAGGTTTAGATTAATTTAAACAGTAAATTATAGTTGACAAAATTATTAGAAAATTTATTGAATTTTAATTTGAAATTGACTTGTCGGGGGCAATTTCGACTGATAGTTTTTTTTTTGGTTTTTTCGGCCTAATAAATTAAAATGAGTAATGTAAATGATTACTATCTAATTTAATATAAGGAAAAATTGTAACTAACCCCCTCTTTAGATAATAGTAGTGAATTAAAATTTATAATTTTATTTTATTGTTATTGAACAAAATTTAGGGTTAATGTTTTATATTTTAGCGTTTTATTAACGCTTAAATATACTTAAGTAAAATTTTAAACACTGAAAAAAGACGACAACCTCAGGCGGGAATCGAACCACGCACCTTCCGCATTCCGGGCGGCTGCCTTAACCACTTGGCTACCGAGGTCTGGCTTTCAACCGTCGAAATTTGTCAGTGCTTGATGCTTATGTTTTTAGTCAACATTGCTTCATCAAATCTTAGAAGTTTTCACCTCTGAGATCCGAAAGAAATATTTTTACAAATATTTAAACATTCGGTTAAGATGAAGCTGCGTTTATAGATTAATGTTTTATATTTTAGCGTTTTATTAACGCTTAAATATACTTAAGTAAAATTTTAAACACTGAAAAATTTTACTTAAAAATTTAGGGTGTTTTAAGTGTGTTCGTTGACAATATACTGCCTAGCTGTTGGACATTTTATGGTTTTATTTTACAACAACCCACTAAAGCTTGCGTTTGGGACTTTCTTCCTATTCCCCAAAAGGGACAAAATCTCAAATGTAACAACAGGATGCCCAAAACAATGACGTCTAAAAGAAAAAAATAGGTCTCTCGTTTTGTGAGGTATCCAAATCACCCCCATGTTTCGCTATTTTTCATAGCTTTGCATAGTTATGATTTTTTTCTAAATTTTTAAGATATTACGACATGTTCAACTTTAAAAAAAATCTAAAACAAATTAGAAGGCTGTCGAAACTTTTTATTGCAACTATGTCTTCATGAGCGATACTATAATGGATAAAATAATCAGCTTCGTAACTGTAATGAAAGTTTATAAAATGTTGGTCTAAAGTGAAATATTTACGTTTGACGAATTATGACTTAAATTTTCAACTTTTAATAAAAAATCTAAACAGGTGGCTTTATGGTTCCTAAGTAAGCTTCAAAAATGCGCCAGATTCTTGGCTTTCATAAACACTTAAAAAAGTAGCACTTATTGGGGCTGCTTTGGCTAAAATATGGCTTCAAAGAGGGAAAAGTTGAAATTAGCTTAGTGATTAAAAAAAAGTTTTGGCTACTTTATCATTCTTAACGTTAATTAGTTTGTTAACTAACCAAAAATGAGTGCAGGAAAGCTAAGATCCAAACATTTGGAGGTTTTTTTTACGAGATTGTTCGAGATTTTTTTTCGAGCGAGAACGGACCGCGCAAAATTCATTAAACTTTAACAAAAAAAAAAATATACATGGGGGTTATTCGGATACCCACGCCACGAGGGACCTAACTTTTTCTTTTGGACGTCAATGTTTTGGCCATCCTGTATAGACTTCATAGAATTTAATGAATTAGCAGGTTATCTGTAGTACTTCAAAATAAATATTTACTTACATGTAAAAAATATGACGAAAATTTTAAAAAAATGTAAGAAATCATCCATTTTAGACTTTAATTTGGCCTGTTTTCGGGATTTTTTAAAATCAAGTAAAGTCTAATCGCATAACAATTTAGCAATCATCTAATCGCGTAACAAAATAGCACATTTTTTTGGCAATATACTTTAGTGTATTATATATTTTTATAAGAGCGTAATTCAATAGTAAATACATAAACCATTTGATCTAGCAAAACAGTTTTGCCCGCATTTACCGGTGACACGCCTTAAGGTTGCTCCATAGTTTTCTCATTACACTATCAATTTCTATGACAGTGCATGCATCACTTTCTAATGCTAAAATTGCCGTCTGAAACTCCGACATTAGGTTATGTACAAAATATAATAATATCTGAGATCCCTTCCTCTTTACATTCCTCAAAACTGTTATCGAAATTGGTAACATATTTAGAAACCATTTCCAATATTTCCTTGCGACATTCATTTTGTGCCCGCCGGCCGCCGCCATTCTTATAACTTGTGCGTAAATCTTTACGAAAACTATTTGTCTGGAGATTTTATATTTTGTCTGAAGTCTGGACATCATATAAAATATCTTGAGAATCCAGACGAAGCCAGACCATCTGGCAACCCTAGCCGCGGCTGAGGCTGGCCGCCGGAGCCGGCCAGCAAGCCGGAACTGCGGTGGTGAGCGAAAGCCATCTGTGACGATAAGCTCGCGTGGGACCGCCGGAGTCCCGCAGCGCCGGAGCCGTGACAGAAACAATGCCTGCTGCATGCTGCATGCCCGCTTGCATACTGCATGTCTGCCTGCATGCTGCATGCCTGCTTGGATGTTGCATGCCTGCCTGCATGACTGCCTGCATCCTGCATGCCTGCTTGCATGCTGCATTCTGGCTTGCATGCTGCATTCTTGCTTAAATGCTGCATGCTTGCTTGCATGCTGCTTGCTTGCTTGAATGCTGCTTGCTTGCTTGCATGCTGCTTGCTTATTACATGAATAATGTTTCATATGATAAGATTATTATATCAAATGTATATTATAACAAAGTACATATATCATTTGAAATTATACAATCTAAAATTATATTCAATGTTTATAATACATATTAAGTCAGTTGTTATATCAAATGAAATTATATGAAATGAAATTATATTATCTGAACGTTAGACCATAAGTATTTATATCAAACATTACACACCCAAGCTTTTGGCCTTCATCTCACGTAAAGGTAAGTGACGATAAGACCGAAGGTGCGCTTCACCCGGAAACCTCAACCACTGAGTAACTGATTATCTTATCTTTTAATCTATCGGAACACAACTATGCTATAAACATTGTTGTTATGGCGATAGGCGGACTTATCAGCCGTGCCACCAACTAAATCAAGTACACAATCATGTACCCACCGCCGGGTATCGAATTCGAGACCTCTGGGTCTGAGACCGGTGGCTTAGCCACTAAACCACAGAGGCGATTAAGCCTTTAACTGGTACTGTATTAAATATATATTTATTGTTTTCCATCATAATACAATTAATTAAGATTCAAATTTTGGTGGCATCTATTCTATATTGCCATTAACAGCTAAAGGGGTGCGCATTTTCTCACATAACTTTTTAAGTCCTATTATCGGAAGTCCGACAAAATTTCTCATACCATTTTACATCATAATGATCACTCTATAAAGAGACTATTTTTATAAAAAAATATTAATTATTAACGATCGAAACTCATAATCATCAGAATTCATAATATCACTAATCATACACCTTGTTTATATATATAAAAAATATACATTTTCTTATACTAACGATCGAAACTCCTAATCATTCTAATACATAACGCCCATATTCATCAATTGGTTTCATACTAATATTCGTTTTCATATATTTCTTGATCATAAATGTTTTTACGAGCCACCCGCTATAAAGAAAAAGTTAAGTATGCAAAACTATTGTTCCGTTGGTTAGGTTAAGTTAGACTTGTGACAAATAACTTTATAATTTTAATAAATGCTGTGTGCTTGCTTGTTGAATGCATGTTGCATGTTTTTTTTAATACTGCATGCTTGTATGCATGCTGCATGCCGGGGGGTGCAGGAGGGCTGACCTCCCTGCTCGGGGGGGTCGGGGACTCCCGCTATTAAGAAAAAATTAAGTATGCAAAACTATAGTTCTGTTTTTAGAACGGTTACGTTAGGTTAGACTTTTCACAAATATAGGAGGGAGACCTCCACTATTTCCTAATCATAACTGTATGTATTACGAGTTTAAACTTGTTCTTAGTAATGACATTATTAATAACAAAAATATGTTAACTGTCTGTTTTGAGTTCCGCATGCTCTTTTAAAATAAATGTTGATTAAAGTATAAAAATGAAAAGCACGTGTAAGTAATTATTTTTTATTACAACAAACAGTGTTAACAAAAATAATGGCTTTTCTCCGCCACTTTATAAAAATAAATCTTTGTTTTTAGAAATTAAAACAATAATTATTTGAGTCTTACCCAAAACTTAATCAAACTGAATAAATATAATTGTATTGTTTTTAACAATCATTTTAATCACAGAACTGTACCTTCCTATACTGTTTTGTGATTATCTTTGCAACTGAGTAAACAATTGACAGTGATAACAAAAACAATGGTACATCTTTGCCAACTTAATTTAAAAATAAATCTTTGCTAGTAAAAATTAAAACATAATAACTATTCAACTCTTACCCATAACTTAATCAAATAGCGTCAGCCCACCTGAGCTTCCTGAGGCAGGTTGATTTTTTTCTAGTACAATTTTATCTTGTTGTACATTTATTGTAACAATATAAAGCATTATGAATGGGTAGAGATAAAAAAAATTTAAAAAAAAAACAATTATCATGTTTTAATTTCTAATACTTATCAAAGATTTTTTTTATAAAGTTGGCAATGAAGTGCCATTATTTTTGTTAAAACTGTCAATTATATTTAGGTTACAAGGAAGGTACAGTTTTGTGATTGTCTTATTTTCCACTGACTATTATATATTTTATATATTATTGATATAAATATGATTATATTAATTAAGTTTGATTAAGTTTTGGGTAATGGCGTTGGGACGGAGACCCGAAATGAAACAATGTCTTGCGTTGAATCAAATTCCCTTTATCCTCTCGTGTATCATCTTAAATACTAATTAACATCACATCTATACGTGACTAGAGGAAGGACGCCTTGTCAATCAGGAAGACCTTAATTATCACGTACTATTGAGTACGTGCTGATAGTGTAATTCACTATATCACACCTCCCCTGAAAAGGCTAGGCATCCCTTCCCTGAAAAGTAAACTCTTATTTTCTAAATATCTTAGTCCTATTCTTATGAACTATATATTCTTTATTATTCTTTAATATTTTTACGTTAGTACCTAGCTCTTCTAAAACTTCAAATGGACCTAAATACAAGTCATTCAATTTATTATAATTTTCATTCTTATACAAGAGTAGATCACCTTTTTTGTAGTGTACTTCCTTACAATCTAAATCATAATTAGTTTTTCTACTTTGTTTTGATATTAATAAGTTGTTCCTGGCATCATTATGAGCTTTTTGCAATCTAAATTTTAACTCCGATGGATAATTGTCGTATACATATAAGGGATCAACTTTACTAACTAAATTACTAGGTACGTTACATGTTTTCCCAAAAACTAGTTCATAAGGGGAGTATTTGGTACTAGTATTTACAGAATTATTATAAGCAAAGCACCAATATGGTATCCAGGTACTCCAATTTGCCGACTGATTCTGTGTTTGTATTCTCAAGTAACATCCGAGATGTTTGTGCCAGTTTTCTAGCGAACCTATACTCTCATGATGATAGGGTATTGAATTTAACTTATCAATATTTAGCAATTTACATACTGTTTCTAACGTGGAATTAATAAATTCCGTTCCACAGTCAGTCGCAATAACCCTGGGAGTACCATATCGTAAAATAAAATTTTCAGTAAAAACCCTAGCAACAGTTTCAGCTGACTTATCAAGTATTGGGTAAGTTTCTACAAACTTTGTCAATTCGCATTGTATTGTTAATATGTATTTATTACCCAAATTATCGACCTCCAACGGCCCCACAATATCTAAATATAATTTTTCAAAAGAAGTAGATGCTGTAGTGGTTATTACCATTTTCTCTTTATTATTTTTATTACAAAATTTCTGCTTTTGGCAATCTTTACAGCGAGTCACATATTCAGTTATGTCTTTTTGCATATTACTCCAAAAATATTTTTTTCGAATATTCTTAGTCATTTTATTTATGCCTACATGACCACTTGTCGGCAATAAATGATAATCATTTAGTATAACACGTATCAAGTCTTTATTTGTAACATGTTCAACTTGGTTATTAATAATACATAACCGCGGTAATTCTTTATGTTTCATGAAAGTTTGGGTCAAAATTTTAATAAACTTTTTATTAAACCCATTTTTAATCACAACGACTTCTACAATATTATATTTTTTACATAATGCACTCAGTTCTCCTATCGTTGCGTCTCGGCGCGCCTCCGTTAGTAGAGATTCCTGATTTATGTAAATAGTAGAGTCACTAAATAACATATCACCCGTCTGTGAGACGTATCTTTTCTTTTTCCTCAACTTCACGAAGTTTTCATACGAACAAATATCTAACCTTACATCATTTTGTGATTTCTGCATAATATCTACCACTCTTGGTTGCCTATGATCAACAGGGGGCTCAACCCTGCTACTTCCAGAGGTAGCGGGTTCATTATTTTGCTCCATGGTTCTTTTCATTGACCGGGTTACTACCCCCAAAAAATTTGAATTTAGATTTTTTAACTCGTCTGATGTTATAATGACTCTCGATAAGGCATCTGCCGTTACATTTTCGGAACCTTTTATGTATTCAATATCGAAATCATATTCTTCTAAACAAAGTCTAAACTTAGTTAAACGGCTACTAGGATCTTTTATGCTAAATAAATGAACCAATGGTCTATGATCTGTTAATACTTTAAATTTTCGTCCGTATAAATATGGTCGAAAATGTTTTATAGCCCACACTACCCCTAATAACTCTTTATGAATGGTTGGGTAGTTTATTTCTGAACTGTTTAATTGCCTGCTTGCATAAGCTACGGGCTTATTATTTCCATTTGATAATACAGCCCCCAAGGCTACCCCTGACGCATCGGTTTGCAACCGGAAAACATTATCTTTTCCAAAATCTGGATAATCTAAGACAGGAAATGAACTAAGTGACTTTTTTAAGGTCTGAAATGCCACGTCACATTCTTCCGTCCACTGAAACTCGACATGTTTCTTACAAAGACGGTTTAGTGGGTACACTATTGTGGCAAAGTTTTTTATGAATTTTCTATAAAAGTTCGCAAAAGCCACAAAACGACGAATCTCATTTACATTTTTAGGTACTGGGAACATTTCCAAGACCTCGATTTTACTGTTGTCTGGCAACACCCCGTTTGGCGTAATAACATGCCCTAAATAATTAATTTCTTTCCTCAAAAATTCGCACTTACAAGGGTTTAGTTTTAAATTAACTGACCTAAACCTCTCAAATACACTCATTAAATTTGTATTATGCTGCGATAGGCTTTTCCCGAAAACTATTACGTCATCGAGATATAGAAAACATATCTCGTGATTTAAACCCGATAGAGCCATAGACATAAGTTTAGAAAATACGCTAGGACTCGTTTTGAGACCCATAGGTAATCTTTTCAGTTGATATTGCTTATCAGCTGTAAAAGAAGTGAATTTCCTACATTCTGGTGATAACCCTAGCTGGTAATAACTAGAACTGAGGTCTAAATGAGAATAGTATAAGCATCCCGAAAGTGAGTCAATAATTTCTTGTATATTTGGTAACGGGAACTTTTCGTCTACTATTTTTTTATTTAAAAGTCTATAATCTATTACGATTCTCCACTTTTTTTCACCGCTACTGTCAGCTTTTTTCGGAAGTAATAATAATGGAGAAGACCATTCGCTGGTACACTCTTCGATAATATCTTCTTCTAACAATTTACCTACCTGTTTTATTAACTCAGCCTTCTGAGCGTGCGGTATTCTATACGGTTTGACATAAACAGGAGACGCGTCATTTTGCAGTTTAATGTTGTACTCGTATAAGTTTGTAACGGATAGCTTATCACCCGGCATATGAAAGATATCTGCATATTTTGCACATATTTTCTCAATAGACCGTCTCTCTTCATCACCAAGATATGTTTTTAATTTAAGAAAATCGAATAGTTGTTTAACCCTCTCGACAGATTTTCCGTTTTCCGTATCAAAAGAGCATACGAAATAATCCGAGTATTTTCTAATTTTCGGGCTAAAGTTATTTAATTTTACATCTTCTTCCCGTGTGTTTAAAAATCGCACCGGAATCTTTTTCCCGTCTCCTACTACCACGGCGCCTGCTACAAATACGCCTGCAATAACTTCCTCCGCTAAAATGACACATTCGCCCTTTATCTCTGACGAAACATATTTTACGACCTCACATCTCCCTGGAATAGTCGTTATTATGTTTTTACCTAAGCCTAATTCTAGACTTATCTTATCCTGTAATGTAACCAGCTTATTTTCATAGTTAATTTTACAACTATATTTTAATAAAAAATCTTCTCCTAAAATTCCATCATTTTTACAGTGGAAGTTGCTAAACACATAAAACTTATGCCTAAAATTATAATTGTTAACACATAAGTCTAGATAAACATAACCTATTGATACTAAATCCCCACATACTCCTTTAATCTTAATTTCATCCCTTACTAGCTTTGCGTCGCGGGACACGCTACGGAGTTTATTTAACCAATCTAACTTTAAAATTGAAATGCTTGCTCCTGTGTCTACTAATAGAGAAATTTGAGTTTGACTACAAGTAAAACAAACGTAATTACCACTACCATAACTACAAATATTTACCTCAGCGCTATTCAGAACGAAAAAAATCATCGCTATGATGTTCGTTCTGACGTATACTCTGACGTTCACTTTCGTTCTCGTCATTAGACTGTTCTGCTGAGTCAACTAAGAAATGTACATTCCTACGTTTATTATGAGGTGACGTAAACCTGGTGTTGCGCTGACCCTGAAACCTATTCGAGTTATAGTAGGCACGACCCCGACCTTGCTGACTCGTCGCGTTGTTGTTACGTGACTTATTATATTGTTGATGATAGTTTTTATTTATCTTTTCAAATCGCTGGTTCGAAACATAGTTAACATAATTGTTTATTGGTGGTTTCACTACCGAGTCTTCTTGTTCTAAGGCTATAGTTATTGCCTGCCTAACTGTGCTTACGGACCTAGACGTAACTATAATGCTTGTACGAGCATTGTTTAGGCCGTCAGCGAAACGCTTGATAGCCATTTTTTCATTAATCGGCTTTAATAAATTATATTTATTTATTTATTTATTTATTATCAGGCAACAAAGTTACAATATAACAGGCCCATAGATACATACCTTAAAAACTAACATATACATAGCTTATAAACATTTATTGTTAGTATAATAACTTAAAACTATGTTAGTAATTTACATAGCACTGGCTTGTGCTGTTTCGGTGGTGGTAGGCAATCTCCCGCGGAAACGCCGGTACACCACGCCCTTCGGCCAAAAGTCCTCCTTCATAAAGGTGTCGTCGAGCTTAGCTGTTGGGACTCGCACCACAAATGCCTTAAAACTGACATTATGTCGCGATTCCAGCGGCTCCACCCTCAGAAGGAAGTTGGTCTTTGTCTTAATGTACTCAACCACATCCTGCACTGTGATGGTGTGGTGCAGGCGCGACAGGTACATCGGCGTAGTCGGCGTCGCAGCACGCAGCAGGAACTGGGGCCCTGTCAGTGCGGTACCGCAACGGTTCTGATTCGGCCGGTGATGGCGTGCCCTCTTCCTTTGGACCTTGACGAAACCGTCGTCGTCTCGTTCCACGGCGGCATGCTTTGACACTCTCTGAGCGCTTAGGTTGGAAGCAGCAACAGAGGCGTAGTCACGTCGGCTGGGCTTCGTTTGGATGGTGACAGGCTCAGGCTCAGCTGTCACGTGCGGCACTGCGGGCGAAGGCGCGGGGCGGGTGGACGGCGGAGGCGGCGCGAGGGGCGCGACGACAGCGGGTTGCACGGCACGGGGGGCCGGCGACTGCAGGGCGCGGGGGGCCGGCGCCGGCGTCTGCGGGGCGCACCGAGCCGGCGTGCGCGCGGGGGCAACGGCTGCGTCAGCGTTGCACGGCGACGAGGTCGGCGTCGAAAATGCTGACTCGAAACTCAGCCGCGGCGCGTTGACGAATGCACCGCTGTTGACGTTTGAGTCATCGACTGACCTACTTACTGCGAGTGATGCGCGCAAACTATCCACTTCCTTGCGCAACTCACTCACAGTATTCTGTGATGCTTCGAACTTTAGCACCACGTCCGCCAAGCCCGCCTTTAAGGTCACAATGTCCTTCAGCAAGCAGGTTACGTCGACGTGGTCGAACGTGACGGGAGGGAGCTTGTTTAGGTCCCTCGCCACAAACGTCGGCACGTCGTCAGGGTCGGTCTCCTTCAGCAGCGTGATTATTTCCTGCAGGCTCTTCGGTGCCCCATCACGGCGATGAGACACCATCTGGTCACTCTTGTTTACAGATGCAAACAGAAGCTTCTTGGCCGCAGATATGTCGTCCTCGCTGAAGCTGGACTTGCATATCTGCACCGCACTTACTTCATCCATCACGTCCAGCTTCTGTTGCAGGAAGGCGAGGAGCTCGTTAACCACCAGTTTGTCGCTCATGGTGGTGGTTCGCGCGGCGACTCGCGCCGCGTTACGTGTCTGATATACGATTTAAATTAAATTGCAATCGCTGCGTCCGCACAGAACGGCGCGTACTGTGAGACTGAGCCGACTCGTCTCCATTAGCCTGTGCTGTACTTAAATCGTTGGACATTTTTTCGATTTCACTACCAAACACTTCTATGGTCTTGTTTCCTTGCCTACATCGTAGCATTCGGTCTAAAATGGCTGTGTATGATTTTATCGGAATTAAAACATTTTTTATATCTTTTATTAGGTCTGCCACAGACACATAAGACTTATTAATTTTTGTTTTAGCACTGCTAGAAAGACGAGTTTTTAAAACAAAATTGATTAACAGAGGCTGGTCCTCGTTTCTAAGGGTACTACTATAATACTCTATTCCGTCTATTAGTTGGTTAATTTGCGTTTCGTCGCAATCTACTACTGGGAGGAGCGTGAGCGCGACTTTTAGATCGAACGTGGCCATGGTTGTGATCGTTTCTGAATGATGCGGGTTAACGAGTGACTCGATTTCCTCAAAATTACATAAAAACTTTGACGATATTGCTTTTGTTATTTGTAATTCTACAGCATCTATCCCTTTTTTACATAAGTCTGCAGATATTTGTTCAAAAATATTTTTAATTTCCTTTGCTCTTAAAAACTTATTCTGCCCCTGAGCGGAATAACGTTTGTCCTTACTTAATTTAATAATAGAGTCTCTAATAGCCTTAAGCTCACTCAAGAGTTCTGACAGGTTTGCCATGAACACACTTTAGAAAAAAAAAAAAAAAAAATCACTCACACACACACATAGATTCTTGGTAGCATAGTTATATTAATTCGTGCTGGCTTACACGTTCTGTGCTGGTCCAATTGCCCGTCGAACCGCTCTGCGTTCTACCTCTTCTAATAGTCGTGCGTTGAAGTAACGTAGCAGCCTAAGTACTATATAGCCCGCTAGTACAACGACGATGGTCAGTAAAAAGATCTCTGAAAGTTGCATCCCAACGGCCAAGGGAGTTGATGCTGCCGCCGATTGAGTTGGTGATTGACTGACAATAATATTGTCTTTAGATTGTGGGTTTCCCATAGTTAAACAATTTTGGCTTACAGTTTTTCTTCTTATTTCCTTCGTCCTTCTTGTAGGCCCGTGTAGCACTATTTTCCTGATATTTTGTAGACTTCAACTAGCGATTTCGCGGCGCGGACTTGTGACACCATGTCACGGTCGCCATGTAATGGCGTTGGGACGGAGACCCGAAATGAAACAATGTCTTGCGTTGAATCAAATTCCCTTTATCCTCTCGTGTATCATCTTAAATACTAATTAACATCACATCTATACGTGACTAGAGGAAGGACGCCTTGTCAATCAGGAAGACCTTAATTATCACGTACTATTGAGTACGTGCTGATAGTGTAATTCACTATATCACAGAGTTGAATAGTTATTTTGTTTCAATTTTTACTAGCAATGATATATTTTTAAAAAGTTGGTGAAGAAGTGCCATTATTTTTGTTATCACTGTCAATTGTTTATTCAGTAGCAAAGACAATCACAAAACAGTATAGGTACTGTTTTGTGTAATAAGTTTATATAAGTATTTATAATATAATAATAGACATATAAGATTTTTTTAATAAAGTTGGCGAAGAAGTGCCGTTATAATTTGTTAACAAGGTTTGTTTTAATAAAAAATACTATTTAAAGTTTTTGGGAGTTACATTTTTTAAAGTAACTTCTTCAATTATTTTTGGAAAAAATCTTAGTGTAAAGAACAAAAAAAATAAAAATAATAACGTAAGGGACAATCTATTTTGTAAAGTATAAGGATTATAATAATTCTATTGAAATAGGCTTAATAGATTAAAATTCCGTGAAACTTTGTCATACATGAATTTTACGTACTATTTGTAATAAAAAAGTTATATGCATTTTCTCAGAATACTTGTAAATAATATAATAGTAATAATTGTAACGTTTAAGCATGCAGGCAAGCATGCAGCATGTAAGCAAGCAAGCTGCAGCATGCAACCAAGCATGCATCATGCAACCAAGCATGGATCATGCAACCAAGCATGCAGTAAGCAACCTAGCATGCAGCATGCAGTAAGCATGGAGCAAGCATGCAGCATGCAACCAAGCATGCAGCATCATCCAAGCACGCAGCATGCAGCAGGCATAGTTTCTGTCACGGCTCCGGCGCTGCGAGGCTCCGAGGCGGTCCCACGCGAGCTTATCGTCGCAAATACCTTTCGCTCACCACCTGCTCCTCAGCTCGCGGGCCGCCTAGCCCTTCCGCGCCTACGCGGGCTTATATTACACTCTAGCGTAGGGCAGACAAGACTACGTGGAGACGGTTTTGTCGCGATTCGTTTCTGTCACTGACTTTTGTAGCACAACCTTACCAAAAACACAAAGTATTAATTTTTTAAGACATTTTAGTTTATTTACCTAATAATGAATATATGAAAAACAAAAAAAACTAAAATCTGTATGTTATTTTATAGAAAAAGTTACTTCGAATTTTAATACTTTTAGATATGAAATTTATTGTAAGCAAAACATCTTCCAAAAAAAAGTTTTTTTTTATAATCGGCTTATAGTTTTTTTTTTTTGAAAATGAAAGGTATGTATGATAAGTTTATGGATTAACAAAATTAATTAAAAGCAACAATCTGGTATTTATAAATTCGTCATACCAGTTTCGAACAATTGAAATTCGTACAGGAAAGTTTTAAATTTATAATAGGTTACTCTATTACTGTGCTACACACATTTAGTAAAATTTTTGAAAAGTTGATGCTAGACCAAATTCAAGTTCATTTTTATAGAAATAAACTTTTTCATTGTAAACAGTATGGGTTTACTAGGAGTCGCTCAACAACTGACGCCGGTGCTGAGCTTTTAATCCAAATATTTGATACCTGGGAGGAATCATAGGATGCCCTAGGGGTATTTTGTGATTTATCCAAGGCTTTCGATTGTGTTTTACGTGAAACTTTGGTCAGGAAGCTTAACCACTATGGAATTAGGGATGCTTCTTTGAGCGTTTTAATCTCATACTTGAGTAACAGGATTCAGAAGGTCGACATTAACGGTAAAAGGTCTCCGGGTTCAGTGGTTACAATTGGAGTTCCGCAGGGTTTAATACTTGGTCCATTCTTGTTTTTGGTTTATATTAATGACTTTCCTTATTTTGTAAAATACAGTCATGAGATAGTATTGTTTGCTGATGATACTTCACTTTTATACAAAGTGAAACAACAACACCTAAATTATGACGATGTGAATAATGCGATCTCAAAGATTGTTCACTGGTTTAGTGTAAATAACTTGCTATTAAAAACCAAATGTGTAAGATTTGTATTGCCTAATGTTAAGCAAGTAACAACTAGTGTACAAATTAAAGATAAGAATGTGAATCCTGTGAACACCACTGTGTTTCTAGGCATCACGTTAGATGCCAAGCTTCAGTGGGGCCCACATATAGCTAAATTGTCGAATAGACTTAGCTCTGCGGCTTATGCAGTAATGAAGATCCGTCAGTAAACTGACGTTGATACATCTAGATTAGTTTATTTCAGTTACTTTCGTAGTGCCGTAGTTTCGTACGGCATTTTACTGTGGGGAAATGCTGCCGACATTCAAACTATCTTTGTGCTGCAGAAGAGGGCTATTCGAGCAATCTATAATCTAAAGGCTGGTGACTTTCTCCGAGAGAGATTTAAGGATATAAATATAATGACTGTTGCATCACAATACATTTATCAAAATTTGATTTATGTTCATAAAAATATTGAAATGTTTTCATAAAACAAATTGGCAGTACCTTATACTAGGCTCCATAAAATAAATTATTTCTTTTAAGGGTCTGTGTGTAAGATTTTACAACAAAGTACCAAATGATATTCAGAAATTAGATCTTAATAAATTTAAAATCAAAATCAAAGAAAAGCTTTATAAAAAAGCTTATTATAAAGTGTCAGAGTACACAGAAGATAAAACAGCTTGGATCTGAAATGCTCCAAGCACTCCAACAGCTATTTCTAATTGTCTTTATTTAATTGATACTACATTGTATTGTAGTTTTGTATTGCATTATTTATTATTTTTTAAATTCATATTTTGTATTGACCTGGTAACGACCTATTTCTTTTTTTTTTGTTTGTAAATGTCGTTGCTTATGTGCACTGTGGTTTCATGCGCCCGTTCTGTGCCACAGTTAAAAAATTACGTCCTGAATGGGTGGTAGGTTAAAAAAGATTTGGACGATTCAAAACTCTTATTAATAAATAAATAAATCTTTCCTACAATCACACCAATTATCTAGCCCAAGAGAAGCTTCGAAGAAACTCGTTGAATGGTTACTAGACAACGGATAAACATACTTAAAATACTTAAATACATACTTATTATGCATAGAAAACACCCAGACCCGAGACAATTTAGAAAAACAATAATTTCTAAATTAACCCGACCGGGGATCGAACCCGGGACCTCAGAGATGGCGACACCATGAAAACCGGTGTCCAAACCACTCGACCAAGGAGGTCGCCAATTGAGTTTATTGAATAAATATATTGTGACTTTGACTTTGATATGTTTCTGTCTTTAAGAGTCATTAGATAATATGTTCAACTATATTGTATATGAATTTTAGAACTGTATGTTTTATATTGGCGGTACAATCAATCGAAATTGTTAAAAACGGGAAAAGAGCGCCCTAAGCCAACACTCATCAATAGTAGCTTTAACTTTACTTTACTATAATAAGAAGGAAAGCTAAAGAAACTGACATTCATTTAAGTTGAATAAAAGTCAAGCATCATTTAAACGTCCATAGACGTAATGTAATTTAGTAGTAAATAAACTTATAAATTATATCTTATTAATAAAAAATATTTTAATACAAAAACACATCATAACAGGTTTGGATCACCATTGGATTCACAATAAGACTCGACTGGACAGGAAACATAAGCATACTATAAATTTGGGTCGCAAGACAACAAATAAAAAAAATCAAATGGCTCACCTAGCTAATTAATGTATGTAATATGCTTCTGTGTAAAGAAATACTTTTGTTAAATTATTATTATTGAAATAAACACCCTTATACACAACTAACACAATAATGTAAGCTAGCAATAAATAACTTAATAAAAATTGCTCTTGTGAAAGATAGGTTAATTAGTAGGTACCTAGTTTATATTACAAAGAATAAAACGAACTTTATGATAAAGTTACTCACAACCAGATAGTGAGTTAATATCCATAATTAATTACGCTTTCATAATTACGTTTTACGTTTCACTGTTATAAACCAGAAGAATCATTAAAAAAATCGATCATAAAAAGATTACAAAAAATGTGTTTTTCATCAGATGACTTGCAACGTGCTTGCAACAATTACATTAAATATTTTTCTTGTGAATCTGATTCTGTTTGTCAACTACAAGCAATTGGCAGAAATGCAAATGTTAAAGCCAACAATGTTTAGCGCTAATCGAATTTAGTAATATTTAGTGAAATGTGATGCAAGCTTGAATAATTACAAGTACTTAATAAGTTATAACCATCATCTCCTAAGATATAAATAAATAAATAAATAAAATAAAAAATCTGCACATTAGCCTACCAACCATTTTTGAGTTTTTTAAAGTGCTTTTGTATTATGTATACATCCAGTAATAAGACAACACGTAACACATTATTACATTGCAATAACAAATCTTATTTTTATGTCTTATATGTGGCTTTGTGTTGTTGTGCCATTACAGAGTCAACTTGACCACGTATAGACCATAGGCCTTTTCAAACATTATCGTGTGAACATAACTTTTTGGAACCTGAATATGCTATATACCTTTTCGGTATGTGCTATATCGTCGATATATTACTTCTTCGGGTCTCTGTAGACCCCCATGAATAGTATGGAACTGGTGGGTCGCTCATACACAACATACACGAAGGGGAAGTTGGCCACGAACCGGCTCGGCTCCGCGGGCCGCGACGACCGGAAACCGAAGATGGCCGTCGCCGCCGCTGCCACAGTCCCTGCGAAGCAACCGAGGTGAGGGTTAAATTCTAATTTTCTTGATCGCTTACTCACTTCATCGTCAGCCTTTATACGTCCCTCTACTGGACACAAACCTTCGCACGTGTCAATACCACATATGGAGATTGAGCCATAACCCACCACCCTGGCCCAATGCAGGTTGGCGGGTTTTAACTAATGCCATCTTAAGACAAGAATTAAGATTGGGACCAACGGCTTAATAAAGGCTTTAATTTGTATGATGATAATCCCTGCTCCCAAAAAAAATATCCTCCACATATCCGACGTTTTTGCCTGGGGACCGCAATCTGACAGATGTTGGATATTTTTAATTAAGATACATGTACTGTCGTTCTTGTTTTAATGTTAGAGCCTACAAACGCGCTTTACAAAACACCTGGTTTAAAGCGGCCACCACAGCCCATGGATGCTTGCTACTCTAAAGATTAGATTAGATTAGATTAGATAACTCTTTTATTGCAACAGTTTACAATACAAATACATACAAAACAAGATGTGCGTTATAACCCTAAAACTTTAGTTCTTATGCCTCTATTTCATTTCATTTCACTAGATCAAACCATAACAATGTTTCTGGCCAAGATCCTCCTTACTACCGTCCAAAATCATTTCTTAATTTTAAGGATGACAAGTTTATCCATTAAAATATACTTTGGTAAAACAAATTAAGAAGACCTTGTGATATGTATCGAATGTGAATGATAGCGTAAACTACTCGTATTATAAACATATTGCGTATCCAACGATAGAACAAGGCCAATTTGTACAAAATAGTAAAGAAGGTTTATCTATTCCGTGTATCTAACGACGATATGGTGCGATATAGTGTACAGTACTTGACTCACCTTCTTCGTCGAGCTGTATCTTAGCCTTGTGCACGGCGTCGTCGAAAAGCACACCTTTCTGCTCAGTCAGCGTTGAGAAGTCGGCGCTCCCGTTGAACAGATCGCCTACACCAACCACTTCCAGGATCTAAAATGATATAACAATCAAACGTTAAGTTTCTTTATCTTACATGTCTTTACATAAATCACCCACTTTTACCGGAGGAGGCGTAGCTTACATTTCTTACGATTCTGACAAGCTTCTTTTGCTTCATTTACTATCATGACATTCTTCATACAACGTACTCGTCAGTTTAAAGTACTCTTGATCTTAACCTTCACGAGAACAGACGGTCACTGCTTGGAAGCTTAGAGAGTCGGACAGTCCCATTCACTCTCGCCTCTTTTGTTTCGTCATTTTTCGTCTTACATTCATCCTCATTCATCCTCTCTTTCTGTAAGTACACAGAAACAGCATACAGCTAAAAAAACCATTTAGTGAAAGAGTTGTAGTTTAGACTACAAAATGTTGTAATCTCTTTAACATCTTCAACTATCTAAAACAACAACTTGATTGTTTGCGCGGAAATCCCGTAATTTCTGTCCTTATTTATATATTTTCACGTTTGAATAATTTGTAAATCGATTGTGCTACATGATTCCTAATGTCACGTATATAAAAATTATTTCTTTTTTCATGCATTTTTATGTGCAATTTCATGTGAAATTTTATGTGCTGCAGTGGGACAACTTTGGCAGATAACAATAATAAGTAAGTGCCGCGTTCACGCATTGTAGAGAACCATCCTACAACAAAAAACGAAAGTTGTTGTAGGAAAAATCCTACAACAATTTCTGATAATACTCGTATTAGCTGTTTTTCAAAAAGGAGATTAAACTGATCGCGATTTTAGAATTTTACCGTGCAAAGTACATTAAAAATCCGATACCTTATTAAATGGTTTTCAGTCGCATAATCAGTGTTTGTGGATTCTGGGTGAAGCGCGCTTCCACCTTCGGCCTTATCGTCACTACCATCAGGTGAGATGAAAGTAAAAACCAACTTTTTGTTACACCTTATACAGCGAACCTTAGAAGATCGTACTTTCTCTGTAGTGAAGGGTTTTTTTTTTGTTAATGATATACCTGACACCATTAAATTCCCTGACACATATATGTACGCTGGTGACGTTAAGATAAGTAGAATTATTGTCACAATTCAGGATTCAATGATGCTACAAAGTGATCTCAATCAACTTGTTAAATGGTGTGAAAACAACAAAATGTACTTGAATTCTGAAAAATGCTTTTTCTTGCGTTATGGACGAATTCAAAATTCAATTACGCTTCATTATACCATAGACCAAACTAAAATCAAAGAATTAAGTCAAGTTCGTGATTTGGGAGTGATTTTTGACAATAAACTAACATTTGTGCACTATATAA
Source organism: Scoparia ambigualis (assembly GCA_963921215.1). Lineage (NCBI taxonomy): Eukaryota > Metazoa > Arthropoda > Insecta > Lepidoptera > Crambidae > Scoparia > Scoparia ambigualis. Next base: position 23,980,280 of record OY992503.1, read on the forward strand.
AAACATTACAAGCCGCGCGTCTAGAATGCTGGGTTTGAAATAAGAAACAGTAAAGGGTTGCGCAGTAAGAAGATTAAAACGCTACTGAACGAAGTATTTTGGAGTATTGTACAGTCGTGTTGAGGCCTCATTACGCTACCCATTCACTGGAACTGGAACGTATGCAGAAAAGGTTTATGCGGCATTTAGTTTTCACAAATGGAATTTCGAAAAGAAAAGTGCCTTCATACAAAAGTCAATTGGCACATTTCAAAATGTGCTCTTTGGAAGATCGTAGATCACTAATTGATTTGACTTTTGTCTGTAAAAATTTTAACAATAAAATCGACTGTCCGCAATTATTGGAAAAAATTAATATACGCGCGCTGGTCCGATATCCGCTTAATAAAATAACTCCTTTCGTGCTTCCCTTTCGTAAAACCGTATCTGGCTGTAATTTTCCCATCGCGAGACTATGCAAATTGGTAAACGAATACAGTGACAGATTCGATATTCATGCTGACTCGCCCAACAAGCTTCGCACTCTTATAGGGTCCTCACAACTATAATTTATATACTTACTTGTTTTTGTTAATAGTATTATGTTTTTTAAATTCTTTTTACTTTTAGTTATTTTTTATTACCTTCTTTTTAATTTAAAAATTTACTTTTAATTAATTTAACCTTACATAGTATTGGCCATGTTGTATTTACCTATAAGTGTCTGTTACACCTAGATAAAAGTTACGCATGTTTTAAATTCTAAGAAATAAAAAAATAGCAAAGAAAATTAAAAAAAATAGTGTAAACTAACGTTGGTGAATCAATAAAATAAATAAACAAATCATCGCTCAAAAGACTAACCTCTCTAAGCGGCAGGCTCCTCTCGATGGTGAACTTGGGGATTTCGACGATGACCTCGCGGCCCATGTAGCTCTCCTCCACGACGGCGGCCAACCTCTCTGGGGTCAGGTTCTTGATGATGTTGCTGACTCCTGGGTGCCAAATACAAATTTAACAAAGATTGTTGAAAACTGTTTGACTTTTTAAAAGGAAATATGAAATGTTTCACTGTGCTAAAGATTTTGTTCGCTGTGCATTAAGCCTTTGATCTCTACATACATGTATCCATACATACATCACGCCGGCTTCCCGGAGGGGTAGGCAGAGACCACAGATTTCCATTTGCTACGATCCTGCCACACATCCTTTGCTTCACTTACTCTCATAACATTCTTCAGACATGCTTGTCGGTTTAGGGTACTCTTGACCTGACCTTTAACAAGAACGTCACTCGGTGACCGCATTCAGTTTGATCGCTATCACGCAGGATTACATGCAATCTCGCTGTCTTCCAAAATACCAAACAGTTTATAATCACCATATATTATTAGATTCTCCCTTTAACAAAAGACAATAATATAACAAAAAAACTGCCTTTCCAGACACTTAAAATCATATCTTCTCATACATTTTTTTCTACTTCTAGAATACATTAAAAAGGTGTAACATAGCTTACCTTCCTTCATGGAGTAAGGGGGCAGGAGGATGTACATGCTGATGTCGTTGCCCTTATACGGCAGCTCCAGGATCTGCGCGCCCAGCTCATCGCTCACCACTGCAGAAGTAAGGCCATTGTTAAATAATACATACCTACAGTCACGAACAAAAATATGTAAACAATTGTAACTCTTAATACAATGGAATAAGAGTCAAAGTGTATACATATTGGTGCTCGTGACTGTACATACTTAGATTCACGACTATTATCCCCTAAGAGTTAGTCAGAGACTAGGCAAAACGACAGAAGCCAAGTCCACTGCCATAGTCCACGTTTCACCAAATTACAATAATAAATACAAGATATGCATTATTTCGGATAAGCGGTGAGCTATCGCCGCTGAATGCTGTTGGATTTATGTGCAGCCTTCGTTAGTTTATAGCCTTTTAAAATATCCGAGGAAAGAGATGGGTCGGTAGGATTCTTTTAGTGAGTAGCTACTCCACAGCTACATAAATAAAAATAAAAAAAAAACCTACTACATAATATCACCATTAAAATACGAGTATGTTGTGGTAATCTAAAACAAATTCAAATATTTAAGAAGTCTAGTGTAATGTAATGAGATCAGAAATGTCTTTCTCAGAAACCACTAAAGTTTCCCATTTAGATTTGTGTTTTCGTATAAATGTTCATATTAATATCTATGTTTTTGTAAATTATTTTAATATTAACAGTGTAGCGTAGCGGTGAAAAAATACTACCTCTCTTCCCTTGGGTGTCGTAAAAGGCGACTAACGGACTAAAGACTGCACATACATCCAACAACTCGGAGTGGCGATGAACTCACCATCTGTCACGCTAAGCACACGTGCAGTCGATATTTGGTGAAAAGTGTACTAAGGTAGAGGGCTGCTTTTGCAGTCCTCATTGCCTAGCCTCTAACTAACCCTTCGGGGATAATAGTCGTGAATATAATATGTGTATATGTAAGTATTTATGTATGTTATAGAAATTCGTCACGGGATATGGGGATGGGGGTTCACGCGGACGAAGTCGCGGGCCCATCGCTATAACATATAAATGTTTACAAACTCCCTATTATAGGTATAATGTGAATTGATTGAGGTCATTAGTGCAACACGGCCGAAACGGCGGGTATTTAAAAATAAAATTATTATGCTAGTACATGCCGCTCTTCGTACTTCGTACAGCTTGTTGGGGCTATACCACAAAATAACTAATAGTACTTACTAAGGAGTTTCAGTAAATTCCTATTAAATATTAAATTTATGTTTTAGCTATCAATATCCTCCGCAAAACTATGTATGCACAATAACGCTTACTATAATGGAAAGTTCCTTTCTGTTTCATGAAAGGCACAAGGGTCTGGCGAGTTTCGGATACGAAGAAGGCTTCCTTCTTGGTCCTTTCAGCAGGGAACTTCGAGGCCCACACGCCCTTGAAGTAAGCCGCGTTGGCCAACACCAGCTTGGTGGATTCGCTGATACCGTCGTCGGGCAGCAAGTCCTTGATGTTGTTCTTAGTGATGCGAGCGACCCAGTCATTAATATAGTCTTTGGCCTCGCGGGGATTTTCCTGGAATTTCTGGAAATGAAATTAAGAGACCATTGATTTTGATGCAGATATTGGATGAAGGTCTTATCTATTTTAACTATTTAGCTAAATGCAAAAGTTTTGTAATTCCGCGACAGTGAAAATAAATTCTCATCATTCTGTTCGCATAAATAATTATTAGACAAAACTGATTTGTTTTCAGCTCATAACTCATCATCATCATCAGCCAGAGGACGTCCACTGCTGGACAAAGGCCTCCGACTTGTGCTGCTCGTATCCAGTGGCTACCCGCAACCTTCACCAGATCAACGGACCACCTTCTTGGAGGCCTGCCCACACTGCGTCTTTCAGTGCGCAGTCACAACTCATAACTGCGGAGTAGATAAATCCCAACGCTGACGAGTCATATGCAACAGCTCCCAGTAAACAAATACGTACTTATCTCAGCTTCATCGCGTTCAAAGAACTGACTCACCAAGGCTTGCAGCTCCTCCCCGAACAGCTGGAACATGCACTGTCTCACTCGCAGCTCCTCGTCCACGAACAGCTTGTTGGCGCTGGTGAACTCGTAGCTGTCGCTGTTGTTGTTGGCCGCGCGGGACCGCTTGTCCACCTTGTAGGCTGTCATCAGGTTGATTTTGTCCTATAAAAGCCACAATTTACAGGTTACATCATTCAGTAAAGAATTTAAATGAAAAACATTGAACATTACTTTTTTGACAATATAATTTAAATTTTTATTTTTATTTCAAAACTCGATCATAACACTTCCAAAAAAGAAGTCGTGTCGTGTAATCATTACATTACTTACATACATACATACAATCACGATTATTATCCCCAAAGGGTTAGTCAGAGACTAGGCAATGAGGACCGCAGAATCAATCAATAAGGCAGTGGCCTCAGTCCATTTTCTACCAAATTACAACTGCATAAGTGCTCAGTGTGATAGGTGGTGAGCCCATCGCCACTCTATGGTGTTGGATGTAATAATAATAATAATGTATAGTCTTTAGGGCGTAAGTTACCTTTTACGACACCAAGGGAATTGAGGGGTTGTAGTAGTATTCTTGTACTTGTTTATAAATACCATTTATGTCTTATTAAAACAAAACAAATACTCACTAAACTGTCCGATATCTGCAGCGACTGTTTCAACGACTTTTCCGTTTCGCCACCGGCTGCGAAGTAGGCGAGGAGCAACGAGTGGTAGACGGAGAAAGGCGAGAAGAAGATATTGTCTTCAGGGACCGCCTTGTTGATAGCGTCGAACAGGTTTAGAGTAAACTCCATCTGGCCTTGGTAGAGGTTCGTCCGCGCGTCCGGGTCCAGCTTCTTCGAAGAGTCATCCTTGTAGAAGCATTGAGAGTGCACCGTCGAAACGGCCACCAAAGCTATCACGGCCACCTTCAACATCTCGAACCTGTAACAAAGCAATTCTCATTTTACTATCAGTCTGACCTTGTACTTGGGAACTTACTACATGTAGTATTATTATGGCTATTGCGACATTAACTTAAACGCTTTGCAAATCGCTGCACTTTGAGAGTAAATACTATTATTTGCAGAAATTACTGCAGTTCTGAGTCACTCTGAATTGTTTTCATGGGTAAAGTGGGAATGTTTATCGGTAAATGATTTGTGAAATTTGCCGTCGGCAAATGGAGTGACTTGATCACCTATAGGTATCTCTCAATACTTAGAAATACCTATGTACTATAAAATTAAAAGTATTTTTGTCAATATAAATATATGTAGGTACCTTGAGATAGAAAACAAAACTACATTCACGATTAGATTATACGCTCTCGCTCTCTATGTGAGTGCGAAAATGACGTAAGTGCGCCAATGTGGTTCAAACGAACAATAACGCTACTCGGAGCAAGGCGATCTCCACTTGGAAGTTAATGCATTTCACCTCGCTTTCTCCGAGGGTGGGGAAGGAAGGGGGGCGGAGCCGCGGGCCGTATGGTTGCCTGCGCCTGCATGGCTGTGCTGTGACACAAACTCTTTATTTTGTGCAATGGATGAACTCGCTACGACTACACCCCTTAAGGAATATTCATGGGCAAATATGAGTACCTAGTATGACACTTAAGAAGATGCCAAACCTCACAATTGGATATCTTTTATAGATGTAAGGGGCATATGATGTTAATAAATAATGCACGTAGATACTAACTTCAGTTTATAAGAGAAAATTCGAAAACAAACCTGAGAATTTGTCATTAAATATCGATACTTGTAATATCAATTGACGTAAAGCACAAAACTCGACTTTACAGGAGAGCCAAAAAATGATTTTTTTAGATTTAAATCCATTACGCCTGTGTTTTTAAAGTTACATAAAAGTGACATAGACAAAATATACCTAAAATCTTGAGATGCAGGCGATGAAATATTTAGTTTTTAATCTAGTTTGTTATTTTAGAAAATAGATGTGCCATACTACTAGGATAATTCATGAAAATGTTCTTAACGTCCATTTTTATAAATAGAATCAATGGTTGGGCTGTTAAAACGAAATAAGATTTTGACGTTCTTTACGTTATGCATTAATTTATGAACATCACATACTTACTATCTAAAATCTTATAATTTGACAGTAAAAACGTTCTCTACGTTACATTTTCAATGTATCTAAAATCGTCATTAATGGCCGTATTGCTACATGAATTAGACAGAAAAAAAGAGAAAAAAAAACAAAGTAAGATGGCATTTATAGCTCGTTTTGGCTAAAATGTGCTTTACGTCAGCTGAAATTACAGGTACCTATATATGCGAACAGCTGATGGTGACAGGCAAGGTGGATGGCAAACGACCAAGAGGGCGCAGCCCCACGAGATGGGCTGACCAAGTCAGATCTTGTCTAGGCGCCAGTCTTCACAAAGCCCTTCACGGGGCCAAAAGACCGAAGCCGCTGGAGGGCACTAATCAGAGAGAGGGTAATTCTGCGGGGGAGTCACGACCCTCAGTAATGAGGAGCACGACGCGAGGAGGAGGAGGATATATGCTAAATATCTATAAAAGGTTTCTATTTAGAAAAGAAATACCATTCCAACAATACTGAGTGAAAATCATAAATGAAGGTAGGTACCTACTTATTGTAAATGGAGTCGCAATGGATCAAATGGATCAAATCCTCGCATGAAGTGCGGTTAGAATGCAACACCAATCATGCGAATTGACCCAGTTCGCGATTTCCAAACAACCAAACAACATTGTCCGCACATTTACACAATATTGACAACAATTTTATTCAGAAGTAGTTTTATTTACTTATCCTGTGTTTGGGGTTATTTATTTAGTAGAAATTACTTAGTGCATATTTGTGTAAGTACAAATTTTCCTTTACTAATTTTTTATCAGGCTAACAACAGCTACTGATTTAACCAAACACAATAGAACAATTTTATCTATCCTCAATGTGAAATGACATGACGTCTCTATCGCAGTGACTATGTCACCTGAATAACTGGACCTGACGACCTGACGTTGCGTTTCTCATTACACGGAATATTTATGTGGGTTTAACCGAAACTATAACGGCATGTGCAGGTGTGGCGAATCTTAAATCAGTCTCGCTGAAGGAGGTGCCGCGCGATCGCAAAAACTGACATAAATCTCTTAATGAACTTCAAAGCAAAGTAAATCATATTGATATTTATAATTAGAGCAATTCTGCTTTGTAGTTTCAGACCTAGTAATTTAATAAGAGCAATGTTTTTATTCTGCGAAATGTACAAAACCATCACGCGCTTGTGTTAAAAATTAAAATTTACATTTTTAGAAGGGGGTGCCCTGCGGAATATCAATACAAATATTTTCATGCAAGAATTATTGTTTCAAGCGTAAAATTAAGAAGTTGTCGAAAAAATATGTTTTTAGGAGTCATTAGATTTACATATTGTTTAATAAATTTGTTTAAAATTTCAACAAGGCCATGACCTTGTGCAATGATCCTGATCATAACCTAACTTGCTTAAAAAGTACAACAAGTACAAGTCTTAAAAATACGTAAATTTTCACAATTCCGTGCAGGACCCCCTTAACGAATGTAATGTAGGTACACAAAAACAGTGTTTTTCGTTATGTTCCCAAGTTAGGGAAGAAAAATTTTTGGTAAAAGTATGTAGAGTTACTGATAAATTACTTTTATTGGGTCCTTAAATAGTTTTTACCGTTACAACATACCTTTAAAACACTAAATATTTAAAAAAAATGTTAACTTAACACCTTGTTATATTCACAAGTAGTCCGTCTCTAAACTCTAAACTTTGACTGTTTGATGTTGACATCTGCAAGTTTTATTTATTTGAAGCTGTCAAGGATAATATTACAAATACTTAAAGAGCCGGCGACCGGTATTATCCGCAGTCTCGCACTGCATCTCCATATAAGGCAGCCGGTTGCTTTTACACACTGCGCGTGCGCACGTCAAAGGGAATTCCGTGCTGAGTGTACGCAATTGCGCGAAGTGCCGAATGTTTACTGATCACCTGTGGCCAAACACGTATTTTTTTAAGGGCACTTCTTCCGCGTTTTCGGTAAATTACTTATAATAAAGTGCACCCATTCTAAGCGTTAAGTATGTAGTAGGTGTATTTGCTTATAATTTATAATAAAAGAGTACCTACCTACTACATATTCTGATCTCAGTGGTTTCACTTGTATCTCTCGGCGCCCGACAGTACATTTAATTGTAAGATATTATAATGAGAAAGCCTTTGGCCTTAATCACACCTGATGGTAAATGACGATAGGAAAAGATGGAAGCGCACGTCATAAATTATATACGTCGTATATTATACTGGTAATATCACAAACTGACAAACACAAGAACGTTCCTAAAATTGTTGGTATATGTTATACTTAGCGACAAACGGAACAGTGCCATTTTTCCCATAGTCACACACGATTCGTTCTTGGTATTCAATTTGATACAGATAGTAAGCGTCCAATTTTAGAATTTCTCTTAAATCGAGATAAATGGATTAAAAGGGGAAGCCGAACGTGAAGTTGCATTAGTCATTATTACATAATATATTATATAACATACCGTACTAACAATAACTATTAGCATTTGGATTTTTCCGAGGTAGTTTATCAAAGTATAAAGCAATATTCTTTTGAATCGTATTTTAAATAAAGACTTTAATCATGTAGAGGAAAACGAAGAGGAAACATTTTTATTTATTATTTAATAAGTATCTTAAGCAATGTGTTCCGCAAAGTATGAAGCAATAAAGATGTTATTGAGGGTTGCCACATCAAAAACAAATGCTGAACTTTGTTCTGCGAATGCATTTAAAAGGAGGAGTCGGGGGAGAGTCCTAGAGAAGCATGGCGCGGCTTTTTTATATACCTACAGAAGCAAACTGTATGTAAAAGAGCCGTGTGGAATTGCGGCTCAAGAATACTACCAACCCGTGTCTCCCCTTGGTGTCGTAAAAGGGTACATCCAGCAGCTAAAGCGGCGATGGGCTCACCACCTGTCACCTATCACCTAGCACATGTGCAGTTTCATTTTGGTGAAACGTGGACTATGGCACTGCTTCTGCGGTCCTCATTGCTTGGTCTCTGCCTAACCCTTTGGGCTTAATAATGGTAAATCTATGTATGTAACTACATTAATAAAAATCAAATGCCGAAATGTTTGTACGCGCACCACTTGAGAACGGCTGCACCTATTTGGTTAATTCTTTTTTTTGTGTTCGTAATTGGATTTTTGATAATTGTAACAGTAAAATATGAAATATGTTGGAAATGGTAGTTTATGATTTAACGATAAGCAATTAATCCTTAGTTTTCTTTTAATAGGATAATTTTTAAATATTTTGTTTTTACAAAATAAATTTGCGATTTTTTTATCTGTAGATTACAAGACCCGGAACACGGGCGGCCATGATTGTGCTTCGTGTGACGTCACATTTCACAAAATTATCAAAAATTATCTGTCAGGTTTCAAGATAAATTTATTTCATTAATGAAGTGTGACGTCATAGGGCAAAAGTCACGTGACCAACCGTTTTCGCACGAATTTTGAAATTAATGAAGAAAAATTTGTTTTTTCCTAAAGCTTTTCAAGAAATGAAATATTGTAAAAGGTATAAATGCGTTTGTAATTTTAAAATACTTTTTACCGAACACTGTCAAGTAGCCAATTGTCACAGGACTACAGGCTTGTGTGAAATATATTTTTGGAATTTCCAAAAAAAATATTTCACACAAGCCTGGACACGGGACGTCACGGGATACAGGGTCACGTAGACGTAGTCGCAGGCGGGCCGCTAGTATAAAATACAAAAAGGCTGACAATTCTGGAGCTCAGCAATTTGTAGCGAAAGCCAGGTAACGTAACCGACGACGCGACGTCATCGACACACAAGTTACACAACAGCCGGACCACCAACCGTGTCAGTATGACTAACATTCCAAACAAAGAGGAGTTCTAAGAAAAATGTTAAAGTTTTCATTTCATGCACGAAGCCGTTTGTGCTCAGCTTAGCTTAATTTATTTGAAATAGTTGTACCGTCTACAACAATAGTTTCCAAACCAGATAACAGTCGCTTTACAGAATTAATCAATACTATCGTACAAACAATAATCGAGAATATGACATTTTTTGCAATCATGCATAACCTAACCAATTGGTAGAAAGTTACAAGGCGTCTTGAACCAAATGGTTTACGAGGAGTTTAGTCGTTTATGATAACATCAGTCACAATCAAGGAAGAATAGGTTAAGATCTATTTAGAATGACACGCAAAATATTCAAATAACTAGAAGTATATCTGACTATTCCAGAAACTATCTGAAGTGTTATAGGCCGGCACATCCTAGAAACGGAAAGCTTTAAGTATGAAGGTAATCCATTGTGAAGATTTTTCCAAAGAAACAATGCACAACTACAATAATATTGGCACACGTACCTATGAAAATAACTCGTATTACTAATACCAAACGCATTTGCTCAAAGGCTATCAACTGATAGCATGATTAAAACGATAGTTAAGTTCAATAAAGCGGTGGAATGATAGGGAGTATTTTGAGTATCTGTTTATTACTAGCTGCCCGCCCGCAACTTCTTCTGCGTGAACACCTTTGATCCCGTTACGAATTTTCAAAAAAAAATATTTCACACAAACCTATTTCTGACGATTAGGACCACAACAAACAAATAATTACTTACCCAAATAGGTACAGCCGTTCTGAAGTGATGCGCGATGCGCGTACAAATATTTCAACAATAAGTATAGATTGAAATGACAAGAAAACAAGCTAAGATATACTCGTAAACATCTTCGGTGTTCGATTTAGCCTTGTCAACGTGAACTTGGCAGAAACAAATACAAATCCATACAGCAAGTTAGTTAGGTAGATAGTTACTATGCTTCTTCTGTTTTATTACCAATTTCAAGTGATTTAATTATTTAAAGTATTTAGTATTGTACGGTAGATAGAAATAAAATGGAGTCTCACAACACGTATGTTGTTGCTAAAAGAACACGGGAGAAACTCCTTCTTCTGTTTTAAATCATGTACAAGTAACATTGGACAAATGTGTCAAAATTGAATTGTGAAGGCACGGTTAAGAAGAAAATATAAATAGGTACTTCGAGTAAGTATTATTAACTCATGTTATCGACTCATGATGTTTATTTGTTATTATTCAATTATAATCTTCTTCTTCCTTCCAAACCTTAGAGCATCATGGAAGAAAGAAATTCTGTAACCATACTGGGTTTTTTGAAGGCGAGTTGACAAATTGATGTCAGTGTCACAGATTGTGCGGTGCAAGTCCGCGTCGGGGTTTCCAGCGGATTCATTGGATGAATTGGCTCACGACATAACCGGATGCTGCGCGGCGCCGGCGCAGCGCCAATGTTATTTACAAAACAATGGGCTGAATAGAGATCGTTCGGAAGAGATCTGATGTTTCATTATTCGTATTAAATCGTTGTCTCTCTAATCTTTCACTTTCATTTTTCATTTTGGTTTAATTAAATTTTGCTTTGAATTATTATTTAATTACTCTATTGTATGTCTGTGTTTAATTACTTCATACCCATCATTCCCGTAATCACAATTATACGATAACATAATTTTAATGATTACTTGCGATACCTTTGTATATAAGTTGTATCAAAGATTATTTGTCTGTAACTGATTTCAAGGCATTGAGCTATTATTACTACGAATAGCTCAATGTTTCAAGGCGATTTTGTTTCATTTGTCATCGTCAACGAAAAATACCGAGGCCGTCTCATCCAACAGATGTTCACTCAAAAGAGCTTATTCGATTTATGGTAATGTGACCTCTATTACTATTCCATAAGGTTCAGCCCGATGCTACGGTACACTACGTAACTTTTGCGTAGGGACCTCGAAGTCAACGGTACATTACCAGAATACCAAATAGTTTACTTAAGAAAGAGTTTGTTTGAAGTGAATGTGTTTTACACATTCATTTCGAACTGTTGAACCGTTGAATTATGTTTCTTTATTTTTTTTTGTTTTTGTACACCAAAAAATCCCTTGAAAGTCTTAAATCCCGAAAAGTCAAAATTTCTTGTACTAGGTTCTAAGAGTCTGATAAATAAAATCAATATGATTAATCCTATGGTTAAAATTAGAAAAGTAGCTATAGAGCAAGTTACCGAAGCCCGGAATCTCGGAGTCTTCATGCATGATAGGTTAAGGTTCCACAATCACGTTTTAGAGACTGTGAGAAATTGCTTCTACAGACTAAAGGTGTTGTATAGGGTGCGACATTATTTAAGTGTTGACATGAGAGTCAAACTTTGCGAAACTTTTATATTATCGAAACTGAATTACGCGGACATGGTCATGGGCGACTGCTTGTTTGGTTACACGAAGAAACTCATACAGCGGGTCCAGAATTCATGTGCCCGATTCTGTTTTGTCATCCCTCGTAGGGCTCATATAACAACGTTTCTTAACCAGGGGAATCTATTTAATATGGAGTCTCGACGCGCTCTTCATTTTGCCTGTCTACTGTTTGGTATCGTACAGTCAGGGCCACCCTCATATCTATGTATGAAACTAAAGTTCTCTCATCGGCATGTCAGGACTACGTCTAGACTTAATTGTCCAAGACACGGCTCGGCGGCATTTCGTGGCAGCTTTCGTTACTCTGCCACGAAGTGCTGGAACTGGAATGGTGGAACCGCATGATTGAAAATGAAAATGAATCATCTAGCATTAATATAATTAGCTTCGGCCAAACGTTGAGTGGGATTTCAAAACAAAACAATCGATAATCGGCATTTCAAAACTTTGTCAATTGTGTTTTCGGTAAAAAGAAAATTATGGAAGAAGAATAAAGAAATTCGTACAGGAAAATTTCGAATTTAAGATAGGTTACCCTGGAAAAACCCATCAATTGCAGTGATGACTTGTTTTTAATGATAAAGGCATTTGCCCAGCAGTGGGCCAGTCACGGAATAAATAAAGAAGTTTAACTGTTTTGTGGGGCCAGTATATAGGCTAATACATACATAAAATCTACTTTCGTTTGGAATAGTCAACTATACTTTCACACTCCAAAATAAAGAGAAAATAAAAATATATCAACAGCAACGGACGTGAAAAGAAAACATTAGCATGTCATCTGACAATGGACAATGGCATCAAACCATCAGCATTGTCGGTTTTCACTTTAAACCGAGTTTTAAAGATAGGTAGGTATTCATTTTTTATTCCACTGTGGGGGTTTCCCCATAAGCGTTTGCGTATGGCTTTTATTTAACCTTATGATAAGTGACGATAAGGCCAAAGGTGGAAGAGCAGTGTATCTGTACTCCACAACTGAGGGGCGTCTATTGTCTGACGGGATTAACGTGCTTTGTTGTTTAATGGTGAAGACTTAGATAGTACGGTGGAACTATGGTAGCGGACACGCAGTCCTACAACAAACCAAACTGAACACTATACGTACCTAGCCACGCTAAGAATCTAACAATTCACATACTTTTCTTTTTTCCTCCATGGATGGACTGCCATGGAGAAGTGAAGTTTATAAGCTCCACAGACTATAAGTTAGGTTGCTCAGGTTATAAATTGATTTGACATATTATTGATTAAGGACAATTTCTAGTACTTTTATGAATTTTGTATTTTTATTGTAATGTAACATAATTGGTTTTTGACAATTTGAAGTATTAATTTTGTATTTTTATATGTATGTAATTAGAATAGTCATTGTTACTTATAAAATAAAAATGTAAAAGTTATTTGCATGCTACATTGTCAGCTGAGAAAGAGAAGTAGATTAAGAAAGTAGATTAAGATCAAAAATGTACCTTTCTCAAACGCAAATTAAATATTTCATTTCATTCAATCATTCATTTCATTTCAGGATCTAAGTAAGTATAAAAAATAGCATCAAAAATGTTTCCCGTTTATATTCTAAGAATTTTCGCTTGTGCTTACCTTGTCCTGATAATTTATTATGAACACAAAGATAAAATATGTGTCAAATAGGTTGAGCGGACTTGGGATGGACTGCTCGCCGTACCAATGTATCGATCCTAAAAGAGCTTCACATAAAGGAAAGATTATCTTCGACTGTTCATATACGAATACTAAAGTTCTTTGGGCACATAACTCGCAACGAAGACTCAATGGAGCGTCTCGTAGTTCAGGGCCGAATGGTGGGCAAGAGATCCCGTGGTCGCTCTCCAACCAGATGGGTAGACCTCATTAGATCCCTCACTCAATCTACCATGACCGACTGCTCACACAATGCCACTAACAGAGCCGAATGGAGACGAATAACGAGAGCCGTCATTCCCCCAGACCCCCCCATAACCACGACCACACTGTCAAGAGTGCCCAACTAAAGAAGAAGAAGGTTGAGCCGTTCTCAAGTGATGCTGCGTCGTACGTGAGGAGAATTCATATTTATTTATATAGAGATTGCACAAAAAACAAACACTGAAAAACAATACACAAACAATGATGAGCAAAGGTGTACATACTTAAATCGGAATCCTTGACTATTGACTAATGAGTGACTGGCCATATGGAATACTCGTAGAACTGTCGGAAGTCTGAACACATCAACGTTGATGATTGTTAATCATGAGATCATAACTACTCAAAAACAATTTCTTCCATATAGTACGGGCGAAATGACATGCTAAAAGGAAATATTGACGATTTTATAAGTGCTTTACAAATAAACAGAGAATAAAGTCGGAATACATAATTATTCTGTGTTTTGTCTCTTTTAGGGTGGATTCGACCAAACTGGAATATGGTCTTATACCTAGATTAAACGCCGAATTTGTATAGACTAATCTCGGAGTAAGTCTTATTCCAGTTTGGTCGAATCCACCCTTAGTCTAATTTGAAATTACGTTTACATGACAGGAACAAAACACGGAATAACTATTCGTAGTTCTTTGTTTATTTAAGGGTTTATAGTCATTTTAATGATGGTTTGTAATTGTTGGGACAAGGTCTCAATCTATAAATTAATGTTTTTTTTTTTGAAAATTACTCACGGGATACGGGGTGTACCTACCTGGTATATCCGGACGAAATCGCGGACGTCCCGCTAGTAATTAATAATAAAAATATTTATTCTGCCATAGCCATACATATTATTATGTGCATAAAATCAAAAACAAATATTTGAAACTATATCTAATGTAATGATAATGATAAAAATGTTTAACTTAGACAATGTTACTCTACTTACAATATTTCATTACGTATCATACTAATATTATAAACGCGAAAGTTTGTAAGTATGGATGGATGTTTCTTACTCTTTCATGCAAAAACTACTGAATGGATTTGGATGTAATTCGGCATACAGATAGTTTATAACCTGGATTAAGAAATAGGATATTTTTTATCCCGATATTCCCACGGGAACAGGAACCACGCGGGTCAAACCGCGAGCGGCTGCTAGTAATCTATATTTACGTGTAATTAGCTAGTGCCAGCGACTGCTCATGGAGCAGCCAGTTGGGTTGTATTGTACCGAGAGATTAAACCCTGATCTGAGTTTACTACGGCCAAATTGATAAAAAATATTTGTAAACTAATAACTGTCATTTCTTTGTGCAAATATCTAGTGTCACTCGAATTTTTACTGTTTCTTAAAGATAGACATCATTGTTAGTTCTTTCTCGTGATTCTCTCTCATGAAATTGTAAAAGTTCGAGTGACACTAGATATTTGCACAAAGAAATGTCAATAACTTGTTTACAAACACTAATTAAAACGAAAATGGTGGCGGTAAAGGGGTCATTCCATACTTTGGATGCAGTGTACTTGAAACTAACACAGATTGGTAGGTAGTCTTAGGCATGTGATTGTTGTGCCCAAAGAGAACAGATTAAACATCGTTATCAGTATTCACCTGATTTCTAACGGGAAAAAGAACAGTAAAATATAGGGGCAGCCCTTGTCGTTATCCTCAATGCCTGCTGAAAAATCTTTCGCATCTGAGTCATCATCATTGAAAATATTTTTTTTTAATATGAATTTTCCTGTTTTCTGCGGGATTTTCTAGTGTATTTAGTGCTGTATACATATTCATATATTACTAGTGTAAGTACGTAATAAGACTAAATTATATTTTCCATGTTAAGAGGTGAAATGATAAACAAGTGCGAGTGAATTGGCTTTAATGATTTTTTTAGTTTTGGCCCATTATTTTGGCTCTAAAAAATTTGTACAAAGGAAGATTACAGAGAAATAACAAAGAAATTTTTTGTCCATCACTATATTCAAATGGTAACAAATTAACAATTTATTTAAAAAGCTGAACAATTTGTTTTAATTTTTACATGTTATGCTAGGTTTAAGTAAATAAATAAATAAAATAAAATAAAAACTTTTCTACAATCACACCAATTATCTAGCCCAAGAGAAGCTTCGAAGAAACTCGTTAAATGGTTACTAGACAACGGATAAATATACTTAAAATACTTAAATACATACTTATTATACATAGAAAACACCCAGACCCGAGACAATTTAGAAAACAATAATTTCTAAATTGACCCGACCGGGGATCGAACCCGGGACCTCAGAGATGGCGACACCATGAAAACCGGTGTACAAACCACTCGACCAAGGAGGTCGTCAAAAAAGTACCTAGTCATAAAAAAAATAAGACCCATCTGAAATATGCAGAAGCCATTATCAGAAATCAGGATTGTACACAGCTACAGCTCTCAAGATTATGACGCCAATAATTTGACAGGGTTTGTCATCATGGCATGGCATCAGGGCATGGTGAATATTGCATATGTATTAAATTAAGTATTTAAGTTACGTAATCCTTGTCTTATTGAATGTTGTCCATGCTATATTATGTTGTTATACACTGCACTACACAAGTGTTCCGTAGTAGCATGGTAAGTCATTTTATCAAAAACTAGCGACCCGCCCCAGCTTCGCACGGGTTACTACCCATAACCGTACCTGTGCCTAAACAAATTATAGCCTATAACCTTCCTCGATAAATGGGCTATCTAACACTGAAATAATTTTTGAAATCGGCCCAGTAGTTCCTGAGATTAGCGCGTTCAAGCAAACAAACTCTTCAGCTTTGTAATATTAGTACATACATGCCATTTAGGTACGTGTATTACTACTTCCCCCAGCTATTTTAACATCGTACACGACAATCAATTTATGTTATTTTATTGTTGTTGTTATTTTCATTTAAACATGGAATTCTTTGTGGCAATGAAACACTACAATACCTACCTGATAGGTACCCAGTTCATACGTTTTGTACTTAGTTAAAAAAAATCGTTTGGGAGTTTGGTTCAGACCAAAGACTGGTTTATTTTAATGAATCCCTTTCCGATACGGCATATTCAATAACTTTAAAAGCAATTTTTTTAGTATGTAACCCAGCACACCCTACCTAACTCATTGCAAGATTAACTACTATGGAAACTATCTTTATTATTGAAATTTTTGCATTCTCAATGCTATATAGATGTAGGATAAAATGTTAAATAGAAAAAAAACCGCTGGCTCACAGCGTAAATCACAAACTACTAGAAAGAATTCAACGAGTCTTCTGGGGTCTCGGTAGCTCAGCGGTTAGAGCAGTGGACCGGCAATCCAAAGGTCGTGGGTTCGAATCCCATTCGAGCTTCCTGACTCTGGTTGATTTTTTTCTAGTAAACATTTTATCCTATACTATGGAAACTATTTAATTAAATCGCTAAGTATGTTCTTAATTATCATGCAATAACGAATGCTACTATGTTGCTCATGCGTCGCATATAAACGAGTACATTACAGCATATGACGTCTACGTGCGTTTACTATTGCAATACGTAGCGTATCGTATTAGATGTTCGTTCATGTAATTATGCTCCTTGTTGTCTCGTCCTCTATGATGGAAATACTACTTGTTAGTATCGAGTCTTAGCACTCGCCGACGCCACATAAGTTTAAAGTATCTGAAAATAAAATATTTCCGAACGCAGCCGCACGTCACTAGACTAGCCCGCGTTTTGAACTGTCATTCGTTTTTTATGTCACTGTACCGGCGCCACTTTTTTCTCTTACTTTTTTGTGAAATAATCTTTTTAATAGTTTTAGTCAGTTTAATTATGATAAATAAACTGTTATTATGAGTAAAAGAAAGAGACGTGAAAAATAAAAATGAAATTCTGGGTTTTGAAATGTGCACTCAGGCCCATCTTTGGGATGAGGCGGTGTTGAAACATTCAAAACTTAAAACGGGCACAATAACTCGTACTTACTGCAAAGCCGAGTTTTTACCACCCTGGGTATTCGCAAGGAATATCAGGGTCTTACATTTACTGCAGTTTGCTTTGCCATTTGGGCCTAGATCTGCATGACTATGTCTGACATTCCTAATGTGTCAATGATGGCCCTGGATCCGGCTACTACTTCAAGTTCTGTAGAGGAGGAGGCACTGCCCGTGCCAATACAGTGTAGTAGAGGCCTTACCTGTGGAAAAAACCCAGTGTACAGACCCGGAGACCGAGACACCTGCCATAGACGTAGAATTGTTATTTGCTTTGGGGGAAATTGAGGAGATGCTTAAGGGAACAATTGCTCATGATGAAATTGCATAGAGGTAGACTCCTATTCTCACAAAAGGATTGCAAAAAGAAATTAAACCAGAACTTATGAAAAAATACATCCCATATGAAAATATCCCAACGTTGCTCCCAAAGCTCAACCCTGAAATACCTGGCTGTCTCTGACCTGGTTAAGAAAAGAGATTTGATAATTGCTGACAGGCAAAAACAGATGGTTGCTGCACTATCAGCCCTGGGCCAATCACTCCATTTATTTCTCCTAAAAGGTGACAGAATTGAAATTATTAATTAAATAATTAAACACATCAATGATGCTGCCAAAATACTGTGTGACGCTGTGCACATAGATACAAATCGTAGAAGGTCGCTAATACCAACCGTCATTAACCCCTTGAGCACCATAAAACCAGACACAATTGAAAATCAATTGTTTCGCGACTGCCGGCGGTCTCATGATATTTGATCTATTAATAAAGATATGAAAGATTTCCTCACAGGGGGAGCAGATGCACTTTTTTTAAGTAACCTTTCTAAAAAGATCTAGGTTACAAAGGCTGTTCAAAAATCTGTTAAAGACCTGAAGAACACAAGCTTCATTCAAAAACCCCCAAATAAAACCAAATCTTTAAACTGGAGGGGCCCTCCTCGTCCAAGTGCCCGGACAGGGACAGGAGCGAGATCCAACCAACCTGCAAAGCTACGAAGCTGCAAAGTTAGAAGTTCAGGTATGCAGACTTCCTTTTTTTTTATAAATAATTGGAAGAAAATAACCAGTGATCCTACTATTCTGAAATGGGTATCTGGGTATGAAATCCCTTTTAGTGAGATACCATTTCAATCTTACTTGCCTATGAATAACTCATTTACAAGTAGAATTCTGTCAAGTTCAAATTGAAATTAATAAACTTATTCAGTCACATGTTATAGACAAAATATGTCATGAAACAGATGGACAATTTTGTTCACCTATTTTCTTGGTATAGAAACCAAATGGAGAGTATAGATTTATTTTAAACATAAAGAAATTTAATAGTTTTATTACTACAACTCAAAGTCTTATGAAAGACTGTATTATGGCAACAATTGACAAAATGGATTCTTATTACATGTGTAACATTAATGCAGATTACAGAAAATATCTAAGGTTTATATTTGATGGAAAAATATATCAATTTAACATTCTTCCATTTGGCCTTTGCACGGCTCCATACATGTTCACATAATTAAACCCATAACAAAACTTAGAGGTTTACAGCCTGTAAGTACAGTATATTGATGCTTGTAGCTAGCAGTATATTGGTAGTGATCATATTGAGTGTCTTAATAGTGTTAACCAGACCATAGGTCTGCTTACTCAGTTAGGCTTCATCATCAATAAAAATAATTATGTCAACTTATTCCATCAAAGGAATGTAAGTTTCTTAGCCTATTGTTTAATACAAACACCATGACTATTTCAATCGATTCTGATAAAAATAAAAGATGCCTTAACACGTTGCCTGCCACGAAACCAGACACAATAGAAATTTAATTGTTTGTCAGTCACAGGTGACCACCACGGTGCTCAAATTTCTAAGTACCTCTTCCATCAGGTTTTTTGTCAAAAGTTCTGGGATCTCTAGTGTCTGTTTGTCCAGCTAATCAATATGGGTTACTGTATACTAAAGCACTAAAAAGACATAAATATTTAGCTCTTTAAAAAAATAATAATAATTATGAAGCATTTACTTCCTTGCCCAAACATTGCTATCCAGATCTTGAATGGTGGATAAAACATGTACTTGCTTAAATCAATTTCTTAGATAAGAAAATATAAATATATTCTAGAAATAAATACAGATGTCTCACTATCGGGGTGGGGTGCTTCTTGTGACAAACATACAGCCAGTGGTGTATGGAGAGGAAAAGAATCAACAATTCACTTTAATACTTTAGAAATAAAAGCTACTATGTGTGTCTCAAAAGCCTTGCTAACAATTCTTCAAATTGTGAAATATTATTACGAAGTGACAATACCACAGCTATACCATATATAAACCGCTTTGGTGGCATACAGTACTCTCACTTACATGTGATTGCAAAAGCTATTTGGCAGTGGTGTGAAGAGAGGAATAATTTTGTATTTGCATCATACATCATACATTAACACAAAGGACAACAAAGTAACAGATTTTGAATCTAGAAAACAGTTAGGTCATACAGAATGGGAATTAAATATTAATAATTTTAATAAAATAGTACAAGCATTTGGTAACCCTGTCATAGGTTTATTTGCATTTAGAACAAACACACAATGCAGGAAATTTGTTTCATGGCATCCAGATCCTTCAGCTTATAAAGTGGATGCCTTTACAATGTCTTGCAAAGGGGTTTATTTTATGCTTTTCCACCATTTTCTATGATTTTAAAAATGTATAGAAATAATCGTGTCCAGTGAAGCAACACGGATCCTTGTAGTTCTCTTCTGGGACACCCAACCTTGGTTTCCCTTATTCAAAAAACTATTGGTGACAGAACCCATTGTATTTGAACCAAGTAATAACTTACTGGCTTTATGTAATTCCAACTCACCACACCCTCTACACCGCAACCTATCACTACTGGCAGGGAGATTGTCCGGTAGACATTCTTAAAGCCTGGCATCGACGTACAGGCAGCTGAAATAATGATATCTTCCATATCAAGTAACACCTATAAGCAATACTTACTTTATATTTGGTTTTCTTACTGCCACACCAAACAACTAAATGCTACTAAAGCACAGATGACAGACATAATTACTTATCTCACAAATAAGTTCCACAGTGGTGCATCTTATGGCACCTTGAATTGCATAAGGTCCTCGCTGCCACTAGTGTGATAGGGCCGCAGGTGGGAGCAGACGAAAAGATTAAAATTTTATTTAAAGGGTTCTTTCGCCTACGATCAAGTAAACTCAAATATAAGTATACCTGAAATGTTTCTATCGTGCTTAATTTTTTAGAGTCAAATTACAATGACTCAAACAACTTACATTAATGTTCATTAAACACAGTTACTTTATTAACTTTACCTACAGGGCAAAGAATACAAAGCCCTAGTTTCTATTGTTACTGACCAGATTAAAATAATTGATAATAAAATTGTTACTATAAAAAAAAAAAAAACAAATTAAGACCTCAGCACCTAATCGTCATCAGCCAATTGTTTAAATAATTAAAAAAGAATTACCTCTGAAATTAGGAAAATGTCCTATTTTATTTATATCTATCAAGAAACCACATTTGGCGGTATCGGTCAGTACACTCAACCGTTGGATTGACGGTCCTGGCTGCAAGAGGGATCGATACTTCCATTTTTTCTACTCATAGTACCAGGCACGCTACGACATCAGCTGCCATTATGAAAGGCGTTAGCATTGATGAGATACATAGAACGGCTGGTTGGACTGACTCATCGACCACTTTGCAAAGTTTTACAACCGTCCGATTTTTAATAATAATTTCGCTGAAGCGATTATATTGTAATAATAATATTAAAAGTATATTGCTATAATCATACCAAAGATTTATTTAAGGCTGAAGACACATTTAAGTTTGTTTTTTTTGTTTAATGAGATTCTCTTGGAAATTACCAATTATCTTTAAGGAGTGTAAGACTAATTATGCTGTTGAAACATAATATCTGGCATATATTTGTTAACAATAATAAACTTTATGATTCTACAACAGAACTTTGAACATCTAACAAGTAGTATTTCCATCATAGAGGACGAGACAACAAGGAGCATAATTGAACAATCAAACAAACTTACCAAGTGCAGTTCGATTGAAATTATGCTCCTTGTTGTCTCGTCCGAAGATGATGAGTCCCACCCACCCTCACAGGTTTGATACCTATTCCCTGGGGTTGTAGAATCAGTTTCATAAATAAATACACAACTTAAAACTAAATGACAGTTCAAAACGCGGGCTAGTCTAGTGACGTGCGGCTGCGTTCGGAAATATTTTATTTTCAGATACTTTAAACTTATGTGGCGTCGGCGAGTGCTAAGACTCGATACTAACAAGTAGTATTTCCATCATCTTCGGACGAGACAACAAGGAGCATAATTTCAATCGAACTGCACTTGGTAAGTTTGTTTGATTGTTCAAGTAATCTCCATTATTTAGATGCACCGGTAAAACGACTTTATCTGTACTATGATGATTCAATATCTAAATGTTGAATGACATAAAAATAATTGAGCAAAAAATTAAAATGTCTCGTAATAAGGGATTCCACTCAGCATTTATTAAACTCATTGCACTTAAAGAAATTAATAAGTCAATTATTCTAGGTCGATACTGCCTCTGTATGCGTTTAGATAGAAACAAGAAAATTAAAATCCAAAATCCGGATTTGAGCAGAGTTGCAGGTGCAGAGAGAGATGCTAATCTATTACTTTGTGTGTGACTGTTTTCCTTCGTAACCTATAATTAAAGACTACCTATATCGAATGTTTCTGATAGCAAACCTAAGTGTAATATTAAATCAACTAAATCGCGTACACTTTACTGCCGCAAAACCAGACACAATTGAAAATTAATTGTTTGTCGGTCACCCCCACGGCGCTTAAAGCATTAAGGAATTCCGTTAGGCCTCCGGTCACCACTACTGTATAGTTGATAAGTCCCTGGTTAGTCGCTGCTTTAACGTTAGTCAGTACCTATATTTTACAGTTTGGTGGAAGTTAAAAAGAGTTTTTAAATGTTATTGAAATTAAATGAGCACCTGTATCAATTGATTAGACAAGCATCTTTAATTACATTTTGTTATTTCAATGAATAAAAGTCAACAATAAATCAAAAGTGTAGGTCATTCGTAGCGTGATTTAATTTAAGTATATATTTCTGTTATTATTTCTAACTATTTTCGGGAAATCCAGCATATGTAATTGGGTAGGTGCACCGGATCAAAGCGACATGGATGTTAGTGTTGAGGTTACTGTTGTGAAAATTCGTCACAGTGAATTAGAAAGCGTGCATGCATGTTAATCGCTCTCCGGTGGCTGTGACTCCGTGTGTGTTAGTTAATATCACCACTAGTGGATTGGTTAAACATTATACACACTAGCTCAATGTTGATTTCGAAAACTCAATTTATAACGTTAAAGGAAAAGATAAATTGATTATTGTAGGTATGTTTGTATTTGATTACAGACAATTGCATGAAGAATAACCATGGAGCATAATAATTATTTTGCATGATATTAAGTTTGTTATATTGCGCTCAAGAAGAGAAATCATCATTGAAATCTACCTTACGCTTAGCATAAGTATTAATATAAACTGTATATTAATTTATTTTAGGTTTTTCCAATATGAAATTGTTTTTAATTTTGTTTAGTCGTTGGTCTGCTTTGTAGATTTTTGTATCTTAGGCATATTTTTCATGTCAGTATATGATGATATTCATTGAAAACTACGTCACAGTTCTCGCAGACTTCATGTTATTATTGCCCTATATCTAGACAATCTTAACGGTCTAATAATAACCATTCAGAAATAAAAACAAACAACAACTCACCTGGTGTCCTTAAACAAGTCCAATTAAATGTTTAATAAAGGTGAGATTCCAGTATACGTATCAGCAACTTTCTAGGTTCTCTTTGCGTCGTGTCCTGGGATATTATGAGAATATTTTATTTAAGTATTCAATTAAGAATAGTTTTGTTCGCTGTTGTAGTTTAAAAAGAATTAAAAGCACCTAACGTACCGCTGAAGCGAGGCTCAAAGGCGCACTGACTCGAAGAGAGCCGCGAACGCTATCCTCTTTTATGTTAGTGTAGTAAGTAAACTGGTATGCGCCCGCGGCGGGTGTCGGCAGCATCATCAGGTAAAGCTAAAAGAATACTACTTTTCACCCGCCCACACAGTAGGTAGCCGAATCGAAGTGTACTAATCTTATCTTAAATCTGAAAATATAATTAATTGAAGCAACGTTACCGTTTACTCTTATTGGTCGTATAACTGTTTCTACCATTGTAAATTGTGACAGTAAAATTGAAAACGTGCCATTAAAATGAGGTCAAAAGTGCAGAAACTTTCTGCAGACCTACCTGACACTGATATTAGCGGGTCAGAGCGAATGATTGATTGGAAAGTGATCTGTAGATAAATCTATTCGTTTTGGTTCACACTAGAGATGATATATGATTAAATACTCTAAAGTTCCTATTAATTTGTTGACCCCATAGCATTTTGCCTAACGTATTGGCTATGTTACCTTTTGTTGGAAGATAAAGTCGGATCAAAATCGATATTCTCGGGTTCTGCCCATCCATTGACGCGCCACATCATTAGAATTTAGAACCTACTTTCTAGGCTGAGATGTTACGATGCTAGTTTGTAGAAAGTTGAAGGGTTTGACAGGACTATACGAGTCTTCGAGTATTACATATACTGGATTATCAGCACATTCAATGTTCATAATAAAACTAGCGGCCCGCCCGCGAATTCGTCCGCGGGTACACCCTGTATCCCCCGTAACTAATTTCCAAAAATGTACACAACAGATATACCTAATTAGCCAAATGGGTGCAGCCGTTCTGAAGTGATGTCCGAACAAACATTTGTGGCAACTGATTATTATTTATATGGATATTCTGGTCTGGGTCCGAGGTAAAGGACGTATGTCACGGGCAACCTAAGTAAATTTAATTCCCCTGTGATGATTGAAGCTTCGAGTGTGTTGTATGAATAATGATTGATTTATTTTATACAAGCGGCCGCTTGCGGTTTCACCCGCGTAGTTCCCGTTCCCGTAGGAATATCGGGATAAAAAGTATTGTATGTGTTAATCCAGGCTTTAAACTATCTGTATGCCGAATTTCATCCAAATCCATTCAGTAGTTTTTACGTGAAAGAGTAACAAACATCCATCCATACTTACAAACTTTCGCATTTATAATATTAGTAGGAAAAGATAGGTATGTCAGACATTTGTGTTAAATAAAGAATCATGAATGAGAAAACAGTTTAAGAAACTGTTTTATTTCTATTTTGGCTGTCACTAATAAAAAATACAAAATAGTGATTTTTATTAGGTAATATTCAATGTTATATTATTATATCTTCCTTTATTTAACACGATAAAAAAGAAGACGAAAGAAATTATTTTGTAAACATACTTGAGTACAAAACATAAAAATGTTATAAGTACACACGGCGGCAGATCAAGTTCCCCCCCCCCCCCCCCCCCCTATATAATTTTAGCTACGCTACACACGACATAGAGAATCGTTGGAAAAGGACTTCGATGCGGCATGTTGGCCAATCACGATGCGCTTGCGCTTGTAGTAGTAACAAGCGCATAAAAAGCTTTGTTTTGATTTTACGAATTATGGACCTTATTTCAACACAATAACAATAAGGGACCCCCTCTCTTCCCTTGGGTCTCGTAAAAGGCGACTGACTAACAGACTAAACATTGTACATCCATCCAACAGCACATTGTGCAGTCGCTATTTGGTGAAAAGTGACCTATGGCAGAGGACTGCTTTTGCGGTCCTCATTGCCTAGTGTCTGACTAACCCTTCGATAATAGTCGTGATTATATATATGTAGGTATTTAAAAATATCCGTAATCCAATAAAGGAGAATGGGCAAAATGGGTTAGGCTGCGGCCACTTCAAAAAATGATTTTAATCGATAGAGGGCATCATTACGATCAAAAATGGTATACTACAAGGAATACATTTGAGGATACATGTAGAGAACGTACTGGTTGACTACGTCATTAATCATTATCAGCCAGAAGACGTCCACTGCTGGACAAAGGCCTCCCCAAGGATCTCCACCACGACCGGTCTTGTGCTGCTTGCATCCAGCGGCTACCCGCTGTCTTCGCTAGATCGTCGTACCACCTTGTTGGAGGCCTGCCCACACTGCGTCTTCCGGTGTGCGGTCGCCACTCGAGAACCGTTCTGCCCCAACGGCCATCGGTTCTACGGGCGATGTGCCCTGCCCGTTGCCACTTAAGCTTGGCGACTTTGGGCTATGTCGGTTACTTTAGTTCGTCTACGAATCTCCTCATTTCTGATTCGATCACGTAGAGAAACCCCGAGCATAGCCCTCTCCATTGCTCTTTGCGTGACTTTGAGCCTGCTAATTAGGCCCATAGTGAGCGACCACGTTTCGGTCCATATGTCATCACTGGCAACACACACTGGTCGAGGACTTTCGTCTTGAGCCACTGCGGTATTTTGGACGAGAAGATATTTCGTAGCTTACCGAACGCTGACCAGCCGAGTTGGATTCGACGATTGACCTCTTTCTTAAAGTTGGACCTACCTAACTGGACTGTTTGTCTCAGGTATACATATTCGTCAACAACTTTAAGAGCAGAGTCAGAGGAGTGGGTACGAGACGTGAGTTAGACATGATTTTCGTCTTCTCCATGTTCATTTTAAGGCCCACTTGTTGAGAGACCCTGTTGAGAGACCGAGCATTGTGCCGAGGTCCTCCAGGGTCTTAGCCATGACAATTATATCGTCGGCAAATCAAAAGGTGACTGATGTACACGCCGTTAATATTGATGCCGAGTCCTCTCCAGCAGTGACGAAGGTTCCATATACAACTCGATTCCCACCGGCTTCCCTTCAGAAGTTTAGAACACAACCATTCTCTACTTGAATTGAGAAATGGCTCAATCAGTAATTAAAAAAGTAAATATATGAAAGAAACATTACAAATTGCCTGCACTATGGACATTAAATCAACAAAATTTGCTTTTTAACAACATATTGCTTTAAAATAAGCCGCAGGCGCGATCGGCTTTTAGGCAGTTAAACTTCCATACAAAATAAACGTCATGACGTGACATAAAGGTCAATAAACCCACCCGCGTATTTAGCAGCCGGTAAGCCGTCTTTATCCGAGTTACTTGATAGAGACAGTTATACAATTTGCGTACGCGTGAGCGGGACGGAGGATCGTTTTCGGTTTGTGTTCTGTTGACAGATAATTTGACGTAATTGCAATTCATCATTGAATGCATGACTGTGTTTTATTAGTATTTGAATTTATTAGTTAGTTTCACCTATTAGAATGATTAGTATTGTAGTTGGACTTTGTTTATTTGTGTTGTGTGTAGAAATTAGTTACGAAGACGTACGTTATAATTAGGTATTTGCGGTAAGTAGATATTGTAATAAGTTGAAATTACGTATTTAGAGTAAGTAGATTTGCAAAGTAATCGGTAGAATTGTAAGATGTCGGCATTAATAGCTTTAGATTCTTCCCGGCTTTTATGATAATGTCTTAGCGCACTTTGTTAGAAAGAATAGACGAATAGCTTTAGAGTATAAGTAGTATTATTAGTACTTAGTCGATTAAGTTTTGTTTAATTTACATCATATCATCATTTCACCACAAACGGCTTTTATCAAAGCCACTTCTATTATGCTTGCAAGACACTGTTTCAATATCTCAGTGCTTACACGTATAGTAAAAGTGGACTGAAGATACATCTGCCTATACAAGACTGAAGCCAGGATGCCAATCACAGATTTTCGGTAAGGACTCAAGACTGCGTGCCCGCGCTCGGAGTAGGTAAGCATTTTTTTTGCTCCGGCTTACCTCTCTCAATATTTCACGCTTCGCCACTGCTCTCCAGTCCAGAAGCTTAAACAAGTCCTCCAGTGCAGCAGTGAAGAGTTTCGGAGATATGACGTCTGCTTGTCTCACTCCACGCTGAGCTGGACTGGCTTTGAGCTCTGGTCCTGAAGGCGAATGACAGTTAGCCGACAGTGGCGTTTTCGTACAAACACTTCAACACTTTTCGGTATACCGATAGTCAATTTGGCACCGCTGGAGAGACTTAGCACGGCCCATGTTTCGAACGAATCAGAGGCTTTCTCATAGTCCACAAACGCTAAGCAAAGTGGCCGGTTATACTCTTCGGTCTTCTGTATAACCTGCCGCAGCGTATGTATGTGGTCTATGGTGCTAAAGCCTTTTCGAAATCCGGTTTGTTCGATTGGTTGGAAGTCATCAAACCTGCGTGCGAGACGATTAGTTATAACTCTCGAGAACAGCTTTAAACGTGACTTAGAAGTGATATGGGTCTGTAGTTTCTCAGTAGGATCTTGTTGCCCTTCTTAAAGAACAACACAACCACACTTTCATGCCACGCTTCTGGCGTTCTACCTCCGAGTACGACGGAATTAAATAGTCTCTTAAGAACTGCGTGTACCGGTCTTCCGCCTGCTTTCATAAGCTCAGCAGTAATTCCGTCAGCACCCGATGCCTTGCTGTTCTTAAGCTGCTTAAGAGCTATACCAATCTCGTACAGGCTGATGTCCGGGATACCTATCTTCGGTGTAGTGTTGGGTTAGCTTAGCTCTAGGGTCTGTAGAGCTTTGTACAGGTGGCCGCGTGGATGTGTATAACTGTCCATAGAACTTCTCGACCTCTCCCATAACTTCGGACCTGGACGTGACAGTTCTGCCGTCATCGGTTTTCAGCGTCGTCAGTTGGCTCTGCCCAATACCCAAATCTTTTGCGAACACTTTTAAACCTTTGCTTCGCTCAATAGCCTCTTTAATACGGTCGGTATTAAATCGGCGAGTGTCGCGAGTCAAAGACTTCGAGATCTGCCTATTGAGCCGCCGAAGCTGAGACGAATCATCCGAAGAACGCAGAACCATCACGCGCCGCTCTTCCAACAGTTTGAGAGTATGGTCCAAGAGCTTTTTAGGTCCTTTTGTATGGTGGGTTTTGAAGAACTTAGAGCCAACCGCATGGACAGTTTTTACAAACCTGTTGTTGTAATCGTCCACGTCTACGCAATCCTTCAGGCACTCGAAGCGATTTTTCAGTTCGAGCTGGACGCTTTCGGGGTTTTGGATTTGGATCGGTGCAGGACGGAGCGTAGACTTCATCAATCAACGTCTTTCTAGCTTGATATTACTGTTCAATGTGCCTCTTACCAACCGGTGATCACTGCCAGTTTTGATTGCGTTGATCACAGAGACATCATTGAATATTTGCTTTCTCGTCGACATGATAAAGTTCTTAATAACAATGTGACACGTTTTAATTGAATTATTAGTTCGATTGTTATATTGGTCATGACTTTGTTCAGTTACAGAATGTGGCTTTGGTCTCGTACTAACTATTGTTTATCTTATCTTAAAGCATCATAAAAACCATGTTTTTGAAGTAGCCGCTTTCAAGTCCAAAGTCTTTGCATTTTGCCCATTGTCCTTTATACAATTAACCTAACTTTTTGATTTCGTTTTCTCTAATACTATTTACTAAACCCTTCTTATCCTAGACGTAATAACTAAGTAAAATAAATAAATAAAAATAAAAATAAATAACATAGCCATTATTTTCAGTGTCTGCAATCACCTACAATAAATTAAATAAATAAATAAAATCCACAACAACCGTAGCGACAGCTCTGTCAGGCGAATGACATTTTACCCTAATAGTCTAAGATCCGAGTATAGAACGACCTTCACCGAGAAGGTTAATGGATGAAAAGTATTTTATATCAAATTTAATATGTTAAATAATATATCGCGAGTGGGTAGGCTGAAAAATTTCAGTCCAGTATCATTAATGATTAATTTACTATTAAAAAATTTTTTTTTATTACATTGCACTGGTTTGGTGTGGGTGTGTTTGTAATGCGCTTATCTTTATATAAACATAAATTTTATTTATTTAACCAGACGGTTGCAAATTACTAATATTGACTTGCCTATTTACACCTGCCTACCCAATGTTATGACAGGAAAAAAATAGTCAACTTAACGTTTGCATATTCTAGAGGCTTCATACTTTCGATTGGTACCTATTTAATTTATCTATTATCGAAACAAGTGCAATATTTAAAAATAATATTTTTAAATATTTAATTAATCATATACTGGACTGAATTTTTTCAGCCAACCCACTGGCAATATATTTTTTAACATATTAAATTTGATATAAAATACTTTTCATCCATTAACCGCTCGGTGAAGGTCGTTGTATACACGGATCCTCTACTATAAGAGGATGTAATCACTACGTAGACATTACGATGGCTAGAAGTCTTAAGAAACGATACGATCCGTCTAAAACGAGTTCGTGCTTCCGATTTTCACGGATTTTCATACATTAGCTCTCGTTAACTATAAGTACTACTACCATCTATTGAATTTTAATTCTCTAAACGACCATGGCGGCGCTGCTTTGGTTTTCATACAAAATAATACGATTACGATTACCTTAACTAGTACCCAATTGGTTCGTGATTGGGGGTACTGGTTATCTATCTAAGCATTTATCCTTGTGCGAAAGAGAGAGAATACTAAGTTCAGTAAACACCCCGTACTCTATAATCTGTGCATGGACTTATTCCGTAACACGGGCGGCCGCCGCACAGTGTATATAATAATATAGACAATCTAGCGGTATTTTCTCAGAACAATAACTAAAGCAGTAGCAGTACTGCTTTAGTTATTGTTCTGAGGGTATTTTTTTAAGAGAACTTAAGAAGTTTTTTAATAGAAACCACAAATGGCTTGCAAGTGGCAGTAACTTCAGCAGCGACCTAAATTTCATCTGAAGTCACTGAAGAACGAAGACTTTGGACTTTCCTTATTTTTATTTTAGGGTGACATTTTCAGAATTCTTTTATAGGCCGTCCTACACCAGATTGAGTTGTATTTCCAGTACTTGTGGATGGCAGCAGGTTGGTCATCTCATTGGGTAATACCACATCACTGTCAATCCATTTTAACTTCTTAAGTTCTCCTTTGCTTGACTGCCATTATATTTCTATTTGGCGGATAAAGCCACTTCTTGCCACATTTGCCAGCCAGACAAATTTTCAACGGTCTTGAAATGTTAGGCGGTACGTCTATGGCAATATATAATTTTAAATATTATTTTTCCTTTCTCCTTTTGTGCTCGTGTGCCAGATTTCAAACAGTAAAATTTTCTTCATTTAAGGAAATCCTATAGAAAATTAAAAAAAATGTATGAGCGGGGCAAACGAGGGCAGTCAAATTGCACTTATTTTGATTAACGAATACCTACTCCACATAATAATAAAAACGTATATTATAACTAATACATCATTATACATTTTTAAAACTAAAATTAAAAAATACACGCATAGCTAAGTTGGGCGTATGAAAACACCAATTGTACCACAAAAATAAATTCAACTGCTTCCCTTCTATTGAACCAACCAAGTTTTTACGAAATTTTCACCAATTTCTCTTAAGTATCCGTTGATCACAGGCGTATAATAAGTATACGTCTGTGCCTTTGATATACACTTATTATCGTAATAATTTACTAATTTACACAACATTTAACAAATAAGTAATTACCTACAACGACGTGAATGACAGTACGATTTTATGAAGTTTGAATGCAGGTAGTTAAAATTTTTTAACGGAATGTTGTACTTTAGTTTATAAGGAGTAGTGTTGCTAGCTTAAATCATATTATTTACGAAATTAGTTTTTCGAATTAAGAGGCCTATTACATCTCGACTGTGATTTTTGCGTAAAATGGCCAATTTTGGCGTAATGGATATCAGAAACAAAAATACATTAACAATTATGACTTATTGAATAGTGTAGAATAGCTATTGGAATAGTGCGTAACGGCCCCGATTTTTGTAAATTTTGCTTAACTTTTTAATTAAACCCAAAATTGCAGAGAAAGATTTTCATAAAGTGCGCGAAGGCACTTTTTTAAACTCATCGATTGAACTACTGTTCTAAACAAGTGAAATAAAAAAATTATAATTTTATCTCTTATATAGTCGAATAGTGCGTAGTGGCCTCGGAATTTTTAGATATCATTGATTTTACATAGGAAATAAATCTTATTCTAAACCAAATAACTTCGAAAATCGCTATAAGTTAACTGTGAATTTCTCCTATCTACGATAATATTATTGAACAAAATTTATACCAGAGTAATTGTTACTTCATGAGGAATAAAGATTTTATAATTAATTTATTATTCTATTTCGATAAAAAACGATAAATACAACTGCAAAATTACTACAAAATGCGATGCGCCGGCCGTCCGAATTCAACTTATGCTCACAGAATGGAGATTTGTAATATTATGCACAAATTTATTATCCTATTTCGATAAAAACGATAAATACAACTGCAAAATTACTACAAAATGCGAAAATGGGCATTTTACGCAAAAATCACATTCGAGATGTAATAGGCCTCTTAAACACCGCTAGGTTGTCCATATTACCTATACACCGTGCGCCGTCCAACCAGGATAATATGAACAGTTGTCTAACTATCCCTAATTTGTGTCAAAGCTGGGGTGCAATATTTTTATATCGGCTATTGATTCAGATAAACCCTGGACCTATCTGGTCTCCGATCAGGGGCTGCCTGAAGCAGCTGCGATACGCAGCGTTAGATTTTAACTTACACTTATAATCTAATTCCTACCACGAGTACCTGACCTACTTAATATACCTAGGGTACGACACTAGGATAGGACAGGTAGTGGTGGAAGGAGGGAAAACAAGAGGATCGCTCACAGCTGCAGTGATGTGCTACGCCTGGCCTCTGGTAGCGTGCCAACGCCTGCCGAATCCAAGAGACTCGTCTGAATCGCTCGCACTCACGTCCGTTACACCGACCAGTGTCCACTTAGTCCTCGGCTTACCGATTAGCCTCTTACTCTAAACTAGCAAGCAATGTCTTTCTCGAGGTGAGTGAGAGTCACCTATCAAACCCGAGGTAATGTTCAGTATTAGCAGGGGCGTGTCACTCCGCAGTTTAGGTACGTTCGGCCGGCGCGCCTCCCAGGCAGCCGTGCAATTCTCTAAGCTAAAGCCTTGATAGCTGCGGCTGCCGCAGCGCTGAGGTATGACTCTGTCTCTTTCACATTTATAGAATTGGAAAGAGACAGCAGATCACAGCAATGCGCGCAGCGTATATGTGTCGCTTAGAGAATCGCATAGCAGGCCGCCTAGGCGTAAGGCAGGTAAAGGTTGCCGCTCGCGACGCACCGAACACCGAGCGCCGAGTCGCTTAACTCGTAATCCCTGCGCGCGCGCGTAAACCCTACGCTCTGTGACGTCATGACTTCAAATCGACATCGAGTCAGCGTTGCTTAACGGAATATGAACGCTCGGGTCACACGATAAGTTTCAATTTCACGTGAAAGTCTTGAGAGAGAACCTTCTGTACGGTAGTACTATTAGTTATTCTGTGGTATTAGTTCTGACAGCATTCACAATAGCCTCCGGTTGCTGTTTACAAGGGGATTGACCAGATTGTATGCGATTCTTGTATTGTTTTTTTATTTTTTTTATTAATGGTTTTGTACAACGGGTCGCTTCACAATTTACAACAGTTGATTTACAAAAAAACATCGTTATTCTGACATGAGCGGCCTTCTTGGTATAAACACAACATGCAAACTGAATTAGGCGCACTCAACATTATGTATCCTCACGTCGTATCCCTTTCGGGATAAGAGGAGAGGTAATAACTAGATACATATATATATTATTTAATACATATAGAAATTTCAACATAAAATAAATATTATTAAAACTATTACAATTTTGAAGATAAATAAAAAGATTTAATAGTACTGGTCGATGCATTAAAGATGTCCAAGTCATGGTCTATTGAGTTATAGTATTTTCACATTCGATATGAAGAATGTTGACCATAAGTAGTACGACATGAAGGTAGGTAGAAAGTCTTACGGTTGTGGAGACGGCTACATGATCGAGGAATAACGAGCTGAGTTTTTTCAAGGAGATCGGGATTGTCGAGTTTACCACTGATGATTTTGTGAAGAAACACAACATCAGTAGTCTTACGTCTGTATTCGAGCGTAGACAATTTGTAGTGTTATAACCTTGATTCATAAGATGTAAGATTGTGACATTGGTTATTTGTGTACGCTAAATGGTAAAGAAATTTCCTTTGCAGTCTTTCTAGTCGATCAATGTGGATCGCGTATGGTGGACTCCAAACCGGACTGCAATGTTCTAAGAGGCTACGAACATAACAGTAATAACAGTTAAATAAAATTATTGGTATTGTAGGATCTCTGAGTGTCTTTGTTTGTCTAATGACAAAACCAGACAACTGGGCTCCCCTTTGAGAAATGTGGTCAATGTGAGCACGGAAATCTAATTTTTGGTCCACAATGACACCCAAGTCCCGCGTACTTGAGATTTCGGAAACCGGCTCTTATTATACCGATGTCATTAGCCGAGCTAATTTCTCTATAGATCATGAGATCATCCGCGAACATTTTAATCTTGGATGTTATTGTGGAGCAGAGATCGTTAATAAAAACGAGAAAGAAGAGGGGTTCCAAATGTGACCCCTGGGGTATACCAGATGGTATAGTCCTCGCCGGAGATTTAAATCCACGCACTGACACTAACTGGGAGCGATTGCGGAGGTATGACTCACACCATCTAAGTAAGGTCGGTGCATAAGTGTTTCACAAACACTCATGCGCCGATCGACATGTTTTTTCTTACCGAATGACCAAATTCTCAATAACCGCGAGCGCGAGTCCTGCCGTCAGGACCACATACGCAAACAATATTAGCGGGTTATTTTACACCATATAATAGGGTCTGGCGCTGTCCCAACCATGGGAAATCAAGCAGCGTACCGAACTCACAGACGCTACGCCATTACATTTTTCAAATAGAATGCCGAGTGCCGACATGACATTTAACCGACCATTTTTTTTCTATGTAATTGTCTATCCTTTGCTGAGGCAAAGAGACCACACCCGTACTGATCTTTTTTTTTTTTTTTTTTTAATACTAAGCCCGGCAAATGACCCCACTCCACCTGATGTTAAGTGGAAATGAGGTCCAGGCGCGAGGACAACTGGTGCAGCGTAAGAGACGTAGCATCGGTCATCCTCACTCTGCCGGCCCACAAAGTGCTTCTTCACGCCTCGTTTGAAGGACCCTATGTCATAGGTAGGAGGGAATACGTGTGCTGGTAGACTATTCCATCCTTTGGAAGTGCGGCAAAGAAACGAGTCACCAAATTTCTTTGTGCGAGATGGAATGTTAGAGACTGTAAATTGGTGACTCCGCAGAGCAGCACGCGTACTCCTATGGAGGAAGGGAGAAGGAGGGATGAGGTCAAAGAGTTCTTCAGAGCACTCGCCATGGTATAAACGGTAAAAGACGCTGAGTGACGCAATATCTCTACGCAATTGCAAAGGCTCGAGAGTTTTAGTGACCTCTG
Source organism: Scoparia ambigualis (assembly GCA_963921215.1). Lineage (NCBI taxonomy): Eukaryota > Metazoa > Arthropoda > Insecta > Lepidoptera > Crambidae > Scoparia > Scoparia ambigualis. Next base: position 24,015,667 of record OY992503.1, read on the forward strand.
CATTGCCGATGCGCATAGCGCGGCGCTGCAATCTGTCCAAGGCATCGAGAAGGTACTTTGCGGAGCCGTCCCAATGGTGAGAGCAATACTCCACGCAAGACCGCACCTGTGTCTTGTATAATAGACACAACTGATCAGGCGTGAAGAATCGCCGCACCTTGTTCAGGACACCGAGTTTACGTGAGGCATTTTTAATCACGGTTTCGATGTAGTCCTTTTGGTTCAGATCGCAGCGGATATCCATACCGAGCATGTTAATACTGCTCTGCAGGCCTAGAGATGTACCCTGAAGAGAGGGAAGGGGAAGGAATGGTGACTTTTTCGCTGTGAACGCGCACACCTGTGTTTTCTTGGCATTGAACTCCACCAGATTATCGGAGCCTCATTTAGAAATGAGGTCCAACATCCGATCGAGCTCAATGACAAGATTTGCTCGCTTCATTTCGGTGTCTACCCGCCCAGCCGTTGGGTGCCCGTTATATCCCCCATGCACTGTGCTATCATCTGCATAGCAATGAATGTTTCCAAGAGGAAGCATGTCATTGATATGCAGAAGGAACAGCGTGGGGGATAGAACGGAGCCTTGAGGAACACCAGCGTTCACTGACATGAACCGCGAAGCGCATCCATCCGAAAGGACACGGATTTACGCTCATGCAGGAAGCTGGCAATCCAGGTACAGAACTGAGCGGGCAAACCGTATGCCGGGAGCTTGGAGAGAAGAGCTTTGTGCCAGACCCGATCAAAAGCCTTGGCTATGTCAAGGCTAACTGCCAGTGACTCGCCACGCTTGTCAATAGCCTCACCCTAGAGATGTGTGACGTACGCTAGAAGATCACCCGTTGACCGTTTTGGCCGAAACCCATATTGACGATCGTGAATCAGGGAGTGATCTTCTAGGTATCGAATATTCTATTCCGGTTATTCCATTCCATTCCGGAATAGTCTATTCCATTGCCGATTTTAAACAGCTATGTTACAATAAACAAAAAAAAACGTACAGTATGACATACTGTAATACTAAGTATTATCATATATATGATAACAACAATCGTAACCACCAACCAATTTGGTTGCAAAACCAAGGACGCAAGAATGATATCCTCCGTCTGTGAGAATACCTACTAACAATTGAATTTCTATTGTGTCTGGCTTTACGGCAGTTGATAGCTTATACTCGAGGGCCCGCTTCGCAAGGAAGTAATCTTCGTGAGCTCGCTCTGCCTCCTCCTTGTGTAAGATCCCGTTTCACAGTAGTTTGCCTCTGCTTGGGAGGACCCTTTGCCATGCAACATCGACTATTGTTATGGCATTGTTGTCTTGTTATCTCGGTAAAGAAAATACACAGAAACCTAGGAACAAGTATAACAAACAGTTAAGAAATATTTTTTCAACACACTAGCTCGTAAAGTGGCTCTTATTATACCGATTTCAGCATCGTAATGTAGCTTATTATCACAGACATGTCTGTGCTTATTTACACACTAGTGCTGTAATGTAGTTTAAAAATAGAATCTCGACCATAGCGAAGAAATAATATCATTTCTTCTTAGAGCATTGTTTCTTCCATTATGGAAAACGTTTTTTTTTTAATTTTTGTCTGTCAAAGGACAATTTTTTTCTTTTTTTTTTATTGTGGCACGCCATAATGGCTTCACTCTGCCTGATGAAAAGCAGCCAGTGAAGTCCAAGAAGTGAAAGCGTTCACCGCAGCGCTACCACGCTATGCCGAACGCTCTCACTTTGGCGGCCTGCATAAATGCTTTATCACGCCCCGCTTAAACAAAGAAAGGAATTGTTTTAAGGATTTTCATCTGGTTTTGAATTAAATATTCCTTTAAAATATCAATATTTTTCCTTTAAAAAAAGAAATATTTATATAAATAAAAACACTTACCTAAACTGCATGTTGTATCTTATAAGATTTGTTACCTTGACTGCATGTTGTATCAAATGTGAGATTTTGGGTTTCAGGTCTATTATTTTGATCTTTAATGATCAAAACAAAATAGTAGATTGTTATACAAGGGGCTAAAATGACCCATTATATACGAGGTAGTTTTACGCCCGAGCTTTAGCGAGGGAGTAAATAGAAACCGAGTTTTAATGGGTTTTTAGCGCCGTGTGTTACACTCTGCTTTTCACTACGAATGCGAGAAAATAAAACAATCCAATACAATATGAATTGGTTTATTTTATTAAAAATTAAGCCGTTAGTTGCTTTAACGACAGCCAAGGGAAGAGAATGGTTGGTAGTATTATTTTGATGAGCCAATCGCCGCTCTATGTTTTTGGATAGTAGGTATGTGCAGCCTTTCCTTCTCTTCCCTTGGGTGTCGTCAAACGTCAAAGGCGACTAACGGACTAATGACTGTACACACATCCTACAGCATAGAGCGGCGATGGGCTCTTCAAAATAATACTACCAACCCGTCTCTTCCTTTCGGTGTCGTAAAAGGCGACTAACGGACTATAGACTGCACATACATCCAACAGCATAGAGCGGCGATGGGCTCATTAAAATAATATTACCAACCCTTCACTTTTCTTCGATGTCGTAAAAGGGGACTAACGGACTAAAGACTGCACATATATCCAAAAGCATAGAGCGACGATGGGTTCTTCAAAATAACACTACCAACCCCTCTCTTCCTTTCGGTGTCGTAAAAGGCGACTAACGGACTAAAGACTGCACATACATCCAACAGCATAGAGCGGCGATGGGCTCATCAAAATAATATTACCAACCCTTCACTTTTCTTTGATGTCGTAAAAGGGGACTAACGGACTAAAGACTGCACATATATCTAAAAGCATAGAGCGACGATGGGCTCATCAAAATAATACTACCAACCCCTCTCTTCTCTTCGGTGTCGTAAAAGGCGACTAATGGACTAAAGACTGCTCATACATGCAACAGCATAGAGCGGCGATGGGTTCATCAAATAATACTACTAACCCCACCCTTCCCTTGGGTCTCGTAAAAGGCGACTAATGGACTAAAGACTGCACATACATACAACGGCATAGAGCGGCGATGGGCTCATCAAAATAATACCACCAACCCCTTTCTTCCATTGGGTGTCGTAAAAGCGACTAACGGGCTAAAGGCTCACCACCTAAGCACATGTGCAGACTGTGCAGTTTTTTTTGCTGAAGCGTGGTCTGTGTTGTCCATAGATTCAAATGATTACTAATTTTACCATAAACTTTAACTAAAACTATCTCAAAAAAGTTGTTGATCTAAGTAAACAGTATTAAGTCGAGTCATTATTCATGATTATTCTACATAAGACTAAATACTTTTTCGTTTTTGTAGGCTCATTGTCATGTGACAGACAAAATTTAAAAAAAAAATTACTTTTTCCCCTAGGGTAAGAAAAGCTATTTTAGCCCCGCTCTAGAACGCTACAATGACGGTCTTTTTGAGCAAGAGGAGTGAAAAAATATTTTTTCTAGTGCACTTATTAGGCCGCAGAATCACGTAAATTAATTTGAGCCAAATTAAAAAATTCATGCGGTAAAGCAATGATATTATATCTTTTTATTGTAACATCATTGCGGTAAAGGGTTAAATAACCCGGGAGAGAAAGAGGAAGGAAACACACAATGAGCCTACAAAAACGAAAAAGTCTTTAGTCTTAAGTAGAATAATCATGAATAAAGACTCGACTGTTTACATAAATCAACAACTTTTTTGAGATATTTAATTAAAGTTTATGGTAGTTTATGGTTATGGTAAAATTCTCTGAATAATACGAGGGCCACACCGAAAAGATCGGGATTGGAATACTTTTGAATAAATTAGACTTAAAATCTTTTTGGTATTTGAAATTTAGTATTCTTACGAACTTAATTCCATTTTTGAAAAATAAAAATTTTCAATAAAAGAAGAGTGGTAGCTATTTCAAATTAAGAAGTCAGTGAGAAAATGGAGCTTACGCGGGAACATTTCCGTGCGATAATTTTTCACAACTTTCGCCGAGGTTTATCTCAAGAACAATGTCTTGCCGAGCTTGTTTCTATTTATGAACTTGAAGCACCTAGTAAAACGACTATATATCGCTGGTATTCTGAGTTCCGTCGAGGACGTTTATCTCTTACCACAGTTCCTTCTACTGGTCGGCCAAAAACAGCGGTAACACAAGAAAACATTGATGCTGTACGCTAATTAATACAAGAAGATAGACATGTGACATACGAGCAGATACGGGCTTCCCTCAGCATTGGTATGACAGCCATTCAAATAATATTGCATGATGAACTGGGTGTCAGGAAGTTAGTTTCCCGCTGGGTGCCCCATCGCTTGACCGAAGAACAAAAGTCGGCTCGTGTTAATTGGTGTCGATCTTCTCTGCAACGGTTCGATAGAGGGAGCTCAAATGCTGTTTACAATATCGTCTCGGGTGATGAATCGTGGATTTATTCATATGAGCCCGAAAGAAAACACCAATCGGCTGTTTGGGTCTACGAAGGTGAGGTCAAACCAACAAAAGTTGTGCGCTCTCGTAGCGTGTCGAAAAAAATGGTCGCTTCGTTTGTATCGAAAACCGGACATGTGGCTACAATTCCTTTACAGGAACGGAAAACGGTTACTGCTAAATGGTACACAACAGTTTGTTTGCCGGAAGTCATAAGAGAACTTCGTAAAAGTAATCCGAACCGTCGCATAATCCTTCACCACGATAATGCGAGTTCCCACACCGCTCGGCAAACGATCGCGTTTTTAAATCAGGAAAACGTGGAGTTGATGGACCATCCTCCATACAGCCCTGACCTGAGCCCCAACGATTACTTTACATTCCCAAGAACTAAAGATTTGCTACGTGGTCAACGGTTTCCAGGTCCAGAAGAGGCAGTCCAAGCTTATAAATCGGCCGTTTCGACTATGTCTACTTCAGACTGGAATTACTGTTACAATAATTGGTTTGAACGAATGCAAAAGTGCATTGATTGTCACGGAGAATACTTCGAAAAACAATGAAAGTAAATATTATTGTGTTATCTTTGTAGTTTTTTCTATTCCCGATCATTTCGGTGTGGCCCTCGTAAGTTATTATTCTATGTTAAAATTAGTAATCATTTGAATCTATGGACAACACAGACCACGCTCACACAGCCCACGCTTCAGCAAGAAACAACTGCACAGTCTACACATGTGCTTAGGTGGTGAGCCTTCAGCCCGTTAGCCGCTTTTACGACACCCAAGGGAAGAGAGGGGTTGGTAGTATTATTTTGATGAGCCCATAGCCGCTTTATGCTGTTGGATGTATGTGCAGTCTTTAGTCCGTTAGTTGCCTTTTACGACACCCAAGGGAAAAAAGAGTTGGTAGTATTATTTTGATTAGCCCATCGCCGCTCTATGCTGTTGGATGTATGTGCAGTCTTTAGTCCGTTAGTCGCCTTTTACGACACCGAAGAGAAGAGAGGGGTTGGTAGTATTATTTTGACGAGCCCATCGCTGCTCTATGCTGTTTGATGTATGTGCTGTATTTAGTCCGTTAGTCGCCTTTTACAACACAGAAGGGAAGAGAGGGGTTGGTAGTATTATTTTGATGAGCCCATCGCCGCTCTATGCTGTTGGATGTATGTGCAGTCTTTAGTCCGTTAGTCGCCGTTTACGACACCCAAGGGAAGAAAGGGGTTGGTGGAATTATTTTGATGAGCCCATCGCCGCTCCATGCTGTAGGATGTGTGTGCAGTCTTTAGTCCGTTAGTCGCTTTTTACGACACCCAAGGGAAGAGATGGAAAGTAGGAAGTATTTCCTTTCACAAACCTATATTTTGTCGATTCATACAGCGGCTTCTTGTTCAATACTTTTTACTTTGAAAGTTTAAAAATAAATATGTCTAGTTCTAGTAATGAAGAACTAAATTTAAAGTCTACACCGCCGGAAATATTAAGTGAAGCAGAAAATGTTATTGCTAGCTTATAACCATCTAAGTCCAAAGAAAAATATTATGTTGGCTTACCAAAGATTTATACCTACACTAGAAAAACAACAAAAACACGCAGTCATTTTCAGAAAATGTGTTTTCGTCAAAAGTGTGTTGAAAAACGTCATATGAAACTCGTGTGCATTGGTAATTACAATCCTCGGCTCTATTAAACCTTCGCCTCCGGCTCGGGCTTGTATCATAATGTATATTACGTAAGTAACTGTTTGAATACAAATTAGGTGTAGGTAAGTAGGTATGTCAAATCCCATATGCCTACGTGTCTTCTGTCTGTGTTTACAATAAATTACCTATACATATTAAACAAGTTCCTGACCATAAATTAAAAAAAAACGTTAAAGGAATGGCTATTTTGTAATGTATTTTTATGACCTCCACGAAAATTTTGCTTTTAAATAATTGTGATTTTGACACGGCAATTGTTATTAATTTTTTATTCTAATTTACATTTAAGTAATATGTTATACAATGCTCCTGGATTATTAATAATTAATGAACATAGCATAGTTATCTAATAATTATAAACTTATTGTAATGCCCGATATGGGTAACACTTAGGACCGACCTATTACAATTACACCTAGTAATAAGATACAATGTAACAGTTATGCAATAAAATGTTCTATTCTATACATTTATTATTAACATTTTCCACTCTTATATCAAATAATTTTTACATATTACCCCGAGCTTGGGATAAAACGGGAAATATTAAGGGGCATAATGAAAAAATAATCAATTAGTGATACAGTGTACATAATATTATGTAAGGATCATTATGCTCTTTATTGTCTTCAATTGTGAGCCCAACCACCACACAACCTGCAAACTACCCAACCAACCTTCGTTCGATAGCGAGTTCAGCTATAGGAGTGTAGATAAAATGGCAGTCTTTTACGTCTTTGTCAGTTTTATCAGAAGCTGTTTGTCTTGCGTCTGGGTGATTATTTCATTTTCTGTCCAGGCTTAGATTTCTTCACCACTTCTTTTTTATTCTGGCACTTCTTTTTAGGGTTCCGTACCCAAAGGGCAAAAACGGGATCCTATTACTAAGACTTCGCTGTCTGTCACCAAGCTGTATCTCACGAACAGCGATAGCTAGACAGTTGAAATTTATATAAATTATGTATTTCTGTTGCCGCTATAACAACAAATACTAAAAACAAAAAAAAAATATTTAAGGGGGGCTCCCATACAACAAACGCGATTTTTTTTGCCCTTTTTTGCTCGATATCAATAATGGCTAGGCACTTGAAATATTCACAAAATACTCAGTTGTATTTTTACTTTAATAATAAATAATAAAATTAAAATAAAATAAATATTTAAGGGGAGCTCTTATACAACAAACGTGCTTTTTATAAATAATGGTACGGAACCCTTCGTGCGCGAGTCCGGCTCGCACTTGGCCGGTTTTTTATGTTACATTTTATACAAAAAATAAAACCTAAGCCTAGTTTGTACTAGGTAAAAGTCCAGAAGAGAGACATTGCTTCGCTAGTTTTCCTAACTAAAACTAAATAATTAAACTAGTGAAGCAATGTTCTCGCGACTTGACTAAAATGACTTGCCTAGTGCGAACAAGGCTGTAGGCTCCTGAGAGGCTCTAGCCAAGTGGCATAATAATATAAGAAATATTAATAAAGTCGACCTCCGTGGACTAGTAGTTAGCACGCCGGTTTTGACGTCGCCCTCATTGAGGTTCCGGGTTCGATTCCCGGTGGGGTCAATTTAGAAAAAATAATTTATCCACATTGATTTCGTGTCCGGGTGGTTTATTTGCATAATAAGTATGTTTATCCGTTATCTTACCAATAAAAACAAGTTCTAAAAGAACCTTATCTATAACCTAAGCGGGACGTGAAACGGCATTTAAGCAGCAGTGTGATTCTCTAAGTTAAAGTCTTGGTAGCAGCGGCTGCCGCAGCGCTGAGAATTGACTCTGTCTCTTTCATATTCATATAATTGGAAAGAGACAGCAGATCACAGCCATCCGCGGTGCGTCTGATGTGTCGCTTAGAGAATCGCATAGCAGGCCGCGCCGTTATGAATGGGTGCGCTTTTTACCGTGCTTGTTCCACGGTGAGGAGCGCTGTCATTATTTTGGACTGCATCGGCTGCTTACCATGGCAGGATGTGACAAGTCACATTAAAAAACTTTTTTTATTATAAATACATATTGTACCTACTCAAAAGATTGTTTGTGACTATAATAATTATTCGAAAGGACGTTAATTTTTAATGGCGTCTGTTTTCGTCTTATATATATCTCGTTTTACCCTAGTTCCCGGAGGGGTAGACAGAGATCATATTTTTCATTTTCATTCTACTTTACCTTTCCCAAATCATATCGTTCTTCGTTTTAAAGATCTGCCTAAAGCATGCTCCCAATCAATAATAAAAACACATTTTTAAACATATATTTTTATTGTAAAAATAATAAATTGTAAAAATACTAATAACATAATACAAAAAGGTTAATAATATGATGGCAAGGTGTATGTAATCTCATCATTTTATAGAAAATCATAATTATAAGGCACTGATTTTTCCTATAGTCAAATTATTATGTTAAAATTATGCATTATATTGCAAATAATATTATAAAAATTGTACTTGGACAAAAGGAATGTGTCAATGCCATTTAACAATATAGTGTACTTGTTTAGCAATTGCTTATCTTATATAATAATAATATGCTGTTTATGTATGCAGTTACATAATTATTTAACCACTATAGTGCACAGCGGTTGTTGTTTCACCAGTCATTCATTTGGGTAGTTTGCCGACCTCGTACAAGTATGCAGCGAATAGCTTTATCTGAAAAAAAAAAGAGTAAGATTTTTGTAATGCGCTATGGTGTGCGGGTTTATGAGCGGCAGGAAACCTGGTAGATCGACATGCCACGGCGTCCGGTGAAATTTTGGTGCGATTTAAAGTCCACTATAGAAAGTTAAAAATCGCATAAACTTAGCTAAATACATATTCAATTTGAGGTACCTTACTTCTTAGAATTAGATCCGGTCACTATCCATCGAAGAAGTATGCACACTTAATGAAAAAGAAAAGCTCGCCCAATTGTAATACGTGTGGGAAATGCGAAGACATACAACATCTTTTGATGGAGTGTGACAGGAATCGAGGGGAAAGGGAGTCATTCATTAACAAATTTAATATTATCTGTTTAGATGTAGGCATTATTCAAGGCATTTTACACAACCTAAATTCGGATGTTGCTATAACTCTGTGTAATTTAGTGAAGTTTTGTGGTGAGTGACTCTTTCTTCCCTCGAATTATAATAGGTTTAAGATTATAGTGTAGTTTTAATTTTTTAAGGTTTGACATGTCAAGAGACAAAAATCCCCAAAAATTATAAGTATGAAAAAAAAATTGAGGTACCGAATGTAAACCCTTGATGCCTTGAATGCCGTACCGAGGTAAAGTCAGGGGGTGTCACTCCGCAGTTTAGGTGCGTTCGGCCGGCGCGCTTCCCGGGCAGGCGTATGCCAGTAGGTTGCCGCTCGCGACGCACGCTGGACGTCGCGCGTAAAACGAACGATCATTTCTGTGATTTTTGTGCACCGAACAATGACTACTAAACGATCTTATAATCCGTATAAAAGATACTGTTGTGTTTACGGGTCTCTAAATAAAAAAGAACAATTAATCTGATTTATTTTAATATATACTTAAATATATCCATGAGTGGAAACCCTGCGCTCCTGACGTGAAATCGATATCGAGTCAGCGTTGGTTAACATAATATTAACGCTCGGGTCACACAATAAGTTTCAATTTCGCGTGAAAATCGTAAGAGTAGGCAATCTTTATACCTAAACTCGACTTAAGTTAGTGAACCTTCTGTACGGTATTACTATTAGTTATTCTGTAATAAAGCACGCAGACATGTATACAGACAACTGCAGGTACTACCAAAGCAACCTACCACTAATTATCAATTTTCGTCAATAATTTTGAACTTTATGGTTCACTTAGAAGGATCAAATTTGACAGCTAGGTGACCTGCTGGCGTGTGCAACTACTGCCGTCGGGTTAGCTTTCATCTAAATCAGTCGCCATAACAACAACATCAGTAGCATTGTTGTGTTCCGAATTAGCTAGTTGTTACATAGTAATTAAGGATTCTAGGCGATGAGCGTACTTTTTGCCGTTTTGACGCATAATGACCAATAATAGAATGTTTTTTCTCGCATATGACACATTCGCACATTGACGTATCAGCATTTGGACTAACACGCAAAGTGTTGCACACGTGAAAAGACCTATCCGTATCCTATCCTATCCTATCCGTTTAATTTTCAAACTAAAAAAGGAAATCAAAATTTATGACCACGACATTTCAAAAATAGAATACTACCAACTACCAACCCATCTCTTCGCTTGGGTCTCGTAAATGGCGACTAACGGACTAAACACTGCACATATGTCCAACAGCATAAGAGCATCTACTGAGCACATGTGCAGTTATTGTTATCTGGTGAAACGTGTAATGTGGCAGTGGACTGCTTTTGCTGTCCTCATTGTCTAGTCTCAGACGTACCCTTCGGGGATAATAGTCGTGACTCGTGAGTATATGTACAGTCGAGTAAGTCCCCGGTAGACCACTTTGCGGCGATATTCGCATCCGCTCCATTCCGACCGCGCGTACGTACACACGCCTGCAGATCAACCTATTCAAAACTGTCAAATTTCTCTAATCAATATTGGTCCTTAATAAACCCAAGAGATAACGTTCAAAATGTATTGAGGTGTCATTTGGTGGTAGGTTGAAGTGCAGTCTGTACAGTATAGCGTACGGCGTAGATAGTGTGCAAGCGAGAACTTCCTCGACTGTATCACAGAACAACTAACAGTACTACCGTACAGAAGGTTCACTATTTTACAACTTACACGCGACATTGAAACTTATCGCGTGACCCGAGCGTTCATATTCCGTTAAGCAACGCTGACTCGATATCGAACTTTTCAAGCCGAAAGTGTATCTCTGGGGAATAAAAGCGTAGTTTTATTAAAAGTGTCTCTACGGGGAAAGTGTATTTCTGGGGAATAATTTATCGATTTGACGTCAGGAGCGTAGGGTTGATATATTTAAGTACGATTACGATTTAAGCGACGACGCGCGACGTAGTGTGCAAGCCGAGCGGCAACCTTTCCTGCCATACGTCTGCCCGGGAGGTGCGCCGGCCGAACGCACCTAAACTGCGGAGTGACACCCCCCTGACTGTATACCGATCGATTACGTTATGCTCCATCCAGACTCTCCACGAGGCTACACGAGGGAAAGCGAGTACGAGAGTGAGGACGGTGCGCTCGTGTCCCCTCGTCTTCCCTCGCCTCGCTGTCGCTCCGCTTTGTGTCGGTTTTTTGGATGCGAGTCAAAGGACGCGAGGGGGCTAGGCGAGGGGAATCAACCACACTCTCGCGCTCGCTCATTTTGTTGTTAACTGTTGCAAAGTAAGGTCGAGCGCGTTTTTTTATCATGACGGAGTGGAGTAACGATTTGTGTACCACTTTTATGGAGTTATATCAAATGGAACCAATAGTTTGGAAACCCAAAACATATCACAAGGATAAAAGTAAAGTGAACGACCCGTCGTTATTATCCGATCCCATGCGTCGCGACGCATGGGATCGGATAAGCAAAGAATTAAGTTAAAAACTAAAAAATATCATTAATGGCAACGTTTAGAGGGCACCTGAGAAAATAAGGCACATAAAGTAGCTAACGCAGTCAACTCAATGACATCCATCTTGTAGTAGACGTAGCGGGCAACTAAATAAATCGAGAGTGTGGATGGCTAGCACTCCTGTAGCCTCCACTCGCCAAGACTCGTGCCGAGAGCCTCTCAGAGGCGCCTCGCGAGAGTCTGGCTATGCTGCATATTGCAGGTTTAAAGAGAGGTACAGTCGAGGAAGACCACTTTTCGGCGATATTCGCTTGCGCTCCATTCTGACCGCGCCCACGAACCGTAGCGTGAGAGTAGATCTTGCGCAAGCGAATATCGCCGTAAAGTGGTGGACCGGGAACTTCTTCGACTGTACAAAGTAAACAAAAGCTAATGACGTACGCCCTCGATGTAGTTGCGCACGTTGATCTTCTCGTTCTGCGAGTGCGCCATGTCGTCGCCGGCGCCCATCGGCAGCAGCAGCACGTTGCGCCCGCTCGCCTCCTGCAGCGTGATCGTCACCGGGATCGAGCCGCCCTCGCGAGACATGTCGGGATCCGTCTGGAGAAAGAGAGGAAGCAATGTTGGAGACACGAAAACGAATATATGGCATCATTTTTTAACATTCACATTTTTTTTTCTTCATCGTTATCATTGTTCAAAAGAAAAATTGGTGATATCATATTTAATAGACAACTATTAACGAACTGATTTTTTTAATGGTTTGTCTTTGTTTTTTATAACTTTGATTTTCGTTTTGTGTAGGCGCTAAGGTCCATTGTGCAATATCAAATGTTCTTTTAGTTATATTTAATGGAACTATCTGGTCTGTTTGTAAATTGTTTTGTAAATGTTTAAGACTGTATGTTTTCCTTATCGATAATAAACGATAATATACAATACAACTAGATGTCAGGTCGCCGCTCTGAGTACCTAAACATCTCGCTAGGTTTTTTTGGTGCACACGTTTTTAGAGCGTTCATTGTGCATCTAGTTTTTATATGTGATCGAAGAGTTAAATGCATTTCGGATTTCACCATCCCGCATTTGGGATTGTGATTGCAAGCATGTGTCGTTAATGGAGGCATTTGTCCAGCAGTGGGATAGCATTTCTATTCACTTGAAATGAAATATACATACTTACTGGTTAAAATCGCTGGAAGAAATCGCGGCCATTTTATAACTGTGTGATTTGCAGTTGTTTTTATGTTTTGTGTATAATGTAAACTGTTGCAATAAAAGCAATATCAATTTTTATACTTATCTATCTATCTAAAATAAAAGATTATAAAATACAAGCCAGCACCTGGTAGATGAGTTTGGTGGCGCGCGCCGCGGCCTGGTAGTGCGGGTGGTCGGGGTTCTCGGTCCACGCGCGCCCGCTCTGCGCGGTGATGCGCATTCTGTTGGGCGACCCGCGCTCCGCCCACTGTGAAACAAATATAATTTGATATATGGTCAGTAGCTAAAGAAGTGTGTCAGGAATATAGCAAATGGTAAACAGTGGTATCCGCCTACCCTTCGATCAACAATACCAACTAGATAACGCGTCACGTACAAAATCAAAGCTAAATTCTGTCCACGTGAATAAATACTTTTTCAAAGCAATAAATTACTCTTGTCACTTAAAAAAGAAAAGACGTCAATAACATTTAGTGGTGAAATCAGCCTTAAGGGGCAACAAATAAAGTACTTTTTCCTGTTATACCTTGAGAGCAAATAAGAGCTCACTTCTCAAGTGAGCTCTTACCCAACTAGCAAAGTAGTGGAATAAGCGGTCAGTTACTCCACTAAAGATCGAATAAATGTTGAATAATGGCTACCGAGTGATCATATTGTGCTAAAGATGCGTTCGTGTGACTTTTTAGCTATTTTCCCTATTGTGCGCTATAATTATGACGTATAAACGTTTATTCTACGTACTTATACCGCAACTATTCGACAATCGTGTAGTAGTGTCTATTACTCGTTTATTCAACATGAGTTTGTTATAGTAGCGCTATAAGAGCATTGAATTAGCTATTTGTCTGTGTAGGTCGCAACTATACAGCCACTGCTAAACGTTCCGTTATCGGAGCCAATTTGCTGAATAGTTGTTACCCGTTTATTAAAAAGCGTCATGATTACTGATACAGCGTTATAAATCGACTAGTCCAATAATAGCTTTTAGATTACAGCTACTGAACCAGAATTGTTTTCAATGCCATTATATCACATTTATTCAGTACAAGATGCAATAACAGATTTTTAGTGACCTTTAGAGCTCTAATGTGATGATATTTTCTTAACCACTCTGAAGATAGTGGTTCCGTACACAATTTATTAGTTCACGACAATCTTGAAATTCATGTTTAATTAATTAAATTGATAGAATACAGTGAAGAAGTCGACTGTCAGGCTTCACTGTTTGCAATAGAAGTTAATAATAATGAGTTTTTGAAGAGTTCAGATGTTGAAAACCCAGAGAGTTTTGAAAATGAACAAGACAGAGAGATTTAGAATAAAATGTATTTTTCTCGTATTCAAATCTGTTTCCACTCTACATCCGTAGCACCTTTCTAATAAAATAAAATGCGTTTCCTGCCATGTGTCCACATTCATAATTAGGTATAAACAATCATCTAGAAAGATAAAAAACCTGAATCATTTCAGTGGCTACCAGATTATAGAGTTGTATCTATAGTTGTAAACCAGCGGCTTGTAAGCCGGTAGTTACTGAAATAAGCGGCTAGAAACGAATAACCAGCCGCTTGATACCGGGTACAAGATACCCGACTTGACATCGAAAAAAAACAATTTTTATTACATTTTTTATTGTTAAACTCTTATTTTTGTTAAAAAGTAGGACTTACTATGTTCTGCTTTTTTTGTTATTTTTTTTAAATAAACACGGAATACACCATTATTTAATTTATAGACGAACAGGAAACTGAAATAAGAGTTTATGATATGATATGATAGTGTATGAAAATTATAAGAATAAAGGTAGCTAAATTAGTTTACTTTAGATCTAATCATCAGTATAAACCAAACGCATTAATCTCGCGGCAAAATTTAGGCTTACAGGCTTTTGGTGCATTGAAGATATACAACTAAATGCTTACTATTATATCTGTCCACACCTTATTTCATAGATAAATACATATTTCCAAGACATCTCTCACAAATAAATTAAAATAGTCCTATTCCACTGCTGCGTCACATTTTGTATGAGAATTTGAGTATTTAACACATAATACGGATGCAAATTTCACTATTTATGTCTATTTATGTTAAATGTACCTATCCTATAGTAAATAAATCAGAAAAACAACAAAAACAAAAACTAAATCATGTAAATATAAACTGTACAATAAAATGTAACCAGCCGTTTTCAGCCGCTAGTTATTGCTAGAAATGATAATAAGCCAAATAAGCCGTTTCTAGCCGCCAGCCTAGAAATGTTAGTAACCAGCTTTACATCTATAGTTATATCTAACCATTCAAGTTTTGTTACCGATTTTGAATCAGGAACCCTAAAATAACTCCATTTAATAAATATGGTGGAACAGTTTCGCAGTTATTCAACACATGATCGAATTTATGCGCTATAACAGCAATCTATTCACCAAATTCGTGTAATTATATATTATTTTAATATTTATTTATTAATGCAACGTTTTTAGCAGAGCCCATAAATATATGTGAATTATGGCATATCACTTTATCGGTAAATTAATTTCGCAAGATTTCTACACCTGTACACGTACAACCATACTACAAAATTCATATTTGGTTGAGTACTTCCATTACTATTGGATAATAACATAAGGAGGAGATTGGTATTTGTTCTCTCAGTTGCAGTTGCATTAAAGCAGAACTTTTTGGAACAACAGTATTTTATTCGCTTTTATCGCATCAAAATATCGATTTGTACCACATCGGCAACCTTTATAGCATTATTTTGTGGAATATTGGAAACCATGTAACTTTAACTCCATCAAATAGTGCAGTAGTTGCCGCGACAATGCTATTACTGCTCTAAAATGTGTTAGGTTTGCTGTTAAATCACATCTATTCCGTAATTAGGCGATTTGTTCCACAGTTACTCTGCTTCTATTGCACCAATTAGTGGAGTAATTTGCGCCTAAATCCCGTTGAATACACGTTGACTCCACATCTATTCAACATATAACGACGCTCTTATAGAACTGTTTAGTAAAACAGGAACGTTGCCGTGACTGTTATAGCACACCGTTTTGCTAGTTGGGTATTTACCGAGACACATTTTTAGCGCTATCTAGTTGTATTGTTGATCGAAGCGCCTACCACTCCGGAAAACTGAAGTCAATGTCGTAAAATTAAAATAAACAAGAGACGACGAGAAGAGACAACGCATTATAAAATCTTTCATAAATGTACAGAAAGTCGAATGATGAATTTTATGGTTGAGGCTTTGGTTGGGGGTTGGGTTAAGGATCCATATCGATACGTGGGCGTGTGTACATAAGAACCCGCCGTTAAATTATCATCTAATTTCAATTATGACTAAAACTCTTCAAAACGGTTAAGAAAAGATTTTTTAACACAGTTGCTCAAAAAGTGGCGTATTGCAGGGACGTATAGCGTTCGGGATGTGGGCTATTACATACTCGAGCTTTTTCTTTACCTTTTCCGAAATCGTGCGTTCCCTTTCCCAACTGTCAAAATAATGTTTAAAAAGAAAAAACCAACCACGGTTTTTACTAAAATAAATCATAGAAGTTTTTATGATTCATGCAAATATTTCTAAAAAGAAGCTACTAATTTGTTTCAATATCAGATTTAATTGAATGAGTTAGGTTAGGTTTCATTTCATTTCATTAAATTTCATTTTCATTTCATATCAATAAAAAAATTCTACTGAAGACTTGGCTGTATGGGCATAGTTCCCTTTGCCTACCCAGAATGGGTGAAGAAAACAAAAACCTCTGCTTAAATTCTTTTACGGTTGGCGCCATTTTTCAAAAATATTCTTTGCGAGTTTAGTTGTTTGTTGCACAAAATGAGTAATTTCGACGACATTTTATTTATTTGAATTAACACCACCGGAACTCAGTATAATTGCACAAAATGCTTCGGAGAACATTTTACCGAAAAAGTCAAAAAGTCGCTACATATCTACATACGACGAATTTATTGCGTGGAGAGAAGAGAAAAAAGCAAATAGTTTTTCAGAAAATGTTATGTTGGCATACTTCTCAAACTTCAAAATTAAAACCTACGTTATGGTCGAGGTTTTCGATGATAAAAAGTATGCTGAAAATAAGGAACAACGTATAAGTATAATATAAGCGATATAAGTGAACACCCAAAACTATATGCTTTCTTAAAATGACAATCAGACGGTTTTACAACTAAAAAGTCGAAAGTATTAACATCGAATGAAGTGGAAAGGTTTTTAACGGATCGTTAAACTCCCGATGATCGTTATTTAGCCACAAAGGTAATTTAATAATAAATACTTATATTTTTCTTTAGTATTTAGTTTACGAAATCGCAAAATACAGTCAATATATTATTTAAAAAAATATTAAACAAATACCTTTTTTTGTAGGTTGCGCTGATTTTTGGCATTGTTTGAGCTTGCCGCAGAGACGAGTTAGCCAATATTACTTTAAAAGATAATGAAGCCCATGGAAAAATGCTACTAATCAAGATTCCGAATACAAAAAATAAGATACCGAGAAGCTTTGTTGTTGAAGGAGATTTTCTTAGAATAGAGCAAATATATATGAATTAGCGGTCCCAAAAAACAAAAACCAACTGTTTTTTCCGAAATTATTAAAAAGGGAAGTGTACAGCTCAAGCAATCGGGATAAACAAATTTGGTAATATGCCAAAAGAAATAGCTACGTTTCTTGGTCTGCCGGATGCTGAGTATTATACTGGGCACAGCTTCAGGAGGACCTCTGCTATATTATTGGCAGATTCAGGAGCCAATTTGACGTCCTTAAAGCGACTAGAAGATTCGAAGTCAGACAAAGTTGCAGAAGGCTATATTGCTAATTCATTAAACAACAAACTAGAAATTAGGAAAAAAATCACATAATCCATTAATTTAAAGTCTAGTCCGTCTTCTTCACATGACAATACTGAAGAGAACGTTCGTCCATCTACCTTCGTTGATAATGATAATTCATCAGATCCAATTCCATCAACTAGCAAACGCCATTGTATAACACCTTTGACAAATATTGAACAATCATACGAAATTAATAATAGTTTGTCTCAAACAGTAAATATGCAACCTAAAACTTCCCCAGTTAGTATAAAAAACTGTACCAATTTAAATGTTTAAGTGAATTATAACTTTTATAAGAAATAAATGATTAGTTAGTTGAGTTTATTGTGTTTTTATTATTTTATTAAATTGCTTCATTTTTTCGCAACTGTATTAAAAACAGTTGTTCAGTACACGTGCGGAAACGTCATTGCAACTTGTTCCGACTGTCAACCCTCACCTTCGGCTGCGCCTTGGCTCGGGTAGACATTTGTCGGAACTCTTTGCAATGACAGACTTTCCGCACTCGTTATGAAATATACTATATCATCATCAGCCTATAAACGTCCCACTGTAGGGCACAAGCCTCCCATGTGGACAATGCACGAGGGGATATTGGGCCATAACCACCACGCTGGCCCATTGCGGGTTGGTGGGTTTTAACGACTGCCATCTTACGACAACAAATAAAAGTTTTTATGCATACTTAAAAAGTGTCCTTTTTTATAATAGAAGGAGGCAAACGAGCAGGCGGGTCACCTGATGGAGAGTAATCTCCGCCGCCTATGGACACCCATGGACAACACCAAAGGAATCGCAGATGCGTTGCCGGCCTTTAAGGAAGGAATAGGTTTAAGTAAGGAATAGGAATTGTGAGGGCATATAAAAGAAACTAATATTGACTATATTAAAAGCCCTGTGACTCAACCATTTGGAATAAAGGAATACGCCCCCGCTATCATTTATAATTAGCATCACAATTATTGTACATTACACATATAATAGCCCAGCAACACAACGACGAAAACAAATGATAACGAACATTATTCATTGCAGCGTTGGAAATGAAATAATGAAGACATGATAAGTACTATCACAGAGGTGGAATGTTATTTGTTGTTTTAGCTTTGTTGACTTCCTTTTTTTCTGTATTGTTTATATTTATTCATAATAAATAAATAAATAGACCTATGTTAAAGTTGATCTTGAAAATTATTTTCTCAAAATTACAACGAATATGATTAACTGTCCTCAACTCCTCTCCAAAATTAAGTTCACCATCCCTACTAAGTCCCCTAGACATTACAATTCCATTCATATACCATTGGTTTCGTCCAATTACCGCCAAAATTCATTTATGTTGCGAGCGAGTACAAGTGTAAACCAAATATGTTATGATTTCAATTTCGACATGTTTCATTCTGGCGTATCCGCGGCGAGGCGACTAGTGAGCAATACTTTCTTTTTAGAGTAAACTATTTATCATGATATTATGATGTAGCTTTTTAGTCTTATAAGTTTGTACTAGATTAGGTTTGTTTATGTTCCCACTCAAATATTATTTAGCTAAATTGATATTTATAAGCGAATACCTGTCATTGGCTATCAGTGTATACAATGTTATCTTATAAAATTACTTAAAGCTGTTGGTTTTACAGAATGTCCCAGAAATCAAAGTCAAGCCGAAAATGGGCAATAGGCCAAGTCGTGTTAGTTAGAAAAATATGAAAAAAAATCTTGGTCATGTACTTCTCAAATTGTAAGGATTTAAAAAAAATCCTAAAAATTTACACCCCGTGATGATCTTTCAAGTCCTGTGACTACAAATATTAACTTTTCGACAGTTTTTTTTCTGTGATGTAACAGAATAACCCTTCTGTAAAGTACAGTTAAAAGTTTAAACATATCTGCCTCAGTTTTAAATAAAATATTAGATTTGTGCATAACATTGATTCAAATTAATTACATCAATCAACTTTAACCGACTGTACTTTAAAAAAATGTACTACACTGTTTTGGCCAGTGACATTAAAATATGGCGCGTTTAGTCTGGATTCTAAATTGGTACGACACTTAGGGTCTTCGCATACGTAACGGGAAATTTCCCGGACGGGACGGGGCACGGGTCGCGCGGGGCGTGCGGGACGAGGCATCCCGTCCCCGTCCCGCCCGTGTTTTCCGCCATGTATATTTTATTGCTATATTTTTAAATGCAACGATGTCAAGAAATCGTCCCGTTCCGTCCCGTTCGTCGTTCCGTCCGGGAAATTTCCCGTTACGTATGCGAAGACCTTTACTAATTGCTACTTCTTAATTGAGAAAAAAAATATAATTCGATTGTTAGATTCCTTTAGTTATGATTTTTATTAAAACAGATTTACAAGGTTTTAGGTTAAGTATAACAAATATTCGAAATGTCCGCAAACCTTCAGCTGCAATGTAAGCTCTACATCTCTTCAAAAATGATCGCGTAATAAGACGTCTCCACATTTTTATTTTAAACCGGTACTGCGATCGGTCTACCCGTATCAAAGTTGGATTTTAAACGTGCTATTCGTGCAAATTGTGGAGGTTCATGTAACCGTCCTTATTAAATATTGATTCATCAGATCATAGAATTTTTTTAAAGAATCGTAACAGTTCGCAGTACCAGTTTAAAGTAAACATGTGGACGGGAATTTTGAATAGTAATGTTTATTGGTCCAATCGAGCTGCCGGAGAACTTAAATGCCCAGGCTTATTTGGACTTCTTACAGAATCAATTACTAGATTTATTGGAAGAAGTGCCGCTGAACATTTAAGGCAGCATGTCGAGGTCTCAACAAGATGGCTGCCCAGCGCATTATGCTCCCACAGTACGAGTTTCTCAATCGAGAATACCCTGGTGGGGCGGAATGGTACAATTCCGTGGCCTACCCGTTCACCTGAATTAAACTCCTTAGATTTCTTTTACTGGGGTACGATAAAGGAAAAAGTGTACTCTTAACCTACTCTATATTTAGTAGAGCTGCGCCGAACAATTGCCGCAGCCGTTGAATACATCAACTCGAGAAAATGCGCTTTTAAAGAGATGTAGAGCTTGCATTGCAGCTGAAGGCAAACAGTTCGAACATTTGCTATAAATCCTTGTAAATCTGTTTTAATAAAAATCATAACTAAAGGAATCTAACAACAAAATTTTATTGTTTTTCTCAAGTTAGTAAGTGTCATACCATTTTAGAATCCAGACTAAACGTGCCATCTTAATGTTACTTGCCAAAACAGTGTAGTACACAACAGTCGCTTATAGTCGGGTGATGTAATTATTTTCAATCAATGTTGGCCACAAATCTAATATTTTATTTGAAACTGAAGCAGTTATGTTTTAACTTTTAACTGTAATTTACAGAAGGGTTATTCATGGTTACATCACAGAAAAAAAACTGACGAAAAATTTATATTTGTAGTCACAGGACTTGAAAGATCATCACAGGGTTTTAAGAAGTACAAGACCAAGATTTTTTCATATTTTTCTGATAACTAACACGACTTGGCCTATTGCCCATTTTTGGCTTGACTTTGATTTCTGGGACATCCTGTATAAATGTTATAAACCACATAATTATGTTAGGTATAATACTTAACCAACACCTAAGATATAACCATTCTAAAAAGGGTCTTACCACATATTATGTTAAGAAATTTATTTTATTTAACGAAATCGCATTTACTAACCTTTTTGTTCACATAATCGAACACCAACTTTTCTATTTCTTCGGGCTCTTGGTCAGGCACCAGCCTAATAGAGAACTTTCCAATCACCTTTCCCGGGATGACAGTCTTTGCACCAGGTTGAAATGCAGCACCTAATGTAATATTTACATAAAAATTATATAAACCTTTATTTTTGTTATAATAATATACATTTTCCTTGCAAGGCGCATTTGAGGGCATATTATTAAAACTAAAGATTTATTGTAACAAATAAAGCAATAAAGAATTATGACTTATAATATTACGACCTCCTTGGTCGAGTGGTTTGTACACCGGTTTTCATGGTGTCGCCATCTCTGAGGTCCCGGGTTCGAACCCCGGTCGGGTCAATTTAGAAATTATTGTTTTTCTAAATTGTCTCGGGTCTGGGTGTTCTGTATGTATAATAAGAATGTATTTAAGTATTTTAAGTATGTTTATCAGTTGTCTAGTAACCATTTAACGAGTTTCTTCTCTTGGGCTAGATAATTGGTGTGATTGTAGGACAGATTTATTTATTTATACTTATGTATGACTAGCGGCCGCTCGCGGTTTCACCGCGTGGTTCCCGTTCCCGTGGGAATACCGGGATAAAAAGTATCCTGTGTTAATATAGATTATAAACTATCTGGATGCCAAATTTCATCCAAATCTATTAAGTAGTTTAGCGAGTGGGGTTGAAGCGAAGCTTGGAGAGAAATTATACTCAGGATGGTCAGTCGTAGAATGGATACTTTATTTTAGTTAGTGATCATATATATTACAATTATTATATTTACAAACATAGGTTGCTTAACTTAGTCACTTACGCAAAAGAGAGAGGAACAACGGGTGTCTCATTCACCCGCGGTCGCTATGCAACGCGGTGCGGGGAACACGCGGCGCGGGGCTTCGCGACGCGGGGAAGTGCGGGCGGGGAAACACGCACGCGACAAAACTGGCGACGTTCGTTGCGCTCGGCCATTTCGACGGCCGACAGACCACGGAGCGGACGCAGTGAAGATGCGTGGCGTGCGGCGTGCGGCGATGGCGATGGCGATAACGTGGCGCTGTTACGAGTGATGTGTACACGCAGCTGAGAATGGTGGCGAAGAATGAAGATGCTGTTTGCATGCTAACGAAGCTCCATTCCTATTTCATTACGACAGCCCTTTTCAGTGCTATGTTCCTGTTTCATATCGATCTATTCTTATTTCATTATGGCAGCTCTTTTCAGAGCTATGTCCCTGTTTCATATCGAAAAGGCTTCCGTCTGACATTCTATTAAATGGATTTGCTTTACATCTTCTGTGCTTGTTATTGTGAGTGTGCGGCTACAGTGCTCCCCCTCAAGCGAAGCGTACAGGTGGCTTGACGACTCGGCCGGATGTGGTTCGCTTATCTGCCGGTTGTGTCGTCTTGCTGCGGCTTGGTAACGGTGTTGGTGGTAAAATGGTAACTGTTTTCTGTATGGGTACGTCGAAGTTGAGTTCTTGTTCTTGTAAAACGTATGCGGGCTTCAACCGGTCTATGGATATGTTTGCTTCACGGTGAGGTAGCTTGATGGTAAAAACTTTGCTGTTCCGATCCATGACTTGGTAGGGACCTTCATATGGCGGCTGTAGTGGCTTTTTCACGGCATCTGTTCTGATAAACACGTGCGTGCATGTACTTAGGTCTTTATGCACAAACATATGTTTATTGTTGCTATGGTGTGAAAAATCTGCAGTCGGCTTGTTTGCTTGAATGGTGTCGCGCAATCTTTCGACGTAGGTATAATCCATCGCAGTAGGTATGTTAGTACTTGCGGTAAAAAATTCGCCTGGCGATCGCAAATGGTAACCGTAGGTAAGTTCGGCTGCGCTGACTGCCGTGTCTGTGCGTAAGGCTGCTCGTAAGCCTAATAGAACTGTAGGTAGTTCATCTGTCCACTTAGTTGAAGCGGCGACGAGTCTTGCGCGTAATGCGTTCTTGAGTGAGCGGTGCCAACGTTCGACTATTCCGTTTGCCTGTGGGTGATAGGGCGTTGTACGTGTTTTCGCTATTCCCATTTCTTTCATTAGGTTGGTGAACAGCTGACTCTCGAATTGTCGACCTTGGTCACTTGTAAGGGTTTCTGGGCAGCCGAAGCGTGTGATCCAGTGTTGGTAGACGACTTTCGCTACTGTGTCTGCTGTAATGTCGTCCGTAGGTATTGCTTCGGGCCATCGGGTCGCTCTGTCTATCATCGTGATTACATAACGTTGGCCGTTTTCTGCAGTAGATAATGGGCCAACGATATCGACATGCAAATTTCGGAATCTGTCAGCTGGCGGGAATGATGAAATAGGTGAAACTGTATGACGTTGTATCTTGCTCTTTTGACATGGAATGCACGCTTTTGTCCATTTGCCGATGTCTGCGTTCATTGATGGCCAAAAGTACTTCTTTGCGACGAGCTTGCGTGTAGTACGGGTGCCGGGATGACTCACGTTGTGAATAATGTTGAAAACTTGCCATCTATGTTCTGTAGGTATATACGGGCGAACGTAGGGCGTAGACGTTTCACAATATAGGTCGAGATCAGTGTCAGGGATAGTTATTTTCTTGATTGAGATGTTGCTTGAGTTTTGAGATGCTAGTTGCGATATGTTGCTGTCTCGCTCTTGCGCGTTGGCTATATCTGCGTAGGTTATTGTTTCCGGGCACGATATTGTTTCTATGCGGCTGAGTGCGTCGGCGACTACATTTTCTTTGCCACTTATGTGTCGTATGTCTGTGGTGAATTCGCTTATGAAAAGACATTGGCGAGTCCGGCGCGGCGTTTCGTTTGCCGTTTGCGTTTTAGACATAGCGTAGGTAAGCGGCTTGTGGTCGGTGAAAATAATGAGGTGGCGGCCTTCAAATGTTTTTCTGAAATGCTTGACTGCCATGTAGATAGCTAGTAGCTCTCTGTCGTAGGTCGAGTATTTCTTCTGCGCGGTTGAAAATTTCTTTGAGAAGTATCCTAATGGTTGCCATTGGTCGTTGTAATGTTGTTGTAGCACGGCACCGGCTGCGTTATCGGAAGCGTCGCAAAATAACGCGAGTGTCGCATCGTGGGATGGGTGTGCGAGTAAGGCAGCGTTTATAATGCTTGTTTTGCAGTCTATAAATGCTTCCTCCGCTTCGGTATTCCATTCGATGGTGGTCTTGTCGCGTTTTTTCGTATTGTGTAGGTACGAGTTTAGTGGTGCTTGTATGGCTGCGGCGTTCGGAATATGTTCACGGTAAAAGTTTAACATTCCGAGAAAACGCCTGAGTTCTTCTATGTTCTTTGGCTTCGGGTACTCCGTGATGGCTTGAACTTTGTGCAGCGGTGGTTTTATGCCTTCTTGTGATACAGTGTATCCTAGAAACTGTACTTGCGTTTGGCCAAAGTTGCATTTGACCGGGTTTATGGTAATGCCATTGTCTTCCAGTCTGCTTAAAACCATTCGTAGGTGTTCTTCGTGCTGAGTTGGGGTTTCTGATGCCAGGAGTAGGTCGTCGATGAAAGGAAACACGAAGTGTAGCCCTCTTAGAACTTCATGGATGTACCGTTGGAAGGTTTGACCTGCGTTCTTGAGACCTGGGCACATTCGTGGAAATTCGAACAGTCCCATCGGGGTGATGATTGCTGTTTTCTCAATGTCCTCGTCACGTACTGCTAATTGTTGATACGCCCGGTTGAGGTCAATTGTACTGAATATTGTTTTCCCAGTGAGTTGATGTGTGAAATCCCTTATGCGTGGTATTGGGTAGCGATCGGGTTTCGTGACTGCATTAAGACGTCTGTAATCTCCGCAGACTCGTAGGTCACCATTTTTCTTCGGTACGATATGGAGTGGGCTTGCCCAAGGACTTTTGCTTGGTCTGCATAGCCCTTGACTGATCATATTTTCGAACTCGATTTTGACTTGATCGTAGCGATGTGGTGGAATAGGTCGAGCGCGGCAGTGAATAGGTTGACCAGTTGTTTCGATGAAATGTTCTACTCGGAGTTTGGGGTTGAGTTTCATTGAAGTGAGACGGGCGATACCGGGGTACTCTGATAGTATGTTGTGGTACGATTGTTGGACGTCGATGCTGCGTACTGTAGGTATGTCGGTGTAACGCCCACTGGTGTCGGTACCGAGCTTCGTTGTGTTGTCTATAAGTCTTCGGTTCTTCAAATCAACTAGTAGGTTGTGATGTTTAAGGAAGTCTGCTCCGATTATCGGTTTTGTAACGTCGGCCACGATGAAACGCCATTTATAAGGTCTTCGTAGGTTGAGGTCCAATGTCATTGTTTTTTCACCGTAGGTTGGTATGATGGTGCTATTGGCGGCGTACAGGGTGAATGGAAGAGGTTTCGCAGATGTTCTTTTTCGCTTCGGCAGAACGGAGATGTTGGCGCCGGTGTCGATTAAAAACGATAATCTGGAGCTTTTGTCGGTGACGAATAGGCGGTATGACTTTGTTCCGACGACGTTGGGTTCCGCCTCTGCCAACGTGTTTGCTAGTTTTCCGATGTTTCTTCATTGTTGAAAGTACATGGTGTTGTGCAGCGTTTTGCATTTTTCCCAAAGCGACGATGATAGTAGCAAAACGGTGATGGCGTGGCAGAGCGAGAACGGGATGGTCCGTCGCGGTTGCGAGACGGAGACGGCGAACGGCTGGTATTTCTTTCTCTTGCATTTCGATGTGGATGTTGTTGTGCGTAGTGATAGCGTGCATGTGGTGGTGGGCGAGGGTACGAGTAGTTGTTTCTAAATGCTCGGAGTTCTGCAACTTCTAAATGGAGTTTTCTTATCTCGTCGGCCAGGAACTGTATGTCGACGTGTTTTTCTTGCCGGGTTGATGACGAAACTGAAGCTATCGTGGAGACTTGACGATTTTGTTCCAGCATCTTGTCAGCAAGCTTGGCTAGCTCGTCCAGCGCTGTGTCGTTGCTAATCGCATCGCTAACGATGATCACCGAGTGCACGTGCGGTGGCAGGAGGTTCATCCACATCAATCGGAGTGTACTGTCAGGAACCTTGTTGCGTGCGAGGGTTCGCATGCGCCGTAACAACTGGCTCGGCTTCTGATCGCCTAGGTCCATGTCGGACAACAGTTTTTGTAGTTGCTTTCCATCCGATTCTTCATAGACAGAGATTAGTCGCTCTTTGATGATTGAGTAGTAGCGTTCGGCTGGCGGCTCGTAGAGTAGGTCGCATATTTGCTCTATGTCTTCTTTTTCGAGTTGTGCGATGACCATCTGCGCCTTTTGTGCTTCGCTTTTCTTTAGTTCGCTAGTTGCGGCTTCGAAACTTATGAACCAGAGACGCGGACGATCTCGCCAGAATGGTGGTACACACATAGAGAGTGCAATGCCGGACACTTCTTGCAGGTGTTGTGCTGAAGAGGTTGGTGCTGCTGGTTCTTCGTTAGCCATTTTCTTCTTTCTGGATTGTTCTGAGTAGGGTCTTCTGTGTTCTGACTGGGGTCACCACTTTAGCGAGTGGGGTTGAAGCGAAGCTTGGAGAGAAATTATACTCAGGATGGTCAGTCGTAGAATGGATACTTTATTTTAGTTAGTGATCATATATATTACAATTATTATATTTACAAACATAGGTTGCTTAACTTAGTCACTTACGCAAAAGAGAGAGGAACAACGGGTGTCTCATTCACCCGCGGTCGCTATGCAACGCGGTGCGGGGAACACGCGGCGCGGGGCTTCGCGACGCGGGGAAGTGCGGGCGGGGAAACACGCACGCGACAAAACTGGCGACGTTCGTTGCGCTCGGCCATTTCGACGGCCGACAGACCACGGAGCGGACGCAGTGAAGATGCGTGGCGTGCGGCGTGCGGCGATGGCGATGGCGATAACGTGGCGCTGTTACGAGTGATGTGTACACGCAGCTGAGAATGGTGGCGAAGAATGAAGATGCTGTTTGCATGCTGACGAAGCTCCATTCCTATTTCATTACGACAGCCCTTTTCAGTGCTATGTTCCTGTTTCATATCGATCTATTCTTATTTCATTATGGCAGCTCTTTTCAGAGCTATGTCCCTGTTTCATATCGAAAAGGCTTCCGTCTGACATTCTATTAAATGGATTTGCTTTACATCTTCTGTGCTTGTTATTGTGAGTGTGCGGCTACAGTAGTTTATACGTGAAAGAGTTACAAATATCCATCCGTAATTACAAACTTTCGCGTTTATAATATTAGTAGGATTAACGCTAACTACTTGAGTACTAAGTTAAGTTTAAAAAGGTATGTATTTCTTATTTTAACTATACAATATTGAAAGCATTTGCAAATTACCTTCAATGCCGTGCAGAGATAGACTTGGGTACCTCCAGCGATGCATCAACAATTGTTCCTTGACACCATTATGAGCTAATTTATAGGCCTGAATAGTGTTTCTGCAATACAAAACAATAAATAATAAAGTCTTAAGTGTATGGTTTTTCATGCAATATTTTGTCTCAATACTTTTTTTTACAATAACATAATACATACAAAGAAACTAATAAAATATAAAATTACCTATATGCTTCAGGATCAAAATCAATGGTTGTGTACAATTTTTTCTCATTTTCTGTCAAAGGTGCAACGGACTTGTTGATGTCAGTGATCAGAATCTTGCCATCCTTGTCTACCAGCTGACCCATCAGATAAATCAAATCAGACATAGCTGAAACATAAAAAATAATAAGTCTGTAAGTAATTTAGATTTTATGAAGTATTGCTTATATATTATCAAGGTCAAAAATACCCTAAAGAAGCAAAAGCATAAATAAACAAAGAATGTTACAATTCAAGGGTAAATGGAGCAAAAAAGTATGCCATAATCATAGAAAATGAGAAGCTGTAGACTCTGCCTACTTCTTTGGGATACACGTGGTATGTATTTATATAAGTAAATAGCATGTATGTAACTAAAATTTAAATTAATTATAAAGTTCAATTATATTAAACTAAATTTTATTAATCTTTAAATACTGGTGTTATCTGACTCACTAAAAATTTTATGGACTTATTCAATTAACAAAAGGTCTTTTATAACATCAGTCGGATTTATAGCATGTAATCAGCATTTTAAGAGGCTATTACATCTCAAATGTGATTTTTGCGTAAAATGCCTATTTTTTTTTATTTTTTTTTAATTTGAAATGGGTTTGCGTTTGGCCTCAGTCTCGCCTGGTGGTAAGCGATGACGAGGCCGACGGTGGTACACGCTTACCCAGAAAATGCCTATTCACTCTGGCCTTGAAGATACTTAGGTTGTAAGTATCCGGAAACACAGACGCAGGGAGAGCGTTCCACTCCTTAGCGGTGCGTACTAGAAAAGATGCAGCAAACCGCTTCGTACGGATTGTTGGAAAGTCAACGACATGGGGGTGGAAGCCCTCCCGGCGTCTAGTGGTCCGGTGGTAGAAAGTAGAGGGTGGTATCAGGTTATGTAGTTCCTGCGCACACTCGCCAAAATACACCTTATAGAAGACCGATAGACAGGCGACTTTACGCCGATGCTCCAAACTCTGAAGTTTGGTTCCAACGAGCGCATCGTCGCCTATGAGTCTCCTAGCCCTTCGGTCCACTGAGTTCATTGCGTCCAACTGGTACTTGGCAGAGCCATCCCACAGGTGGCAGCAATACTCCATACACGACCGAACTTGTGCTTGATACAAGTGGAGCAGCTGTTCCGGTGTGAAGTATCGCCGAACCTTAAAGAGGATACCAAGTTTTTTGGCAGCAGTTTTTGCTTTCGACTCAATGGAGCTACCAAAGTTGAGGTTAGATGAGAGTTCCATACCTAGGAGCTCGAGATGGTCAGTTATCGGTATCGGTGCATTCAGGAAAGTAGGAGTAAGATTAAATGGACTCCGTTTGGCGGAGAACAGACAAGCCTGTGTTTTGTTGGCGTTGAACTCAACAAGGTTAGCTTCGCCCCAGTGGGACACTGCTTGTAATGTTGAATTCATTCGCTCAACCATGGCCTCTCTAAGTGACTCAGTCTCAGCGACACTGGCGCGGGCACTGGACATATATCGCTCTGTAACAGTGCTGTCGTCTGCGTATCCGAAGATACCTGGGCACAACAGATCATTAATGTGCAGCAGGAAAAGTGTCGCAGAGAGAACAGACCCCTGAGGTACTCCGGCATTTATAGCCAATAAGTCAGAGGAGCAGCCATCGATGACTACCCTTATTGACCGTTCGCTCAGGAAGTCGGATATCCAGGCACACAGTGCGGCGGGAATTCCGTATGTTGGAAGCTTGCTTTTAAGACTGTCGTGCCAAACCCTGTCAAATGCCTTCGAGATGTCGAGAGAGACAGCGAGTGCTTCGCCGCATTTCTCGATGGCTTCGCCCCACAGGTGTGTGGCATACGCAAGAAGATCACCAGTTGATCGTTCACGGCGAAAACCGTATTGTCGATCACTGAGCAGACTGTTGTCCTCGAGGTACGCCAGGAGCTTGCTGTTTAATACACGTTCCATACTTTTGCAAAGTATGGAGGTGATTGCGATAGGTCTATAATTGGCAGGGTCGGCTCGACTACCTTTTTTGGGCACAGGTTGCACGTTGGCAAGCCTCCAGGACTTAGGAACTTGTCCCGTTTTGAGAGAGAGGCGGTACAGGCGTGTCAGTACAGGAGACAACTCGGGCGCACAATTCCGCAAAACCACTGCAGGAATCCCATCGGGACCACTGGCTTTATTCACGTCAAGAGTCCGAAGCGTTTTCAGTACCTCTTTTTGGCGTATACGGATTTCTGACATTACAGAACCGCTTTGAGGTAGCACAGGTGGTGTCTTACTTCCAGAATCGAGACGCGAATGGCTTGCAAATAGAGAAGCAAATAGATTTGCTTTCTCTACCGCAGAGTGGGCCAGAGATCCGTCAGGCTTCACCAGTGGTGGCAGAGATGGGCGGCAAAAGTTCGATTCCACCGTTTTAGCCAAGGACCAGAAAGCCTTGCTACCCGATGGGTGAGAGGCGAGTTTGGCTCCAATACGGCTAACACGGTCGAACCGAGTCTTCCTGAGCACCTTTTTGAAGGACTTGGCAGCAGCGTTATAGGCTTTCTTCTTTGCGCTGACATCGGAGGTTTTACGTGCGCGAGCTTCAGCCCAGCTCTGGTACGCCGATTGTTTTACCGCCTCAGCAGTAGCGCAATCAGAGTTGAACCAGCGGGGAGCTCGGCTATCGAGGGATACGTCGGAAAATGGGATAAAGTACTCCATTGCCGTACATATCACCTCAGAGATAGCGTCAGCGCATTTCGATGAGTCGCCAGAAGAGAAGCAAGGTTGCTGCCAAGGATAAGAAGCAAAGAAATGTCGCATCTCATCCCAGTCTTCAGACTTGTATCGCCACATCCGCCTTGTGCCTCTAGGGCTGGGATCGGGTGGAGAGTAGTTGGACACAGACTTCACCAGACAATGGTCAGAACTGCCCAGAGGGGCAGTAACTGACACAGAGTAGCGGTCTGGATCTGTAGTCAGCAGAAGGTCCAGGCAATTAGGTGTGTGGCTAGAAACATCAGGTATGCGCGTGGCTTCCTTGATGAGTTGGGTGAGATTCAGCGACAGAGAAAACCTCAGCGCCTCTCTACCAGCATGGTCAGTGTCCTGGTATGGGAACAACCAGTCACGATGGTGGGCGTTAAAGTCCCCCAGAAACACTAACTGCGCAGATGGATACCGATGTTGGACTATATCAGCCGTAGCACCAAGGTACTCAAAGAGTTTGGTCGTCTCCTGGTCCCCGCTGTGCGATCGGTAGACACAGGAATAGAGAATTTTCTCAACGCCTGTGTCCACCAGTACCCACATGACAGAAAAACCAGGTTTTTCAAGGTTACGGAGACGCTGGCAACAGATGTCATCGCGAGCATACCGGCACACGCCAGAGCGTGGTTTAAAATTGTGCTCCAGGGTATACCCTGGGTAGTTCAAATACGCCGCGTCTGACGGACACCTGATTTGCGTCTCCGTGACAAAGAGCAGGTGAGGCTTATCAGTCTCAAGGTGGTGGTGGACTGCAACGAGATTAGAGTGCAAACCTCGAATGTTACAGAGGTGCACTTGGAGTGACAGGAAGTGCTTCCGCTGTTGAAACTTTTTCCTCATTTGTGTCTTTGCCATTGTGCTTGATTTGGGAAGAGTGAATAGGCGAGAGGAAGGCAGTTGGACATGGCGCGCACCGACAACCCAGCAACGTCAGCGATACCGCCGCACCAATTGAAGACTCATCTGGAGACCGCGGGGACGCCCGAACCCCCCCAGAATGGCCATCGAGTCCTGTCATCCGGTCGCCAACCGGCACGATGGAGCATTCTGGGATTTTTCGCGAGTTGGCGGGGCAGCCTTTCATAGGTGGCTGGCCTACTACTTGGGCCCCCTACTAACTGCGGTCGGCCAGCGGAAAAACCGTGCTTCGGATCAAGCTGCTCTCCAAGATGAGGCTCCCGGTACAACAGCACCACCTCGTCGCACACGGTTTCTTGGTGCTGCGCAACAGACCAGACCCAACCTCTCGTGAGGGCTCCCAAGGCATCACGCCGGAACACGTTTAATAACGTTTGGCGGCATGTCTTTGCCTTGGTGGTGATAACTAGCCACGGCCAAAGCCTACCACCAGGAAATCGTTGCTCGTTTGGCACCACCCAGGGGTCACGTGTATGGTCTCGAGGGTACAGCATACGGACGCAAGCAACTTCGACCCCCTAAAAAAAATATTTGCATTTTGTAGTAATTTTGCAGTTGTATTTATAGTTTTAATCAAAATAGGATAATAAATTAGTGCATAATATTACAAATCTCCACTCTGCGAGAATAAGCTGAGTTCGGACGGCCGGCGCGTCGCATTTTGTAGTACTTTTGCAGTTGTACTTATCGTTTTTATCGAGATAGGATAATAAATTTATTATTAAATCTTTATTCCTCATGAAGTAACAATAATTCTGGTAATAATGTTTGCTCAATAATATTATTGTAGATAAGAGAAATTCACAGTTAACTTTAAGCGATTTTCGAAATTTTTTGGTTTAGAATAAGATTTTTTTCTATATAAAATCAATGATATCTAAAAATTCCGAGGCCGCTACGCACTATACGACTATTAAGGAGATAACATAAAAAAAATTAATTAATTTGTTTAGAACAGTAGTTCAATCGAGGAGCTCAAAACCGTACCATCACACATATTTAGAAAATATCTCTCTGCAATTTTGGGTTTAATTAAAAAGTTAAGCAAAATTTACAAAAAGCGAGGCTGCTACGCACTATGCCAATAGCTATTCTACACTATTCAATAATTCAAAACTGTTAATGTATTTTTGTTCCTGAGATCAAGAACGCCAAAATTGGCCATTTTTAGCAAAAATCACAGTCAAGATGTAATAGGCCTCTTAACATCAGCCCAATAACAACCATAACTGCATGGACATAAGTAGCTCAAGGAAAGATTGCATGGGCTATCGCACAATAGTAACCCATTCCGGGGCCCTTATTCTCTAACGATTCTTTGTTTCAAAACCACGTTAATTCCTTAAAAAGTTACGATATCTTCCCAAAAATGTATGCGTTTGAAGTTTGTGTACGGTAAGGTTTAGGTGTGGAATCTATAGATTGCAATACAGAATCAGGGCCCAGGATGAATTAGATTAGATAAAATCACATATTTAGTACAATGTAAGTACCTACAAAAACTGTGGCTCATATCACAAAAAAATGTTAATACATTAATTACTTAATATAACATTTATAATCTGATTGAAATAAATTGATGATAAAATGTTAATTATGCAGATACTTTAAGATTATGAAAAAACAATTTTTAAATAGAAATAGATTATTACAAAATTATAAGAATAACCCGCCATTCTTAAGAGTTGCTTAAAATTTGTAATTGTGAAGTGAAAATGCTAGTCACTACACCACCAAGCTCCTTATTTTAATCAGCAGTATAACAATATGAAAAAGCAATTATGCAGTATAATCAACAAGTAGCAACAACAATAAGAAATTATGTTTACACAATACTATCAATTTACTGATATGAGAGATATAAATCTACAAGAACAAAGTTTTCTTTTTGATAAAATAATGTATGCAACAAGAATTTATATTGAAACATCTTATTTTATAATTTACCCTCATGCACTGTGCCACCATAGACTCCGCTATGCAAATCCATTTTGGCACATTCAACTTCAAGGAAGTAGTAACTGATTCCTCGCAAGCCATAAGTGATGCAAGGCTTTGTGGTCCCGAGCCAATAGTTGTCTGATATACACACATAGTCCACAGTATCAAAGAATCCTTCAGGTTTTAGCTTCTCTATAAGAAGGGCATCAAGACCTTCAGAACCAGACTCTTCCATGCATTCAAATACAAACTTCAAATTAACAGGCAGCTAAAATCACAGAAGTAATATATTTTATCATATTTATTTATAACAAGTGACAAAGTAGTAAATAATTTCAGATTTAGATGACTTCATCATCTTATGAAGGATATTCTCTATTGTCTTCTGTTCTTACAATTAATTGTTATATAACATAATTTAATTAAATTTGCAGCAGCCAATAACTTTATAATAGTAATATTGGCTCAATCTAAATAATAAATTTAATGGACCCTTAAATTTTAAACTCACCTCTTCCCTCACAGCTTTATAAGCATTAATAGCATGGAGCCACCCCAGGACTGGTCCTTTATCATCAGTTGATCCTCTACCATACAGTTTTCCATTACGCTCTTGCAGATCAAAAGGTTCTGTCTCCCAACCATCTGATTTAAGGGCTGGTTGTACATCTAAGTGACCATAAATGCATATTGTGTTCTTCTTAGTATCCTAGGACATGAAAATTTAGAATTAAAACACTACCTACCTAAATATTAAAATTCTGCTTGCATTTTAAGATTCACAGTAAACTCTTTTAACTTATTAAAGTCAACAGATACAGATTGTGATGGACTATGTACTTACATTTCCTAAAACACCAACTAGAACGGGCGGTAATTTAACCTCTTTACCATCAATTGTCTGGTAGCCGACGTCTCTCAGTTCACTGCTCGCACCTACTTCCTTCAATTTGTCCTGCATCCAATGGACCATACGCACGCAATCATCCCGATATTGCACATCGCATGACACCGATGGAATAGCTACAGCTTCTTTTAGAAGCTTTTTATACGAATCCACATTTTGATCAACATATTTAAATAATTGCGGCAATAATTTCTCTGACATTTTCACCGGATTGTTTTTGTGAGTTACTGAGTACGGATTACTTTGGGGCCGATAACGATAGCAAGCTGATGACGTGACTTTATTCGTTGATAACCTGAAACCATTGAAATTACGTAAAGCATTTAATAGCAAAGAAGACATTTTACGGACAAAAACTGAAGTGAAAAAACCTTACCGTCATGCAAGCAAACACTACTCAAGTGAATTGTCAGCAGTGCTTCCACTTTCATGATTTCCTTTCCCCACGCCACAACTGAGATTTCCCCTTCTCAGGAATTGTTTCCCCTCAAAACTTATTCTGTTAGTAAATTACTGTGTGTGTGGCTTATACTATTAGGGAGGGGGGGGGTTACGCGGTCAGCGAAGTGCCACACTTTTTTTCTTTACTTAGTGTCGGTCATCTGTCGTCGTCGTCTGTCGTCGAATATGCTGTCATTTCAAATGTTATGATTTGTCTGTTAGAAATATTAGAAATTACTTTGAAAATGAGTGATTCGAGGAATAAAACTAATAAAAACAACCTATGAAAATCTTTGAAGGTAGGTACGAGGAAAGAGTTATGTTAACAGGAAAAGAAAAGTTATTCCGGCAAAAAGGCCACCTTCTATGATGGTCAGTACCTACATTGTTATTGTTTAATTATTTAAATATTGTTTCATATAATTTAACAACTGCATTATGCCGACCGATGAAAAAAATTAAAAAAAATAAAAGAAAAGAGAAAAAGACAAAAAAAAGAAAGAAAAAAATAACAAAAAAGTAAAAAGAAGAAACATAAAGTAGAAAAGGAAACTTCTAGTGGAAAGTACCATTACCACCAGAATATCAAGAATTCTATAGGAATTTGTGTATTAATTAAACTAGTTTAATTACTAGTTACACAAATTTGTCAAAATGCAACATAGGGGCTAGGCACTTACTAAAATAATAATAATTATTTAAAAATAAAGGCACTTTGCTCCAATGACATTTGTTATTAAACTTAGCCCCAATGAAAGGTAAATATCTTGCATTTTGACCCATTTCTTAATTGATTTTACAAATAATGTTTTTTTATAAAAATATGTTCAAAAGTAATGTGATTAATAAGTATAAACAGTACCTGTTTAATTTCGTTTTTGATAATAGAATGCCGCTATAAAATGATGACTAAAAAACAAATTCATTTTTATTTATTTCTCAATAATTGTGTTTTGGCACTTAGCTCATTTGTAAATTCCAAGCCTCAATTCGTAAGCGCCATTCACATTTATAGCAAATAGTAAATAAAAACGTTTTTTTTAACATTCCAAATCAGTCAATAAATCGAAAAGGTAAATTCCTAGGTATTTATGATTTTATAGGAATTATTATTGTAAAACACGGTCAACATGACATGTGCATTTATAAGAAAGGTTACCCGGCGTTTTATGCTTGGGTTGTATACTTTTTTAATTTTTTAATCTGTAATTCAATATCTATTTCGCAATATCTGTCAACAAATGACAGTTTTAGAGCCACTAGCTGTCAAATCAAACATGACGTGACGGCATTGTTGACATTTCTCTTTTTTAAAAGCAAAAAATTATGGTTTACGCAGCAACGTTAGACATTTTAAAGTAACATGTCTGTTTTTGAAGACTCAGTGTTTTCATATTAAAAAATAATAATAATTAAATAAATCTTATCCGCGATTCGACAAAAATAAGACAAAACTTGGTTTTGGTAGTAAATAATATTAGCTTTTCTTTATTATCAAATTCTATTGTATACAAGTTAAGCATTTTTTCTATGGAAAGTGCCGGTTCTCCTTTTAGAGGTAACTTCAGGATTTTTTTCTATCAAGCCAAAGGTTTCCAATCGCGTTTTGACTTCGTTCATCCCCTCACACATACGCTCGGTAATACACATTGAAAGTTTCAGTGCGAAATATCTAATATATTTGAATAACAGCTAATAGAAAACAGCCAATTTTTCCGTTTTTACCGCCTAAGTCCCCCTTAAAATATACTGCATCATTGTGTTACGTTCCGTAAAATACAGTGTTCATAATTATCTTTTTTGGCGGCAGTTAAAATAAAAAAATAATAATGATTTTGGGTGAGATCAAAAGGTACGTCAGCTGGTCCCCGTTACACATGACACATTTGAGGCTAAAAAGGTACGTCAAATGTGTAAAAAATTAAAAAAGTATACAACTTAAGCATAAAACTCCGAGTCTCTTTTCCGCAAACATGATTTCCCCTCGATTTCCCCTATTCATCTCTTTCCCCCTTTTTCTTCCCCTCTGAACCCTAATTTCCCCTCAAAAGGGGAAGTTCCCCTCATTGTGGAAGCACTGATTGTCAGTCAGTTGTCAGCGTAGTATCCCCTATGTAGTCTGTGGTTGTCAGCTCCGCATTGTCAGTTGTCAAAGAATGAAAGAAGTGGCAAGTGGCAGGCAAGGCATGAGCTGTCACTGTCAGCATTGTAGGGACTAGGAAGTGCGTTCCGTCGTTTTGGGTGTAGTTGTTTGGTTGAAGTTTAACTCGTTTGAGTTGCAACCGAGCCACGGAACGATCGAGTTGTTTTTATAACCTATTCTGAAGTATTCCTGTCCAAAACGAAAGAAAATTCTTCTTCTGTCTCCATTTTTTCCACTTTTATATCATATTTATCAAAAGTAAAACAATACGAAACAACAGCCGGAATTTTTCGAGATGTTTTGTCATAAA
Organism: Scoparia ambigualis; assembly: GCA_963921215.1. Lineage (NCBI taxonomy): Eukaryota > Metazoa > Arthropoda > Insecta > Lepidoptera > Crambidae > Scoparia > Scoparia ambigualis. The sequence goes on from OY992503.1 coordinate 24,052,977, forward strand.
TTGCAAACTTTGACACTTTTTCACAATAGTTATACGTCAAATAGCTGTCAGAGTGAAAAATAACCACCCGGGCAGAGAGATGGGCGGTGGGTTTTTGCCTTTTCTGCCCAATGGGTTTTAATCGGGCAGAAAGGATTTAAATCGGGCTGAAATGGATTTCTGCCCATTTTGGCGGGCATAAATGAAAATTACAACAAATTATTTTTTTGTTTGCAAAACCTCATTCGGAAAATATTAAATGACGAGAACAGGATAAAAGCATACACATACATAGGTCGGGACGTCGGTCGGGTTCGACTTCGATCATTGCTTTTAATAAAATTTAAATTTTCTTTGCTTAGTTATGAATTGCAAAAAAGAAGAAAAGAAAATGCTGAGATTGTTTTATTCAGTGAGTGATTAACAATCAACTTACCTACTACTACTATGCAGAGCTCTACATAATAAAAAGTACGTCACTTTCACAGACATATAATAGAAGCAGACCAAACATTATTTCACAACTACATAGATGAGAATAAAACAATATTTCTACTTCTTTCTCTCTAACCACAAATTAATGAGACTATCTCGTTTCTTTTTAGTGTCGCAACACTTCCACACACATAGACAAACTGGACCGTGAGGCAAAACGCCATCTTGACAAGCTACAAATAAGCTACAAACACTTTATCTATGGCTACAAATGTCTTCCTAGACTTGTCAACAAAGGACGTATAGGAGATTGTTTTCGCTTATTTTTTGTGATCTAATAAAGTTTATGAGCCAAAAGTACTAAAATAAAATGGTGAAGTGTAGTGCGCCCTTGTTTTAGAAAAAAAAACTCTTCATTTAGAAAAACACCTGAAATTACGTTCCATTGGTAAGTTTTGTTGTGCCATCTAATCTCATAATGTTTTTTTCAGTTATTGTGTGATTATTATTAATCTTTCGGCATTGTAGAAGTAGTTAATAATTGTCATAAGTGCAAATCTCGTGAAATCTTAACGTAAAGTAGTTTCCGAAAGATTCTTGTGGTAACGATAATCAATTATATAGTAACTCTGATCTCGTTTGACGTTTCATGTACTTGTACAATTTTAAGGGGCCGTATTTAGGCTCCAGTTTTGTTTAATAGGTATATTTTTGAAGGTTGATTAGATTTAAGTATGCAATATATTTTTTCATTAGGGATAAATTAAATATGAGTAAATTATTTTTATAATATTGTTAACTTAAACCCTATCCTACCCCTTTAACCCTATGGTAGTCGTAGGGATGTATTTTTGTATGAAAATATGCATATAATAATAACTTTTTACATTTGTTTTTCAGAATTCATCTAAATCTTTACTAAAAGGTCCGGTAAGAAGCAATGCCAGTAGAGATCATGTTTTGAGGAATTTGCAAAAATTACAGCCGACTACCTCAAGTGCTGTATTAACTATATTAAGTGAGTTAACTTAAGTATTATATTGTTGTACAGTATTCTAGGCTATATTCTAGGATATACATGAATAAGATGAGTCTGCGCAGTCTCTCAACTCTGTTACTTTGAAATATACAGAAAATGATAAATTTATTTGTTTTCAGAAACCTTCATCATTACTTCCTGAACAGACTCAAAAGTATCCCGGATATAATTTTTACGGGACTTGCAGAATATACAGTAACCCGCAGTCAGGGTCGCTGACTACTCGACCACCCGGCGGTCTTATCACTAGTTTAAAAAATTGTGACATTTTTTATTGTAATTTTTATTTTTATTAAAAAAATACCAGCAGAGTATGTATGTATGTTGTTTTTAATTACTTATTATTTTACCTAACGGTTCTACTACGAGTATTTCATGCATTTTATTAAGAGATCTATTACATCTTAAATGTGATTTTTGCGTAAAATGCGCATTTTTGCATTTTGTAGTAACTTGTTTAGTTGTATTTATCGTTATTATCAAAATAGGATAATAAAATCATGCTTAATATTACAAATCTCTTCTCTGCGAGAGTAAGCTGAGTTCGGACGGCCGGCGCATCGTATTTTGTAGTAATTTTGCAGTTATATTTATCGTTTTTATCGAAATAGGATAATAAATTCATTATACAATCTTTATTTCTCAAGAAGTAACAATTATTTTGGTATCAATTTTGCTCAATAATATCGTAGGTAGAAGAAATTCACAGTTAACTTAAAGCGATTTTCGAAGTTTTTTGGTTTGTAATAAGATTTTTTTCTATATAAAATCAATGATATCTAAAAATTCCGAGGCCGCTACGCACTATACGACTATATAATAGATAACATTCTAATTTTTTTTTCATTTCTTTAGAACAGTAGTTCAATCTAGGAGCTCAAAAAAGTGCCTTAGCGCATTTTATGAAAACCTTCATCAATTTTGGGTTTCATAAAAAAGTTAAGCAAAATTTACATAAAGCGAGGCCGCTACGAACTATGCCAATAGCTATTCTACATTATTCAATAAGTCAAAACTGGTGATGTATTTTTTTTCTTGGATCAAGAACGCCAAAATTGGCCATTTTACGCAAAAATCACAGTCGTGATGTAATAGGCCTATTAAGTTAGTGAGGTGGCGTCGCAGCCAGATACAGATACAGACAGCCTGCCTGGCACTCAATGATAGATAACATAGCATTCTACTGGTGTTTTTTTTTTAATTTAATGAGTATCTTCAAATGTCTAAGTATAAAATATAAAATTATCCTCTTTACGTATAAAATTACTATAGATGTAGGTACTTGAGGTCCCTTGCGTGCCTGAGTTCAGCCCCTTTTATTGTAAATGTGTGCATGAAATTTGTCTGTAGGCGTAATGGGCACGCTTTTTTGTTGTAATGTTTGGTCTGCTTCTATTATATGTCTGTGGTCACTTTAGACGAAAGACTTCGTGACATTTTGTACTTGAAGAAAATAGATGGTTAGGTAGAATTTTGTTAATATTAAATAAAAAACAACATGTTGTATTCATTGATGTAATATTCATTATTTTTACTTTTCGTTACAAAAAATTAGAAAAGAACACTTTTTTTACAGTTTCAAACTTAATAAATATTCAAAATAACCTAATATAATATAATTAAAATTCAAATAGAAAACGAATTTACTCAGTTATCGTTGTTACTCGAGTCTAAAATGTGACCACAATCTCAAAATTCGATGGTGGTGGCAGTGCCTGAGGTCGATGGTTGAGGTGAGTCAGAAGTGTCCATTGGATTATCCGTTCGATGTGCATGTGTGTCTATAGTCAGAGGTGTAACACACACGCATTCCCCATAGTCACCATCTTTTTCGAAATTGTTTCCGCTCTTATTAAGCAAATTCCAATTGTAGGATAAGTAAGTAATTTTGGCTGTTGTCTCAGTCGTCAACCGGTTTCTTATTTTATTGTAAATGTGGCTGTGTGTAGAGAATGACCGTTCAACTGCAGCAGAAGTGCAAAGTGCTGTGGGGATTCGCACTGCCATTTTGCTTGATGCAGTGGACCCGCATAAGCCGCTACACCAAGTTGTTGGTTTTATTTCCTCTACATTTTCCCATAAAAATCTTCGGCTCCAAAAGTCCGATCTTGATCTGTAGAACACATACCAATAGGTAGCGGTCATAGTTAAAATGCCAGATTTTATAAAGTAACTGTTTGATTCTGAATTTGAATCATAGTTTATTTTATTAAGTTAAAAACAAAAATCTACAGTATTATAAATATAGAGCATTTTATACTTACAACAACTTGTATTACGAAGACAAAACCAGTTCAAGCCGAGGTCATTCAGGTATGCGGGATCAGATCACAATTATACAATGCCGGGTCGTTCGTTATCTCACTTCACAATAAAAACAAATTGCAGCATATGTTGTGCCTTCGGCACATGCACACTCAGAGCAACAGAGTACTCAAGTGAACGAGTAGGTATAGAACCGTGGTGTGATAACGTATTTTACCCCGTGCCCCTTGCCCCTTGCCCCGCACACACACAATAGATGCCGTGGCGTGGCGCACACACAATAGCTGCCGTGCCCCACCGCACCCAACCGGTTTCCGGTGCCATTTCAGTATTTTTTCCCTTTTTTATCGTTTAATAATCCCTACATGATTTTTTAATGTACAAGCATTTAAATTAAGTTCGTGTTTCACCTTGCTGTAGCTTCTTTTGTCACTGATTAAACACTGAGTATAGGGAACAAATTAATTTAATTTCTGCCCGGCGTTTATTAAAAACGCCCGGCGTTTATTGGGCAGAAATGGGTTTTAATCCAGCAGTGGATTTTAATCCGGGCGTTTACCCATCCCTCCGGGCTGCGTTCCGTGGCTTCACTCGAGTGCACTCGAGCGCACTCCGGCGCGCGCTCTACCCGTTCCGTGGCTTGGTGAAATTTTACTCTGACGCCCGTCAGAGCGTAGTTTCATCCGTTCTGTGGCTCAGAGCGCAAAACCAAACAACCATCAAATCGGATAGTTGTTTTTCACTCTGACAGCAATTTGACGTTTATGTCATTGTTATAGTGTCAAATTTTGCAATTTATGTCAAAAGGTCTCGAATAATTCGGCCTGTTTGTTTCGTATTGTTTTACTTTTTAATAATTAGGTTTAAATATTGTATAAAAGTGGAAAAAATGTAGACAAAAGAAGAGTTTTCTCACGTTTTGGACAGGAATACTTCAGAAGAGGTTATAAAAACAACTCGATCGTTCCGTGGCTCAGTTACAACTCAAACGAGTTAAACTTTAACAAAACAACTACACCCAGAACGACGGAACGCACTCCTAGGGATCTCAGAATAATAATTCATATTAAACGTCTGTGGGGACTGGGGATGCACCATCCTCTTTGTGGAAGCTTTGTGGTTAAATTAGTGTTTTGTATCATTGTAATCTTATCTTTATGCGGATAGAATTAGGTGTAAAGTCAGGTGAATTGAATTAAGAGGAAATAAACAATTTTTACTTATCCCTAACTTACGTCAGCGCTGTAGGTACCTATGTATTTTTTTTGCTAATAATTTAAAATCGATGTAAAAATATTATGTCGATAGCACAGACATATAATATTGTCTGTGGTCGATAGTATCGACGATCGAGATCGATAGTAAGATAGTAGTAATGATTCAAAATGATGGTGAACGTGGTGAAGATCGAGATGCATCTACCGTTCTGTCTACGGTTCAAAAAGTCAAAAGCTCGCTAGAATTGTTCTGTGCTCAAAAGTGACTTAAAATTTTCAACTTCAAAATTGTTGACTTTTTACAAACATGTAATTTTTATTAAAAATTTAATTTATTTTTATATTGGTGAAGTGTTTGGTTTAAAGTATTACGATTTGCTATTTCAGAACAACGGCAACGGCATCTCAATTTCCTTTCGTATAACTAGGTATGTAAGTTTATCATTTTTGTCCGAACTTCGAAGCACGTACAGCCAATTATCATTGCGTACAGCCGTTGATCCCGATGTCGTCGTAATGGGCTATAGCGTGGTGGGCAAAGAGCAGAGGTATAAAAAGTGGTGGTATTGCCCAATCTTCCCATATGATGTTGTGCATGTGGGAAGGTCTATGCATCTTGACATTTATACGCTGATGATGATAATTTTTGTCAAAATGCCCACACCCATCTAAGAATTGAAGTTAACCCTTTATAAGGCTCTGTCTTTAAACAAGATGGCCAAAATATTGAAGTCCAAAAAAAAATAAGGTACCACGTTTTGTGGAGTACATGAATCACCCCAGCGTTGCCAGACGTGCGATAATTATCGTAGATCCACGATAATTTGGAGGGGCATGCGATAAAAAATAATAATTAAGTATCGCACGATAATTTGTATAATTCGTCGACTTTCCACGATATTTTTTGTCAGTTCTACGATAATTTTGTGACAAACCTGGTTTAGCATCAGTCGTTCAGTCACAGTTTGGAAATAACGAAATTTAAGGTACCACAGTCAGTCCTTTTTGTAGGTGATGAGCTTTTTTTTTTTTTTTTTAGCTCGTGACGTTGGATGTTACCATATTTGGAGTGCCCAGTCGTATAAGTTCTGTCTTTTTGAATGCGATAAAAACACGATAATTTTGCAGTAAATCTAGGATAGTTTTGACCTACGGATCTGGCAACACTGAATCACCCCCATGTATGTACCGCGATTTTTCATGGTTTTCGAGTTATGTTTTATTTTTCTGAAGTTCTGAGATTTTTCGGCCTGTCCAATTTAAAATAAAATTATAAAACAAAGTAGAAGACTCTGTCGAGACTTTTTTAATTTGCAACTGAATCGTCATGAGTAATACTTTTATGGATAAACTAATTAGCTTCGTAACTATGATGAAAGTTATGAAAATATTGGTCTACCGTGAAAAATTTACGATTGGTGAATTATGACATTAAAAAATCTGAACAGGGGACTTTAATGTTCTTATGTAGGCTTCAACAATGCGCAAGACTCTTAGCTTTTCATTATCATTTAAAAAAAGCTACTTTGGCTAAAATCGAGCTCCAAAGATGCGAGGTGTTAAAAACATTTTTTTAGTCATTTTATCATTCCTATGCTTAGATTAATGATTGGTCTCGCTGCGCTCGACTAGATACCTCCGTCGTACTTGTCAAGTGCGGCAACAAATATTACGCCGAAATCGGCGTACCCGAGCCAGAGTCAGTCACACTGACAGCTGTGGGTGAAGTGCACGTACCGAATGTTTTATTCAATTAAAACTGTGTAAAAATAATACTTCTAAAAATAAGGACACTGGGATCACATACCATCAGTAAGTATCGTATAATTTCGAAATTTCATCATAAAATAATATAAACAATAAACCATAAAGTTACTATACCTAACGGAATAGAGAAACAAAGGACTGAGGGAGCGGGATGTCGTTAGCAAAAACACTGTGGGATAAAAAGAGATGCGTGATGCGACGTAACAGAACCGTTTTGGCTACTGTTTGACAGTTGGCCAACTGTTGGCACCTAACAGCACACTGAAAATTTGGATTTTGTGAATTTTTCTGATTTTACACGAAATCGTGAATATTTTTGAGAAATAGTGCTTTAGAAACATGGTGACTTTTTCAGTGATTGATTGTTGTACAACACAGGGAAATAATCCCATAAAATGTTCATTTCACAGGTAAATTATTACAAACCGACACTTTCTTACCTAGGATATATTTATGCCAATGCGCTTCGAATTTTAACCACGAAATGTGATAATTCTCTTCTATAAACATTTATTTATGTAAGAAGCAAAGATAGAATATACATAATGCAGAATTTACGAATAATTTGTGTAAAGAAATAATTTTTGTTTTACACTAGGGCTGTATCAAGTTATCGATATTTCGTGTCCACTGTCCATCACGTAACCGAATATGTATTATTGTTAATAAAGTACCTATGACGTTTAGATATGAACTACCTGGGAATGTAATCACATTTAAGATACTTAGCCGATCCATAGGTATCAGTTTTTGACTGTCAGAATAGGTAATAACATTAGTAGGTAATTTATGTATCTTTTAGATTTTCTACTAACTTGGATACTAGAAATACATGGCTTAGGCTAATTGATCGTCCAAACTGGATTCCCAAGAAAAGTTCATGTTTTCAAAAGTTCCAGTTAGTATAGTTCAATAGTTCATGTAAGCATTTTGAAGAAAAATATTTACTGACGCGAGGAGCGAAACGAATTTTGATGAAATCTGCAATTCCAACTAAGTTAGTTTCGGTAAGCCCTCCGAGGGACGGGTAGGTATTTATTTGTATGACTGTATGGCATGTATTAATGCCATGCCGTCCTAAATAAAATTATACTATTCTTCTGCTGATGTTTCATTAGATAGTAATGTCTACTTAGCACCATGTACCTACATTCAACCCCTCAGTCGCTGAATAGCATAAAAGCAAAACACGATGTTCGCAAAATAGCATATAAGCAAAACACCATATTCGCAAAAAATCTAATATCAAATCAACACATTCTTACAATATCATATTCTTGAAACATCATATTAGCAAAAGTTATTAGCAGGATACTACATTTTTAGTACAATTAATGTCATAATGTTTAAGTAAATACTTTTCAAGAAAAAAAACAATCCGATAGCATGTAATAACCGTTTATTGATATCAAAGACAAAATAATTCTTGTAATTAACAATTTCTTCGCTATTTTCTTACCTTTTTTTAAATTTATCGAGCCTATTCTTAAAGTCCGGCAACGCGTCTGCGATTCCTCTGGTTTTGCAGGTGTCCATGAGCGGCGGTGATTACTTTTCATCAGATGACCCGCTTGCTCGTTTGCCTCCTTATTTAATAAAAAAAATGGACAAGGTCTCTGTAAAAGAAAAACTTTGGAAATTCCTCACGGGGTACGGGGTCGACGCGGACGAAGCCGAAGTCGCGGGCGGGTCGCTAGTTATTAACCGGTTCACTGTCCCGCAGACAACATAATATGGTCCATAACAATTGATTAGCCTATTGTTTTATTTTTTGAACAGTAAACCTGTAAATAATATATTTTACATCTGTTTAATATTATATATGATCCACGTTACCCCGGATGCCTGAAATCTAGGTTTCAGTTTCTTAAAGCCTCTCATCAGGGTGACCTTTGCTTCAGTAGCAACTTTACTCTCTTAATTCCTGCTCATCATACTGGCTTCCTCTCCAGCTCTTTCACTTTAACCGCTATCCGTCTCTGGAATACTCTGCCATTGCATAGCCGTCGTGCACAGAGCAAAGTAGTGTTTAAAAGACTAGTGCATGAGCAGTTCTATATGTAAAGAAGATTAAGTAAATAATAAAATATAAAAGAAAAACACTATTTTTATCATAATTGTACTTTTTGTTAAGAAAATGTTGTTAACCGCTTGAGGATCGTAAAACCAGACACACCGCCGGCGGTCTTATGATCCTTGACCTATTTCACAAATAGGATGATAATCGAATATGTTACTTGCTAATATGATGTTTCAAGAATATGATATTGTAATAATGTGGTGAATTGAGACTATGATTTTTTGCGAATATGGTGTTTTGCTAATATGATATTTTACGAACATCATGTTTTGCTTTTATGCAATGCAGCGACGGAGGGATCTTATCCTATTTAGTTCTATTGATACTATTACTGTTAGTAATTAATATTTTCGATATCGATATTAATGTGAAAAGCGACATGAATCACTGAACGCATTTTTAAACAATTTATCATACACAAATACCATCCTATTTCGGTTTCGTTTGACAGCTCATGTTTGTTGCTCTATTCCGTTAGGTCCCCAGTACACAGTGGCGTGTGATGGCCCACTGCCGGCCATCGCCGCCACGATTACGTCGCGTTCACACAATGGTGTATGCTGGCCCACTGCTCATTGCTGCCTCGTAGTGGTGGGGAATATATCTTTTTTTGTGAATCGATTCAAAACTTTAAATCGATATTTTATATCGGATTCTGAAACTGTATAATATTTTATTATCGGTGATCGGTACCTATCGACCATATCTATCACTGTATAGTATATTAAAAAAGGATTCGTAAAATTTTACTTACCTGATAGTTACTAGTAACAAATAGTAATGATTTTCATTTCATGAAATTTTCACAAGCACATTTGTTTGTTAAAAAGATCGATCATTGATAATTAAATAAATATCAGCGATACGGTACAATATTCTTTTAACAGGGGCCAAAGTCTGCTAATTTACGAATGGCATAATTGAATCGCAATTGGATCGCATTGTAATTGTTTGACACATTTGGTATTCTTAAATGAGTAAGAGAATACCAAATGTGTCAAACAATTACAATACGATCCAATTGCGATTCAATTATGCCATTCGTAAATTAGCAGACTTGGGCCCCTGACCGTGAGTGTCGCTTTACAAGGCGAAGCAAGTTGATAGGCAAAAATAATGAAACATGATGCAAGTAGAAACTTCGTAATGGACCGTCCCTTGATGAAAATGAAAAATGTTTATTTCAACAAAATAGCATAATACAGGATTGTACTTCGACGTTGCATCCTCGAGATTTATATTCACAAGGTCCACTCTTCAATGTACCAGGCATCCAACACATATTAAGAGCTATCTAAAAGAAATTTTATTTAAAAAAACATAAAACGTTACCCATAGTATAGACACAGGCGCCATCTAGTGAATACCAACCGAGTGCACGAGTTTGTCCCCCGCGCTGTCATCGTCATTCGCTTTTCGTGTTCGGGCATCCGCACATCGTTACCCTAAAAGTGTTTTGTGTAGCAAAAAACTATGTGCAAAAGGAAGCATGGATAATCATTATATACGCATGTGGAAAAACTGCGTAAACGACGATCGCCAAGTAAATCAGGTCAGTCAGTGTTTTAAATATTACATTTTGTCGATGTTATGATTAAATTACAAAGACAAACGATTTTTTTAAAACTATGTGATTCGTTAGCGAATATACGACTCAGAACCTCTTAGTGAGACATTCAAAGTAGAAACGTTATTGAAATATATTTCATAGTACGTTTCCTTCTTAAATTCGATTAATACTTTCGCTAGTGCCTTTGTAGTTACCCACATTTTTTGACTTTTTCACGATTTATCGATTTTCAAGAATACATAAGACGTTTAGCTTTTTTAAATAATAATAAAAAGTAAAAAACACATTAGTAGTACCGTGAAGTGATTACGGTCAGTGCTAGTATGAAATCTAGTATCGTGACGAGATTACGATTGATATTACGGGTACCTACCCATATGTAGTACCGTGACGTGATTACGGTCAGTGCTAATATGAAATATAGTATCGTAACGAGATTACGATCGAAATTACGGGTACCTACCCTATGCTGTGACGCGATTACGGTAGTTCTATTCTTCGGTCATTCCTTCCAAATGACTCTTTGTTTGCGCGAGGCAGTAGTTACCTACATTCTATTTTTTTTTACTAATCTTTTTATTGGAGTGTTTTTTTGTGTGCAAGTGATTTCTACAAAATCTTACAGTTCCGCCTTACATACTGCACACTTATGTAGTACCGTGACGTGATTACGGTCAGTGCTAATATGAAATAAAGTATCGTGACGAGATAACGATCGATGTTACGGGTACCTACCCTATGCTGTGACGCGATTACGGCAATTATATTCCTCGGTCATTCCTTCCAAATGACGCTTCGTTTGCGCGAGGCAGTAGTTACATTCTATTTTATTTTTTACTAATCTTTTTATTGGAGTGTTTTTTGTGTGCAAGTGATTTCTACAAAATCTTACAGTTCCGCCTTACATACTGCAGACTTATGTAGTACCGTGACGTGATTACGGTCAGTGCTAATATGAAATCTAGTATCGTGACGCGATTACGATCGATATTACGGGTACCTACCCTTATGTAGTACCGTGACGTGATTACGGTCAGTGCTAATATGAAATCTAGTATCGTGACGCGATTACGATCGATATTACGGGTACCTACCCTATGCTGTGACGCGATTACGGCAATTCTATTCTTTGATCATTCCTTTCAAATGACTTCGTTTGCGCGAGGCCTCTCGCCTACCACAAGGCTTAGTGACTCCGAATTCAATAAAGAACCATAAATAACGGACGTATGTAAATCTAATATTGAAAAAGACTTACGATCTGTCATGACCGTAGCACAAGTACACAGTCCGGATCTTACCCAGACCATCCAGGACGCTAACGATACCTAGTCGTAATAATCCAAGCGCAGCAGAGGAGTTGCCAGTTGTAAATCCAATATCGTCGGATTTTCTTGACGTTCTTGGAGTTTCTAAAGTGAAGGAGGTACCATTGGGACCCAAAATACCAGAAGAGGTCTCTAAACGCTAGGGAAATCCTCATAGATGGTATGAACAAAGATAATAAAAAAGAACTGTTAGCAACAACTGTTGCAAAGAACTGTTACCGGTTTGAAGTTGGCCAAATTATGCTGCATTTACGTTATGAAAATACCATGAATTGAAAAATGCTTACACTACCTGCCTACTCTTGATAAAAAATTCTTGTCAATGACACAAGATGTTAAAAGAGACGCACACTCTTTTGGAGAAAATTTGGGAGAAAAGATAGAAGCTGCTAAGGCCGCTGAAAAATCTGGTTTGCAAATACGGAATACTAACAACATTGGACCGTCAACTTCACTAAGAACTACGTCGCCCAGCAGGGAAAGTAGCAAGACCCATCCAACCAACAAGGTCATGGGTTGCCAGGCCGGGTGGGAGCAAGCAAAGATTCCCGTATCCACCTCCGAGGCGATCAGCGCAAGCACCGACGTCCGCCCGCTATCACACCACGACAGCAGTGAGACCGTCATTCAGACCGATGTTGCGTAAATAACAACCAAGGTAACCTTACACGCTGGTCGTATAAAGTTTTTTTTTGTTGACACATGGTGTTATATCGCAAATGACCCGGTAGTCTGACAGTACGTTACGGGTTACAAAATACCATTTAATAATACTGTAAAGCAAGCTACTAAACCTATCACTCCTAACTTTTCTTCGGCTGAAATAAGTAAGTTAATCACAGCTTTATCTGACTTGTGCCAGTCAGGAGTAATATGCATATGAGAGGATGTCAAAAACCAATTTATTTCTCCCATATTCTTAACACCTAAAAGTGATGGATCGTCCAGATTTATCTTGAACCTAAAATCATAGAATAAAGCTGTCGCCTCATACCACTTTAAAATGGAGGACATACGGACAGCAAGCAAATTATTGTTCCAAGACAGTCATATGGCCAATGTTGATATCAAAGACGCGTATTTTTTTCTTTAGTTCCTATTGATGAAAACTACAAAACGTATTTAAGGTTCAAATTTTTGGGACACAAAAGTAATACGTATGAATTTTAGTGCCTACCGTTTGGACTTAGTTTAGCACCTTATTATGTCTTTACAAAACTCATGAAACCGGTCTATCTACCGGATTTATCTTAGAAACAGAGGTTTTTTTAATTCTAATATATTTAGATCTTGTGCCTTGGCCATTCTTATGAAGAAAGTAAAAGTTTTGTTCTCGAAACTGTTTGTTTATTACAAAATCTAGGCTTTGATAAAAACTTCAAAAAGAGTAGCTTGGAACCACAAAAGACTAGAAAATTTCTCGGTTTTGAATTAAATTCAGAAAATATGTGTTTGCAATTGCCTATAGGAAAACGAAAAGCATTCTTGAACAAATAAATATCAATGGAATGGGTGGAGTACAGGAGTAAGTTCCTTTAAATAATATCACTTGTCGTCTATGGCAATGGTGCGAGAAACGCAAAATATTTGTCTTTGCATCCTACATAAAATCTAAAGATAACTTCATGGCGGATAAGGAGTCACGGCGTATGAATATCGATACAGAATGGCAAATGTCGCCACCTGTGTTCGAAAAAATTGTTCAATCGTTTGGGACACCTCTTAAAGATCTCTTTGCTACTTACCAAAATTATAAATGCAATAAATACGTCTCATGGCAACGAGACCCCTATGCCTTTGACATAGATGCATTCACCTTAAATTGCAATATATTTTATTTTTATGCTTTTCCCCCTTTCTCGCTCATATTAAAACGCTTCAGGAAAATAATTAACGACGAAGCCACTGGTGTACTAGTCGTATCGTATTGGCCGAGTCAACCCTGGTATCCCCTACTTAGCTCGGTAGCTCACCACCAATATACTTCGGCCCAAGTGACGATAGATTATCACCTTTCAGGACCCAGCACTCCCTTTGCAAGAAAGTTATCCTGGTAGCATACAAATTATCAGAAAAGCATTTCAAAGACAATCGTTATGTAATGAAACCATCGAGGTGATGATTTCCTCATTGTCTACATCCTCACTAAAACAATACAATGTCGCTTTTACGAAATGGTGTAGTTATTGTGATATTTATAAAGTTAATTTCTATAACTCCCCATTTCCAATTCTATCAAAATTCCTTACGGTCAACTGTTAACAGCAAAAATTGGTTGTAGTTCATTAATATGCATCGTTCTGCTCTAGCTATTTAGGGCAAACGTTATAGTGAAGCTGATTTAGTTGTTCGATTTTTTAAAGGTATTTACAGGACTAAACCTAGTCATCCGAAATATTCGAAGACGTGAGATCCAAAGATTGTAATCGATCACCTTAGTAATTTATATCCAAATGAGGAACTTGCTCTGGAGTTTATTACTAAAAAAATAGTAACTCTGCTCGCATTGTCAACCGCACAACGAGTACAGACGTTATCTTCGAATTTATAATTTAAAAATAAATAATAACTATGTCGAAACCATTGGGGATGATTTAATTAAAACATCTGCTCCAGGGCGACGACCGCCTTGTTTATTTATACCATTTTTTCTAAATAAGATTGAAATCTGCCCTGCAAAAACATTACTGTCCTACTTAGCAGTGGCGTGCCTAGGGCTTCAGATTGGGGCAAGCCACAAACCTGAAGTTCCTAATCTTGCTACCTAGGTACAATGTTGGTACCCATTTGTATCATAGGCCGTGGCATTCCAAACGTTCTTGTCGTTTGTAAAAAACAGCCTATTACCTTCTATTACATCTTGAATGTGATTTTTGTGAGAAATTTAAAAAAAAAAAATTACTGCGGCCAATTTTGGCGTTCTTTATCTCAGAAACCAAAATACATTAACAGTATTTACTTATTGAATAGTGTAGAATAGCTATTGGCATAGTACGTAGCGGCCTCGCTTTTTGTAAATTTTGCTTAACTTTTTATTTAAACCCAAAATTGCAGAGAAAGATTTTCATAAAATGCGCGAGGACACTTTTTTGAGCTCCTGGATTGAACTACTGTTCTAAACAAATGAAATAAAAAAATGAGAATGTTATCTCGTCGTATTATGCGTAGCGGCCACGGAATTTTTTAATATTATTGATTTTATATAAAAAAAAATAGTTATTCAAAACCAAAAAACTTCGAAAATCGCGTTAAGTTAACTGTGAATTTCTGTTATCTACGATAATATTATTGAGTAAAATTTATACCAGAATAATTGTTACTTCATGAGGAATAAAAATGTTATAATGAATTTATTATCCTATTTCGATGAAAACTATAAATATAACTAAGTACAAAATTACTAAGTACAAAATGCGATGCGCCGGCCGGGCCGTCCGTCCGAACTCAGCTTATTCTCGCAGAGTGGAGATTCGTAATATTAAGCATGCATTTAATATCCTATTTCGATAAAAACGATAAATACAACTGGAAAATTACTACAAAATGCGAAAATGGGCATTTTGCGCGGGAATCACAGTCGACACCTATGTAGGCAGGCCTCTACACTTAATTTATTAATTATTACTTAATTATTTTGAATGGAAGCAACCAACAATCCAAAGAGTTTTTTACATAGACCTATTATAATTAATGCCCTAGATGACTTTTAATAGTCTGCGAAATACATAAATCATGTGTGATGTTCAAAGAATTTATTTACTTACCTCTGCCTTACGTATGCCAATCATCAACACGTTTAAGTACACATTTGTTTGCAACACATCACATGCCCAACACATCTAAGTTCGTCACAGAGACCAATAAAGCGACGAAATGAACTCAGAACACATTTTTTTTATCACAAATTACGAAAACACTTGTTACAAAACAATCGCTCAAACAAAGTGAAGTGTGACAATAACAAAGAATGAAAAATGGCTGGCTGCAGCCTGTGGCTGCTGCACAGCACAATCGCGTATTAACGCTCGCCTCTGATTGGTTCGCCCGAGCTCGAGCTGTCGTCGGTCGCCTCTGATTGGTTCGCCCGCGTTGAAGTTGCACGTGATTCGGTAGAAATAAAGCCTGATTTGGAGAAGGCCTTACTTGCGAACTTCATAACGCAAGCTGGCTTTGACGAAGAGTATGAATTTCTCATAGAATCTATACATACTTACGCAGTATTATGTTTATAGAGTAGCAATTTTGTTAAAGTTAGAAGAGAGCGGATATACTTTAAATCCGAAGCCCGGTTGCAAGCAAACTTGTGCGAGAGAGATGTAAAGCATCGCACGATTTATAAGCAGCTTTATGCGATTTGTTTGGTGATTCTTATTATGAGAAACTTATAAAATTGATAATTTGAATGCTGATGAAAGAAAATTAACAATGGTAAAAAATATTAAGTGATTTTAATAATTGCGTTTTACTAGTAGTGATATTGAGTTTTTCTTAGGGCAAGCCGGGCTTTTCGGCTTGTATGAAGGTACCGCCACTGCTACTTAGATATGACTAAAGTTTACAGAGATAAACCTAGAACGGAAAGGTTATTGCTCACCTGAAGCCTATTCATAATGCAACTAGTTCTACATTAAGTCGTTAGTTTAAAAACACCTTATAACAGCGGTATTGACACTTCTTTATTCTCAGCACACACGTGTAAGACACGCGTCCACGTCTACCTCGGCAGCAAACAGAAAAGGCCTTTCAATAACTGCAGGATGGACTGGTAATTCTCTGGTGTTTGCACGGTTTTACAATCGACCCCTTACCATTGAGAATGACGATAATGCCTTTGCAGCGGCTATTTACATTGATTAATTTCTAGCTTATCATTCATTATAATATATCATACTGGTTTGTACTAATATGGCACCTAATTATATTTAATCGGTTATACTCGTAAGTACTCAATTATAATAGTTGAATTAAATCATATAGGTACTTAAATTATTTGGCAAAATTTGTGTTCTAAACATCTACCTTGTGAATATAAATCTCGAGGATGCAACGTCGAAGTACAATTGATGGTTAAACAAACTTACCTGAAGTGAAGTTTGACCGTAATTGTACGAGACGTTGCATCCGAAGAGATTTATATAAAGATCCCTCCCTTCCCTTACATGCTGGCCCCATATAAATTAATTTTGCAAAAAAGCTCTAAAAGCGAATGACGATGACAGCGCGGAGGACAAACTCGTGCACTCGGTTGGTATTCACTAGATGGTGCCTGTGTCTATACTATGGGTAACGTTTTATGTTTTTTTTTAATAAAATTTCTTTTAGATAGCTCTTAATATGTGTTGGATGCCTGGTACATTGAAGAGTGGACCTTGTGAATATAAATCTCTTCGGATGCAACGTCTCGTACAATTACGGTCAAACTACAGTATACCTAATACAGTGTACCTCATAAAAATGTACTTCCTACTTTGTTGCCAAGATATATCAGTAGTTTACCTGTGACATCAACACTAAAAAAAAATTGTTACGTTGATACCAGTACGAAACCAGCATCGGTACCACTTGCATCCTCACGTAGTATCGGAATTCCAGTGGTGGCTGGAAAACTGCATAAACTCATCCCAGATACATGTAAATTCACCTACGTATTTTCTTACAATCGATGCAGCCCAGACAGGTTGGGGGGCTCGTCTCAACAACCTAGACTTATCTGGGACCTGGCTTCTACAAGAGAGAAATCTTCACATCAACCAGAAGGAATTATTAGCTGTTCAGAAGGTTTTGGAGAAAAAATGTCATCAACTGGCAAATCAGACCATTCTCCTACAGTCCGACAACAGATCAGTGCTCGCATATCTGCGAAACGAAGGCGGTACACGATCTGTGCCCCTTATGAAGCTGACTTACCAAATATGTCAGATTATGGACGACCACAAGATATCTCTGATAACTCATCACATGACCGGAATTTACAACGGCGAAGCCGACCATCTTTCACGGAAGTTGGCATCACCCGAGTGGCATCTCCTGCCCGATATAACCAGGATAATTTTTGCCAAATGGGGAATCCCGTCTATAGACCTATTTGCCTCACAGACAGCGCACGTAGTGAAACCTTATTGCTCGATAGATTTAATGGACAGGGAAGCAATATTTCACAACGCATTTGCACACCGTTGGAACTTTCCTCTGGCTTGGGTCTTCCCACCTCCATGCCTAATGCCGAGGGTACTGAACCATTTGAACGAAGCGACGGGTGTATACCTAATAGTAGCGCCCAGATGGGACCGCGTGTTTTGGCGGCCAGACTTGAAGAGTCGAGCCCTAGACCCTCCATTCACGATTCGACATCTCCAGAAAGTCCTCGTAGACGCCACCACTGGTTTACCTCTTCCCAAAGCGAAAGATATGACCCTGGAGATATGGCGTTGTGGGGGAAATCAAAGGAACTAAATGGTTGATCCAGCGAACAGCTTCAATTTTTGAAAACTGCATGGAGATCCTTCTACTTTCATCATCATCATCATCAGCCAGAAGACGTCCACTGCTGGACAAAGGCCTCCCCCAAGGATCTCCACCACGACCGGTCCTGTGCTGCTTGCATTCTTCTACTTTACGGACTTATAAACCGGCATGGACGAGATGGGTCACTTGGTGTAATGAAAATAATGTCAATACCTACACACCTTCAGGATCAGAGCTGGCGCGCTTCCTAATTGACCTACACATCAAAGAAAAACTGGCGTACAATACAATTCTACTACATAAATCAGTTGTAACAACTATGTGTAATTCAGATGCCATAAAACTGTAAGAAAATTCTGTTGTGAAACATGCGCTGAAAGCTATTTCATTACAACATCCAAGAACAGTCAAAGCTCCAGTGTGGGATGTTGATGTAGTAGTTACACATCTCGCGAAGGCGAATGTAAACACATCTAGCCTCTACGAAGTATCAAAACACCTGGCTACGCTACTATTCTTATGTTCAGGCAGAAGAGTACATGACTGGACACTCCTGCGCATAGATTCGGAATACTGCATACTAACTGAAAACTACGCCATCTTCTGGCCTGAATTCGGATCCAAGACAGATTCAGCTACGTATCGGCAGTCTGGATGGAAATTGTATATAAATTCAGAAAATCTGGATCCCTTACTGTGGATACACAAACTTATTACACTCTCCGCAATGATCCCTTACTGTGGATACACAAACTTATTACACTCTCCGCAATGAGACGAGAAACAGCCAAGGTAAATAATTTGTTCCTTACGGCTCGTGGGAAGCCAAGGGCAGCATCAAGAACTGTCATTGCTGGCTGGATCAAATCAGTTCTCATTTCAGCAGGTATTTCGGCCACACCAGGCTGCAGTGGCATCAAAAATTTGAATAAATAATGTTCCAATTGATGAAATTCTGGCGCGTGGAAATTGGCGTGCGGGAAATACATTTTCGAGATTCTACAGGCGTCAAGTGATGTCTTCTCATTCCAATCCAATTAACAGATTGTTTGATTCAGTGAATTAATATTTTAAACTCTTAATAATAATACTTATATGAAAGTGGTAGATACGTAATCAAATCATAATAACCTATATGTTTTAGTAGTGAAGTTTCACTCTCCTTTTTCTTGATGTTATTTTTTTTTGGATAATAAATTAGTCAAATTTATTAAATAAATATCTTTTATTTTATTGACTTAATATGATCGCTGTCGCACACTGCTTTCGGGATTGATTTCATGATTTTCTCTCACTACCTTTATCTCTCTTACCTTAAATCACCTTATATCCCGAAAGAGAATTCATCATTATTATCACATTGGCGTCCTCCACGGCCAGGCGATAATAAACACTTCTCATATTGTTTATGCTTCGAATCACGGTACAGGGGTTTAATGAACGTGTTTTACCTACCAATAAAACACATATTAAATCACTTACCTGATTCGAAGCATAATATAACCACTGCCTAGCTAAACAAATGAGCACAATGGTAAAACCAAACTCTTGTCCGCTGGCCGTGGCCACTGCGTGAGTGTGCGACAGAGACAGCAACATACACACGGTAAATAGGAAAGACCGATAGGCAAAGTGTACGACATTCTCATATTGTTTATGCTTCGAATCAGGTAAGTGGTTTAATATGTGTTTTATTGGTAGGTAAAACACGTTAATTTAGGATACCAGACTTGACAATTAACGCTGAAACGATGTTGTAACGTTGAAGCCCTTACTTGGTGTGGATTTTCAATCGCCCACGTGTGATAATGACGAACATTGAATAATCCAAATCGCCCAAATCGTGACTCATCTGACCATAAAACTTTATTAAAAAATCCAGGATCCTCTTCCTCCTTTAGTAACATGGTTTGGCAAAAATCAACGCGTAATTGATGATCTGTAGGTATAGTAAAGCTTGGACTCGTTGGATGTGGAACACATGGTATCCTTCATCGTGGAGTATGTTTTGGATATAAGTCCTTGGGATTCCCAGATTACGAGCTAAAATTTATTCGTAGACGGATTTTGCTGAATTTCTTCCAGCACCGTTTTTCTGCGATCCGGGTCAGCTCTAGAGATTCCTTCATGACTACCGCGTTGACCAGGAATGCGGCCTGCCATTAATGTGTTGTGCGTGTTAACAAAATTACGATGGTCGGGATATCGCTCAAGTTGTAGCCCACCACGACGTTGACGTTGTTCGCGACACAGTCAAGCTGCTGCTCGTACGTTTCCTCGTGCAACTCCATAGAAAATAATGCATTTCTGCATATTCACTTAACGTGTAACTCATCTCTTACACTTCCAAGTAAACAAAGTCCAATAAACGAGCAAAGTAGTCAATTATGAAAGCAGCGGGGTCCGTGGGCAAAGCGATTGTGGTAAAGACAAAATAGCGGCACAACACAAGTAGCAGTAAACACAAATTGTCTTATTAATAAACGTTGACTAAGGCAAGAGTCTACTCCAAGTATTAAGGCAGTCTTAACAATTCGATTTTACATCGAATTGTTAAGACTGCCTATTACTATTAGGTGGTAACTGTTATTGTGACGGCTAGCATAGAGCATCAGGTCGGCCGCGAGTAGTAATGGCCATTCGTTGTCATGACAAAGCAAAAATTTCAATTGGCTAATTTTAAGAATTTTTCACCTCGCTGTCTTTGAAGCTCGATTTTAGCCAAAGTAGCCTCATTATAGGCTTGTTGAAAAAATATCGATATTTTTTGTTCAATATATCGATATTTTTAGGCGATATTTTAAATTTCGATATATCGATACATCAATACAAAATAACCAATATCGAAATTCGTATCAAAATCGATATCTTTTTATTTATTATCATCGCATCACGATCTAACTTTTTAATTCGTTAGAATTCAAAGCCGTAAAAATGTAAAAAAATCTTATTGTTGCTGAATGCCATTAATGTAATCTGTGGTAGTGAGTGTGTAACTCTCACTGGCAGTGCGTTGCTTCAATCAACTTCATGTCATGTGTGCATGTGTGCTACGTACACGCAAGGGAAATATTTAACACCTACGGCTTCCTCCGTGCCGTCAGAGAGAGTGGCTTTTACCGTAAATATTACGGTTCCTAACAACAGCAGCTGACTTAGAGGGCGGCATGATTAACAGGTTCACTGTCCTAAAAATATAACAAAAGGTTAATCAATTGTTATGGCCCATATGGGCTACGGAACTGTAAACCGGTTAAAACAATAATTTAAAATAAAAAATCTGTTTTTATTACTGGGCTAGGCTCACCTAAATTATTTTTAACCGATTTTAAGAAAAAGCAGGTGGTTCTCCTTTTTTTAAAGCCGGTGATATCGATATTTTTTTTAAATGATAATGAAATCTGAGAGTGCCTAATTAGGAACCATAAAGTCACCCTTTCAGATTTTTTATTTAAAGTTGAAAATTTAAGTCGTAATTCACCAAACTTATATTTTTCACTGTAGACCAACATTTTCATAGATACGAAGCTAATTATTTTATCCATAAAAGCTACTGATAAAGATTCAGTTGCAATAAAAAAGTCTCGACAGAGACTTCTACTTTTTTTAACTTTTATTTTAAGCTGACAGGTCGAAAAATCTCAGAACAACAGAAAAAAAATCATAACTCGAAAACTATAAAAATCGCGGAACATACATAGGGGTGATTCGGATACCCGTCGTTTCGCCGCATCAGTTGTGAGTTATGCGTGTGCGTCAACACAGCTGTTCCACAGTGGAAAACAGACTTTTTGACTATGCCAGGAATTAGTCGATAATTAATCGAAATTAGTCGCCAAGTAACGGAATTAGTCGGTCTCGCGTTTAAAAGTTACAAGGGTTTTTTTCTGGCACAGCTGTACTGACGTCAGTACAGCTGTGCCACACCTGTATCTCGAGAATGGAACCACCTAGCGAAGATCTGTTTGCATGGAGAATTAGTCGATAATTAGTCGAAATTAGCCACCAAGTTACAGAATTAGTCGGTCTCGCGTTTAAAAGTTATAAAGGGTTTTTTGTGGCACACCTGCGCTGACTGACGCGTCAGCACAGCTGTGTCACCTGTCTCGAGAATGGGACCACGTAGCGAAAATCTGATTGCATAGCGAATTAGTCGGTCTCGCGTTTCAAAGTTATAAGGGGTTTTCTGTATCTCGAGAATGGAACCACGTAGCGAAGATCTGTTTGCATGGAGAATTAGTCGATAATTAGTCGAAATTAGTCGCCAAGTTACAGAATTAGTCGGTCTTGCGTTTTAAAGTTATAAAGGGTTTTTGAGGCACAGCTGCGCTGACGCGTCAGCGCAGCTGTGCCACCTGTATCTCGAGAATGGAACCACGTAGCGAAGATCTGATTGCATAGAGAATCAGTCGATAATTAGTCGATGCATCATACAAAAATTCAAATCGCAATATTCTTTAATTTTCTAGATATAAGCCAATTTTTTAATACTAAGGGTACAGTCGCGATCTAAAGTGTAATAAAATAAACTAATTTCTTCGAACGATATTCTTCTTCACTTTGAAATAAAGAACTGAGTTATCTATGTACCTATTTGCAAGACAACAATGAACAAGTTGCAACAAGTTGAACAAAGTCTACAGTTTTTAATTTTTAGCTTTGTTATTCTAACAAACATCAATACAGAATACCACTAGGTGCCTAGTTATTTATTATGAACGATATACCTATTCAAAACTTTGTTGTTGAGTAAATCAGAAACTAATTGAGAAATAATATAAAAACTGATTGAAATTGTTCACTATTCTTTCACTTAAAACTGTTACTTATATAAATTATACTTTTAACAATAGACAAGTACGCAAATTAATTCAACATAACCATACTGCGCGCATTATGGCTCACTGGCTCCAAGACTATTCACAAAAAAAAAATAATGCTTCTTTCCTCTAAAACGGAGCATCAAATGATTTTGAATTTTTGTATGATATATCGACTAATTATCAACTAATTCGCTATGCAATCAAATTTTCGCTACATAGTCCCATTCTCGAGATACCCCAACTAGCAAAGTAATCCTATAAAGAAAGATTATAAGTCTGTCACTACTAATAACGTTCTTATAAAGACATTGCGGTAGACTATTTAACTTATAATCAGTGGTCGGAGTAGGTATATTGAATTAAGGTCACTGACATCAAACGTATATGTTAATATGGATACTCCTCCGAGTTTCCGGATTATTATGATAAAAATACCGAAACATCGAAATTATTACATGAAACTAGTTAAAAATGTATCAATACTCTCAACGCTATGCTGCTAGTGGCGTAGATGACCAGAATTTAATAGTAAAAAATGACTGGTGTGTAAAAACCTTGTTGTAGTAAAAGTGTTGGAGTAAAAGCCTAAGCATGTATAAAATGATATAATAATAATATTCATTTCAACACACGACATCCGGCAAACAGGGTCTTTTGTCCTCTTATCTCTATGCTCAACGCATCTGACCAATTAGAATTAAGTATCCAGGATGACTCATTGACTGTTTGTTCGAAAACAATGCGCTCGCACCGACATCCAGACCAAGTGGCTCACTCACTTATTTCGGTTCGTGGAGTGCGCTTATTTTATGTGTTGTGAATATCTTGACTTGACCCTGGCTTGTTTACTGTCTTCTGAAATCTACTTAAAACGACGAATTTGGCTTATAACTACGGACATCGATTTATTACTCTTGGATTGGGCCCATTTGAAGTTGTTTTTGTACGGGTAAGTTTTAATTATTTTCACTATTTAAGAAGGTTTTAGAACTTGGAAACAGTTAAAAAAATCACTTTATAGCAATCATCACAGCGCATGAGAGTCCGGTACGCACACCGCAGGGCTATCACCGCTTCAGTTAAAAAAAACACTTTATATGAAACAGAATTTCATTATCGACTTTACAGTTGTGTATGTATATATTGTAAATTTAAATCATTGTTTTAGGTGAGATATAAATAAATATGGCAAAGGTCAAGGCTGAAACAGTGCAAAAGTGGTTATTGCACTATCCTGAGCTACTTTACGATAACGCTAGTGGCACTATATACTGTACAAAGTGTGAAAGTCATTTGAAAGCTGTGAATAGAGGCAACATTACCAAACACATTGAAGGCGCTGTACATCAAGGAAAATTTAAGAGACCGCAAGAGGAATTTTACTTCGACCTCATTAAGTTCCTGATTCTATGCAATATTCCTTGGTCGCAAATGAAAAATCCAGCGTTCAAAGAGTTTTTTCAGAAATATATGTGCAGTACTTGTTGTTGCGTTTGTACCAATCGTAAAGTGGTTGACGAATCACAGTTACGAAAAGTTTATTTGGAGAAGTTTTATAGGAATAAAATCAATTCGATTTATGAAACTAATAAAAATGAGAAACTATGGATATCGCTGGATGAGACAACAGACATTTTTGGTCGATACATAGTCAATTTCCTAATAAAACCATTGCATCCTAGTAATAGTGCAGGCCGGCCTTATTTGATTGCTTGTAAAATGCTAACAGCAGTAAATGGACAAACAATAACACAATTTGTACTGCAATGTCTAGAAAATTTATGGCAAAACACTTTTGAAGCGAAAGTTGACAATATTTTAATGCTTTGCACTGACAGTGTAGCGTACATGCTATCTGCAGGGCGAAATTTAAAACATTACTTACCTGAAATGAAGCATGTGACATGTTTGGCGCACGCTCTTCATCGTGTAAGTGAGCAGATAAGGTCAGAATACAACGATGTTGATATTCTTATATCAAATGTTAAAAAAGTATTTTTAAAGGCTCCTAGTAGGGTAAACATTTTAAAAGAAAAATATCCTGACTTACCGTTGCCTCCGCAACCAGTCATTACCAGATGGGGTACTTGGTTACAGGCAGCATCTTACTACGCTCAACATTTAGATAAAATAAAAGAAGTTTTATCCTGCTTGAGCAGTTCTGATGCTATAGCCATACGAAACGCAAAAAACATTTTGGAAAAACAAAATTTAGAAAATGATTTAAAATATATTGAAGAAAATTACTCTATTATACTACTAGCCCTAAAAGAGTTACAAAAACAAAATTTATCTCTAGCTGATTCACTTTTAGTATTTGATCAAGTAAGGGCTACGCTTAACGAGTGCAATAATGAGAATATAAAAAATAAAATAGAATCAGTTATGGAACGAAATCCAGATTTAGATACAATTAGAGAATACAGCGAGAGTATTGAAAAAAGCGTAGCAAATAATCAGAAACTTTATTTCAAATTCGCTCCATTGACATCTACAGATGTTGAACGATCATTTTTCACTTACAAATGGATCTTAGATGTTAAAAGAAATAGCTTAAAATTAGAAAATATTGAAAAAATTATAGTTATTTATTTTAATTGTATAGAGACAGAAAATCAAAATGTAGAACTTGTAACCGATGAGGATTAAAAATAATTATTTTTAATAAAACTGTAATAATGATTATTTGTATTAACAATAAACAATTTTGTTTGCTTACATATGGTTTTTTATTTTATTACTCTATTTACCAAATTTTTGGAAACTCCGGTACATTCCGGAAGAAATGCATGTCCATGTTATGATATCATGACGCAAGTATCTAAAATTAATATACCTACTCCGACCACTGCTTATAATAGCATTTGCCAAGCCTTAGCATATTTAAGTGCATTCGTTTTTATATCTCGGCCTTATAGTTCGCTACAAGACTGACCTACAAAACATCTATAGGACACTTTTACTAGTAATAGCATTTCAGAAACGTAGATATTCTCAAAAAGATTTGTCTTTGTAAGTTAGTCTTATAGTTAGCTACAAAATTTTCTTTTAGGACACTTTTAGGAATAAGTCTCCTATAATTGTTTACTGTAAAACTAAATAATCTAGAATAACATTTTGATCCTATAATAACATCTTGTGAGAAAACAAGATATAATAATATAGTTAGCTGAGATCACTATAAGGTTGCGCCGGTATAGTTTTGCTCGAGACTCTTTTAAATCTAATAGTACTTAATAAGAGCGCTATTTGATCAAAAAAGCTTATAAGCTACTAGATCAATAACTTTATTAGTAAACGTCAGCCGTTTTGTTGAGATTCAGTTGTTCCACTTCGTCTTAAGGAAATAAGTTGAACATGAATTTAAGCGATTGGAAAAGATTGAAAAGGAGTGGTGGTTACAGGAGAAAAGTGACAAAAACGTATAAAGAATTAATGAAGCCAGGTTCTTCAGGAATAAAATCAACAGGATCAGGAACTAAATCAAGCGCGTCAAGTGCGAACGCAGGTGAAGTAAATGAGGGTTCTGCGACCAAAAATATTTTTTCACCCCTAGCCCACCACTCGGAAAGTGAAGAAGATGAAAATTGGGAAGAAGAATATGATTTACATATCAAAGAAACCACTGAATATGAAAAAAATTATGAATTGCTTAAAGATATGCAAAGCTGTCCTATAAAATTTAATATACCACTCCTAGCCCTCAACGAACTATCTACTATTTTGAACAAAAGATTAAGTAATGTTTTACCTAAAGATGCTCGGACTTTATTACATACCAACAAAAAAACGTTGCATATTACCATCTCGAATCCAGATCCAGATCTTCGATGTAATGGTCGTATATGCTGTACTGGGAGCAAGTCGGGCACCAAAAAAAGATTTGATGCAATTAAACAATTATGTTTTCTTGACTACAAATGAAATGAGTAGGTCTATACATATTGTTTAAATAAACTGGAAATCCACACCCATTGCAGCTATCGGATAATACAAAATGTGTATTAGTCCAAGGCCATCTCATATTTGTCAGTAAAATCAGTAAATATTTCGTCAAAAAACAGTCGACATCAAGAAATACAAACATCTTGTTAACTAAATCCTAAAAAAAGTAAATTTAGCATTAACAGGCATATTTCAAGGGAACCCTAATTTGTTTTTAAATGGAGGCGAGTTATCTGGACTGAAACTGCTACAAGTACTAATTTACCTACAATGATACTATAAAGTACTTAATGAAGAGCAATTTCAAAACATGGCGAATATTCATAAGAATTGATGAAATATTTTATTTACAACAATATACTAATGTGTTATTTTTCGGAAGGGATTGTGAAAATAACTAAATTGCTGTACACATTTACAGTAAAAATGACTTCCCCACGAGTTCATACACTATATTGACAATATATTATTAGTAATTAATGTTTTACAATAATACAAAATAATAGTAATAGAAATTTACGTTTTTATTTAAGTATTTACCACAAAACAACCGGAACCACCCAACAAAAAGATAACTTCTAATAAAATATACTTATTACTAATAACTAAGTACATTACTAGTGCATTAAAAACAAGATTGCTTTAGTAAGATACTTATGTCAGATACTAACAAGAGCGTTTGTGCTTGTAATTGTGTAGTCTCATATCATTATAGAAGCTATTGCGCTTCGTCAAGTATATTATAGGGTTTAGTAACATTTTCAAAGATGATTATAAGATAATTATAGAAATAAACGCTCCTATAACTGCGCCCAAATCCAGCTTTGTAGCATGATACAAGTTTCTTATAAGTGACAATAAAAGTAGTCTTGAGATCGTTTTAAGTACTTATTTTGCTAGTTGGGAGGTGGCACAGCTGCGCTGACGCGTCAGCGCAGCTGTGCCACAAAGAACCCTTTATAACTTTTAAACGCGAGAACGACTAATTCTGTTACTTGGCGACTAATTTAGACTAATTCGCTATGCAATCAGATTTTCGCTACATGGTCCCATTCTCGAGATACAGGTGGCACAGCTGCGCTGACGCGTCAGCGCAGCTGTGCCACAAAGAACCCTTTATAACCTTTAAACGCGAAATCGACTAATTCTGTAACTTGGTGACTAATTCCGACTAATTATCGACTAATTCTCCATGCAAACAGATCTTCGCTAGGTGGTTCCATTCTCGAGATATAGGTGTGGCGCAGCTGTACTGATGTCAGTACAGCTGTGCTACAAAAAACCCTTATAACTTTTAAACGCGAGACCGACTAATTCTGGTACTTGGCGACTAATTTCTACTAATTATCAACTAATTCCTGGCATAGTCAAAAAGTCTGTTTTCCACTGTGGCACAGCTGTGCTGACGCACACGAGTTACGCATGTTTTACTGGAAATGTCACCAATATAGGATAATTTACGAAATCCGGATTTACCCTAGGCAACATTTTGCTGGCTTTTTGACAACTTTTGGTGAGTAGTTGCACCCGGAAGCAACCGGAACATGCTCCGGACGTCTCCGAGTACCTGGTCCGTTATTTTTCGGCACGGGAGGCGGGGCCTATTAATATTGTATGAAGTTGTGTGGAGCTGACCACACGAGAACGCGAGAAACGTCAGTTCCGGTCCGGTCCGGAGAAATCACGCGCCACGCCAGTCGATGACAGACGCTCAAGCGGTCGGTCGCGTCGCGTGCGCAAGCAAAACTGCAAAATAGTTGATTTCGAGCGCCTCATTATGGTGATAGTATCTACTTAGTAGTAGTATTCGTAGAATTTATCAGGAAAGAACCTAATTTTTCTATAAGTCTTGGAATACACTTTCCGTCATGCGGTCTATGTGAAAAGGATGAACCCAATATATTTTCACTTTCCTCTGTTTCCTTTTTTTGTTAACGGCCACAGCTAAGCATACAATTTCAACTAAAGTTAAACTTTCCATTGTCGACTGGACGACTATTCAGCGCAAGTGCTAGAGACCGACTGACTGAGTAAATTTCTCTCCGGATTTAAAACGGAGCGCGTGTAGTCGATTAAGTACTTGCCGAATTTTTATTTATTCACGGGCCGGACTGATTCCGGATGCATGAAGTCCGAGCCCAAGATCGGATGTCCGAAACAAAAAAATAAACAATTTCCGGTGACTTTTTTAACAATATAATATTTTCCAAAGATAATTTCGTAGGACGTATAAAAACGGATAATAATATATTATTATATTATTATTTATTAGCCATAATGGCGATTTTAGAAGGTAGTCCGGTCTTTCCCCATGAACGTCCGACCTTTCCCTGGGTTTTAAAATTTTATTCGTATTTTAAACACCAGTTAATAGTAGTTGTTTCGTTTATAACTATATAAAACACATTCTATCTTATAGCCTGTTTAATAACAATCAACTTTCACTATAATTTATTGTGCTAACAAATGTAACTCTCGAGATAAATAATTTTTGCCAACATCTTCCAAATACAACTAAAAAATACCTAAATAGATAAGTAATAGTAGGCCCCCTAAATGGGCTACTATCGTCTCCACATGAATGAAAATCTCCGAATTTTTCTTACGAAAGAAGTGCAATTACCAAACACTCAACTCTTTCTGTCTCCATAAAAAAAGTAAATAAATCCCCTACTCGAGAGTGTTTACGCTATCTAATTAAAAAACCTACACATCATAATAATGTTGTTGTATTCCCAGGTGCTCTTTCTAGTGGGCTTAATTTAAAGTAAAAATAAAAGATGGTGTTGATTAATTTCGGCGTGCTGGATATAAGTTCCACGGCAGCTCAACTGGAAAGAGCACCTGGCGCGGATTGCCAGAAAGGTGCGGGTTCGAAACATGCTCGTGGAAAATTTTTCGACACTGTCTTTTTCAATTTGTAACCTACACAGCCGCCACTGGGCCCTGATTCTGTATCGCATCGCAATCTATAGATTCCACACCTAAACCTTACCGTGCACAAACGTCAAACGCATACGTTTTTTGGAAGATATCGTAACTTTTTAAAGAATTAACATGGTGTTAAAACAAGGAATCGTTACAGAATAAGGGCCCGATGACTGACTACTGCCAACCATGACCAGCGAGGGCGTCCATCGCGCGCGCGCTTCCGAACCAACAGCTTTACTAGATGTAGTAGGTACGAACGCCAGCATTTCAACCTACCACAAAACGTCAAATCTCTTTACTACATTTTGAACTTTGCCACTGGAGTATAAGGATCAATATCGCTTGGAGAAATTCGACAGTTTTGGATAGCTTGATCTGCAGACGTATGTACGGCAGAAAGTGGGCGGCAGAAATAGGTATTAGAGTGGTTGCCAACCAGTCGTGTTATGGACAGATCCTACCACCATCTTCTACGCTTTGTATTGCATTGTTGAGATAATTTTTAGAGTAGGCAAGTTATTAAGCAGTGAACTTCAGCTCTACAATTATTCTTTCTTTCTGGTCTCGGATAAATGTGGGATCAGTGATCATGCATAAACCGACCCACCAAGCTAGATAATGTTCCTCACCAATTAAGCCTAAATACTTCATAATCTTTTTAAACCACAACAAGACGCAGTGTTAATGGGTGTGAATCATACTTAAAATCTGTATGCAGGATGATACGCAAATCTGCGGCTGATTACAGACGGTATCGCCCAACTAGCAAATAGGTCATATAAAAACTGTGCTATGCGACTTTCGGTTATATAACTGTTGAATTAATGTTATTAGACAACTACAACGTTGTGTAACCGTTATTCCTACAACGATTTAGTCTCGCAACTAAATGGTCCACTAAATAAGTTGAGTAAACGTTTTTACGACTACTTTATACAACGTCGTATAATGGTACAAAAATATAGGTTAAGTAAACGTTTTTACGACTGTATTATACAACGTTGTATAGTGGTGCCTCTGTATAGGTTAGGTAAA
The DNA here is from genome assembly GCA_963921215.1 of Scoparia ambigualis. NCBI lineage: Eukaryota > Metazoa > Arthropoda > Insecta > Lepidoptera > Crambidae > Scoparia > Scoparia ambigualis. The sequence continues at coordinate 24,083,856 of OY992503.1, forward strand.
CGTTTATACGACTGATTTATACAACGTCGTATAGTGGTGCCTGTGTAAAAGTTAGGTAGACGTTTTTACGACTGATTCATACAGCGTCGTATAGTAGTGCCTGTGTATAGGTTAGGTAGACGTTTTTACGACTGATTTATACAACGTCGTATAGTGGTGCCTGTGTATAGGTTAAGGAGACGTTTTTACGACTTATTTATACAACGTCGAATAGTGGTGCCTGTGTGTAGGTTAGGTAGACGTTTTTACGACTGATTCATACAACGTCGAATAGTGGTGCCTGTGTATAGGTTAGGTAGACGTTTTTACGACTGATTCATACAACGTCGAATAGTGGTGTTAGAGTATAGGTTACGTTAACGTTTTTACGACTGCTTTATTATATCGTCTTATTATTAAGCCAGGATGTAGGTCGGATAAATTAAAAAAATATGACACCATGTATAAAGGTTTTATTTAAATTAAAGGTTATCTGTTCATGTTTATTATCTCATGGAACTCTAAAATAATTTATCATGGCCGACCATCTTGGTCGCAAGAAACCGCATTATGCGACCTTTTCATTCTATAATTGATGTATAGAAGTCGTTTCTTAACTTAGACAAGATGGCTGCTATTTTAGTATGTAAATAAATTTTAAGCAATAGTCTACAATAATTTAATTTCAAGAAATTCGAAGGGGGCGTAAAAAAATTCACAACAACACACCTATATTTCACCACAAAACTAAACGTCCCATAAGAACTAGGTGCACTGCACACATTTATCCTTACACTCTGTTCGTGTAAAATATTGTTAAAGTAAATGTAAAACTAGTTAAATTATAACTTATTACCGTTTAAATTTTGTATTTGATAACACGCACTTTTCCAGCAAACATCACAGGAACGAATGAATGGAATGAACTGAATGTGTACAATAAAAGTCGATGTTAAACACTTAACCGACTTTACAGTCATCTTCTAATGTCTATGCAATTGTTATAGGACTTCAGTGGTTCGATAACAGTCGGTCGAAAACTTTTATGTAACATTTAAAAGTTCTTGACTGACGTTTATTTAACTTGTAAATAACAATAATGTCGTTTAATATGGGCCTATTTCGCGTTGTATAAACGTCTACGACACGTTTACATGACCCACTTTATAGAACCCAAAGGAAATGTAAAACGTTTTCTCAACTATTATGCAACAATAATTTGTTACTTGGGCGGCACCTTGTGACTGCTCCACTGACCTCCTTGGTTTGGTGAAGAGAAGGCTTAAACGATTTTAATCTAGAGCACTAAACCCTACCGACAGAAGTCTTTAAATAAAATACACACGCTTGCACGTCAACCTGTCCAAAACTATCGATTTTTTCTAATCGTTATTGGATAAATACCATAAAGTTAAAGTACAAAATTAAATGTAAAATGTTTACCATTTGTGGTAAGTAGACCTGCGCTGGCGTCTGTACAATGTTGTTTTAAGTAGGATTTGAACACCATTGTAAATAACAACCCACCTTGTCAGTTGTTAAGCTTTAGGATTAGGCGCTTTTGCTAGGACTTTTTTATGGGTTTAGGATTAGCGCTAAAATTTAAAAAAAATTTAGCACAAGCCGCCCATAATAAATAAATCATTTACTTGTACATAGACGATATCAATTACAATCAGTGCGTTTATTCACAGGCGCTGGACTATAAACACTTCACCAATAAACTTGGGAAATTATGGAAGTACATCCATGCGGTACGGAGCAGCTGGTCATTAGTGAAAAAAGAAAAAACAAGCACACAAATAGAGCATCTAAACAGCTCAGTTATATGGCCGACTTCAATGCCGTTCATATCATCTACGAAAACCAATGTTGTCCAGTTCAAAACATAAACCTTTATCGTAGTAACCACCCAAAACTGATCAAGATTCAAAATTATGGTGAAATATTACACAACCACATCCTGTATGTTTCGAAAAAGGAATACAACAAGGTGATGTTGCATCCAAAGAACACGCAACAAAGGTATCGACGAAGAAATTGGATTAGAACCAAGAATAAAAACTTTTTACAAAAAACTTCAAGTCTTAACAGAATTCGCAATGACACTATTGTAAAGTTTAAAAAGAACTACTGGTGCGGAATCGATAACTTGTTGGTATTTTTTATGTTGGCCAAACTGATGTACGAGACTTCCAAGTCCAAGCGACTGCAATATAACGCACAATTCGCACATACAACTCCATATGTTGTACGGGAGAAAATCCAATCGAACTTCTTCGTGATAACAATTGAATCATCGCAATTAAGAAAACTACTTAATCCTTTACTCGACTTGAATGAGATGAGACTCTTTTACGAGCAAAATAATCGTGGATGGGAAATAAAATAGTAAAACTTTAGATAACATGAACGCCAAAGAGAACCATTCCGTAGCTTTCAATATTTGCGTCGAAAAGCAAAGTATCCAATTTAATATTGCTTTTTGGAAAATTTATACGCTTTCTATGAACATTCTTGACGCTATACATAGATTTTTTTCGATTTCCAAAACTATCAGCGAAAACAACGAAGCCAACAATGTACCATCTCTGTGCATGCGTAATTGGAATTTTCAAGACATAGTTCAAGGGTACATGCTAGGAATTTTACTGAGAAGTTCTAAAGTCAACACCTTGAATTACATGAGAAAATTGTATTACGTTATAATTACTGGCACTAATCCAAATCTTGTCATCGAAATGAATATTAAGCTCAAGAATGGCATATTCATAGTTTACGACAACTGTTTGTATCAAGAAATCAACCGTTGGAGTAAATCGATGTCTATGGCAACCCTGGAAAACATGATTAAAAAGAGATTTCATCGACAAGATAAAAAGATAGAGGCGATCACTTTCACCAGTTCTTAGAACAGCGAATTAAATAAAGGTAAAGGTAAAGCTAATTGTCCGGAAGCAGAAAGTAGAACTGAAAGTAATGATGATCTCTACAAGACAAAATCTCTTTCCGATTGTGAATCATTACAAACAAAGCTTTCGAGAAGTAGTACGTTTTTACTTCAAAAGGTAAACGGAGCAACTTCGTTAAGAGTGGTCGATGATGATGAGGCTTGCAACGTCGTTCCAACTGGTCACGCCCGAAAACAGGAAAACGACTTGTTAATTAGCAACATTTTTGAAAATAATCACAAAATGTATAATTCTTACTATCTACACAGCAAAAAATGGGTCAGTGGAATTTTTAAAGGCTCTAAAGACGTGCAAAACAATACAAGAGTAATTTTTCATTATCAGCAATTGAAACAAACGGTTTTCGATCAAGGTTTGATTCAGAAACATTTACAAACAGCTGTGGATATATACTGGAAACATGTAACATCACAATCGTTCTATTCTTTGCTTATAAAATCTCTGGGTCAGTCATTAGTCAATATATTTTGCTACTAAATGGGAAACAAATAAAACTTTGACATAGTTTTCATTATTAGTTTTATTTAGATAAAAGCGGCTTAAATAAAACTACTTATACTAGCTTAAGTTGCTCCAATCTCAGAAATATTATTTTTAAAACAGGTTAACACAGAAGTACGTGAAGTTAATTAACTATTAAGTCACTTAGGTAGGACATAAGATCCGTAAAGATAATTGATAAAAAAATTGAAAATATGACACCTAATTAAGAGGCCTATTACATCTCGACTGTGATTTTTGCGTAAATTGGTCAATTTTGGCGTTATGGATCTCAGAAACAAAAATACATTAACAATTATGACTAATTGAATAGTGTAGAATAGCTATTGGAATAGTGCGTAACGGCCTCGCTTTTTGTAAATTTTGTTTAACTTTTTAAAAACCCAAAATTGCAGAGAAAGATTTTCATAAAGTGCGCGAAGGCACTTTTTTGAGCTCATCGATTGAACTACTGTTCTGAACAAGTGAAATAAAATAATTATAATGTTGTCTCTTATATAGTCAAATAGTGCGTAGCGGCCTCGGAATTTTTAGATATCATTAATTTTATATAGAATAAAATCTTATTCTAAACCGAAAAAACTTCGGAAATTGCTATAAGTTAATTGTAAATATCTCCTATCTACGATAATATTATTGAGCAAAATTTATACCAGAGTAATTGTTACTTCATGAGGAATAAAGATTTTATAATGAATTTATTATCCTATTTCGATAAAAACGATAAATACAACTGCAAAATTACCACAAAATGCGATGCGCTGGCCATCCGAATTCAACTTATGCTCACAGAATGGAGATTTGTAATATTATGCACAAATTTATTATCCTATTTCGATAAAAACGATAAATACAACTGCAAAATTACTACAAAATGCGAAAATGGACACTTTACGCAAAAATCACATTCAAAATGTAATAGGCCTCTTAAGTCACACTAAAATAACGTTAAATATCTAATAAAACTGTTTCATTATTTAAATAAAGTAATAGTACCTACCAGTGTTTATTTTGCCATTTTATTTTAAATCAGTTAGTATGTTGCTCTATTATTTACGAACCATTTATAAATCTCTATGCGAAACATGGATGTTATTAGTCTAACACGCTACAACAAAATGTAACAAATGTGTGTTAAGGTGACTCCACCGCTATGCACTAAGCACGCTTTCGGCGCTTCCATACAAACCAGACATCTGAGCTATGCGTCTACGCTGCAGATGGTTTCTATGAAAATGTACGTCAAAGTGGACGCACACCTTTATGCAACGACGCATTCAAAGAATTAAAGGTTCATGTAAGTATGGTAAACAAGATTATCTTATTCTTTTTTTAAAGAATGAAGTTCTACGACGGGATTTTTTGTTCAACATTGTCTACCTAGACGGTGCTTATTGATAAATACTGAAATAATAAATTATAACGGAATGCTTTAATTCTATTCATTACATCTCACACAGCTTGTCTTCGGTAGTTTTATATTCAGCAGTTGACTGTCCTCAGTATTCTGCAACAAAATTGCTTGGTCATGATAATTGTGGATTATTAACTGTTAAGAGTTCCCGCAGACTGCAAACTTTGTATCGGCCGATAGTTTGGTTGGCTTTTTAATCAGTACACGAGGATGTGCGCGATTACATACCTCCTCATACTGATTATAAAGCCAACCAAACTATTGGCCGATATAAAGTTTGCAGTCTGCGGGGACTCTTAAGTGTTCGTGAACGTGCATGACTGTTGGCAAATCAAACAAAACAGTGCAACATCACTTTTCAAACTCTCTCTCTCACATCTATACTGAAACTCAAGTCATCATTTGCCATTTAACATTATTAATATCACTATAATCTATCTCTCGTTTGAATATATCGTCTACCGAAACCCATTGACGCTTGCAACGTCACCACTGCGCCCCTATAGACAAGTGGCAAAAGCCCACCCTCTGTCTATTCGTAATTCTTTGTACGTACTGCGCGTAAACTACCGTATTTTTCACTAGCTATTGGCACCGTACACAGTAGTGTACGACGAATTACGAATAGACAAGAAGTGAGCATTTGCCAGTTGTCTAGGCCCTCTGGCATGACGAGTGCAGTGTTGTTCCTGGAGCTTTATTGCTGCCTCTATGCTTCTTGGCCGTGGGTAGCCAGGCCAGTAAGTAAGCGCCGCGGCTAGGGCTGTGGCCACCGCGCCCGCCGACACGAACGCGCCCACATAGTCATCTAGTCTAGCGTCTACTGCAGCCCAGTGACGCTTGCAACGCCACCATTGGCGTGACGAGTGCATTGTCGTCGTTTCTTACCTTAGGCACTACTGCTTGGCACTACCAGCTTTATTGCTACCTCTATGCTTCTTGGCGAAAGAAATAGATATTACCATAAAGCTTCTTCTGGTAGGAACCAGGACAGGAAGAAGAAAAAGAAGTAATAGTTCAACTCAACCGGCCGCCGCATTGCCAGCTGACGAGTTAAAAAGCGCATGCAAGAATATGTGCGGCGCGCGTTTCCTCAGTCAGTAAGTTAACAGAGCCGCTAGGGCCGTGGCCGCCGCGCCCGCCGCCGCCGCCGCGCTCGCCGTCGCCGCCGCGAGCGCTCCACACACACACTTCACTTACCTCCTCAAAAAAGCGGGATCTCCCGTTTGAATATACTGTCTAAGAACACCACATCGGAAGAAATAGCTAACCAGGGCAGAAGAAAAGTTCAACTCACCCGGCAGCCGCATTGCCAGCGGGCGAGCTAACAGGCGCGTGCACGGGTATGTGCGGCGCGCGATTCCTCATCCAGTAAGTGAGTGCAGCCGCTAGGGCCGTGGCCGCCGCGCCGCCCGCTGACATGAACACGCATAGTGCGCCATACAAACTCCATCCACTACATCTAGTCTAGCGTCAACCGAAGCCCATTGACGCTTGCAAAACCACAACTGGAATGCCACCGGGTGTATTGTTGCTTCTGGAGCTTTATAATTGCCTCTATGCATCTCGCACGGGACCAGGGCAGGAAGAAGGAAAAAAAGAAGAATAAGAGTCAACTTACCCGGCAGCTGCATTGCCGCTGCTAACGGGCGCGTGCACGAATATGTGCGGCGCGCGTTTCCTTAGCCAGTAAGTGAGCAGAGCCGCTAGGGCCGTGGCCGTCGCACCCGCCGCCGCCGCGCTCGCTCCACACACTCTTCACTTACCTCCTCAACAAAGCGGGACCTCCCGTTTGAATATATCTGTCTTAGAACACCACATCGAAAGAAATAGCAAACTAGGGCAGGAAGAAGAAAAAGTACAAGAAGAAGAAGAGTTCAACTCACCCGGCAGCTGGATTGCCGCTGCTAACGGGCGCGTGCACGAATATGTGCGGCGCGCGTTTCCTCAGCCAGTAAGTGAGCAGAGCCGCTAGGGCCGTGGCCGCCGCGCCCGCCGCCGCCGCCGCGCGCGCACCGCCGCCGCCCGCCGACACGAATACGCGCGCCCACATTGTGTGCCATACAGACTCCGTCCACGTAGAGAAATCGCCCGACGCGTAGTCGTAATCTGGTGCGAACGATAGTTTTGTTGATGCGACGACGTAGACTAACGTAAATTACTATAAATTAAGAGGAAGGGAAGGTCGCGTTGCATATAGATAGCTATAAAACTGCATTTATGTTCACGTGATTCGCTAATGAATGACGAACGAAGTTATAGTGAGCTCGACAGTAAAAGAGTTAGCTACCTCTAAGCCATTGCGCAGCCACTCAACCGTCCACGGTAGTTTTACTCACCGAGAAAAAATAAGTGCTATTTCTTTCGCCAAGAAACGACTCGCTCTATGGCTTGTTTGACGCAAACTGATTGCTACATCAGACAAATTGGACTATAAATGAGACTTCAACTCAAGCCGCGTAGTAACAACCGCGTCTAACAAAATCAATAATCTTACGTTTAAGGGCGGTATCTATACATTCTGAATACACTGACAAAAAAAGGCTCCAGTTTTATAGTGATTTTTCAAAGTTATGTTTCTAACAAACTAAATCAATTAAAATAATGCACATCATGAAACATGCTGTATCTTTACTGACATGCACGCAAGCATCAATAAAAAGATAGCTCAGTGTGCTCCGAGTTAAGTGTGCATATTCTGCTATCTTTGTGTGCGTGTAGTACAGCTGTACGGGTTTGGAAAGGGTGTATTTTTTGATGAATTATGATAATGTTTTGTTGATTATCTCGGTAACGACCCTGTTGTTTTGAACCAAATTTGATGAGCATGCTTAGCGTGATGAATAGATACTCCCCTTAAACGTTCGCTTATTGATATTGTTAGGCCCTATATATGTCAAAGTCAAAAATCCTTTATTCAAACAAATTTTATTTAAAGTGCTCTAGTGATTTTCTGTCAGTTTTACTCAGCATTCTGTTTATTAGTCGGTTACACGAGTTGCTGCCTAGGAGGCGCTGTGTAGATCTCATACAAATAGTAGTTGATATTACTTGTTCAAATAGTTTCAAAAACTCGTAAACGTCACGCTAAGTGTTAGAGCTTATTTACGTTTCGATCGAGCTTATTTGATAACAAATGAATTTTCACTCCTCTTGCTCAAAAAGACCGTCATTGTAGCGTTCCAGAGCGAGGATAAAATAGCTTTTCTTGCCCTAGGGGAAAAAATATATTTTTTTAAATTTTTTGTCTGTCACATGACAATGAGCCTAAAAAAACGAAAAAGTCTTTAGTCATAAGTAAAACAATCATGAATAAAGACTCGACTTATTACTGTTTAGTTAAATCAACAACTTTTTTGAGATAGTTAACATTAAAGTTTATGGTAAAATTAGTAAGTAATCCTCTGAATCTATGTCCACGCCCACACAGTCCACGCTTCAGCAAGAAACAACGGCACAGTCTGCACATGTGCTTAGGTGGTGAGCCTTTAGCCCGTTAGTCGCTTTTACGACACCCATGGGAAGAGAGAGGTTGGTAGTTGTTCGGAACAAAATGGCCACTTACGGCTGGCAACCTTTTTTGTAGTTTTAATTTGTATTTGACAGACGGCTGTCAATGTCAAAGTGACACAGACTCACATTGGATTCTTGGTTATGACTTGACCGCGGGGTCGTGTGCAAGTAATTTGTACCTTTTGGTTTAATAATTTGGTATGTGGGGCACATTGTTTTGATTCGGGGGGGCCCGTAGGGATTATGAAAACATTAGTTAAGTTAGTACCAGGGTAGACTAGCTAAATTTAGTGGTGCTAAGTGTCCTTGTGCAAGTGGTACGTATTTCTCTGGGGTTTGAGAGGACGCTTAGGGCCTTTCCACCACCATAGCACCAGCCCCGAAGACGCGCGGGAGCGCGATCCAGCACAGCAGCCCGAAGACAGCCGGCGCGGCGGACTGCACCGGGCTGAGCGGCGTGTCTCAAAGGAACTAGTATGTAAGTTATCTTTTATTTTATATTCTATATGGGCCCAGCATTGATGTAGACTATCTATATTAAACAGTAGTATTATTTTTATGAGCCCATCGCCGCTCTATGCTGTTGAATGTATGTGCAGTCTTTAGTCCGTTAGTCGCTTTTTACGACACCGAAGAAAAGTGAGGGGTTGGTAGTATTATTTTGATGAGCCCAGCGCCGTTCTAATCTATTGGATGTATGTGCAGTATTTAGTCCGTTAGTCGCCTTTTACGACACCAAAGGGAAGCGAGAGGTTGGTAGTATTATTTTGATGAGCCCATCGCCGCTCTATGCTGTTGGATGTACGTGAAGTCTTTAGTCCGTTAGTCGCCTTTTACGACACCGAAGGGAAGAGAGGGGTTGGTAGTATTATTTTGATGAGCCTATCGCTGCTCTATGCTGTTGGATGTATGTGCAGTCTTTAGTCCGTTAGTCACCTTTTACGAAACCCAAGGGAAGAAAGGGGTTGGTAATATTATTTTGATGAGCCCATCGCCGCTCTGTGCTGTAGGATGTATGTGCAGTCTTTAGTCCGTTAGTCGCCTTTTACAACACCCAAGGGAAGAGATGGAAAGACTGCACATACTATCCAACAGCATAGAGCGGCGATGGGCTTATCAATATAATACTACCAACCCCTCTCTTCCCTTGGGTGTCGTAAAAGCAACTAACGGGTTAATTCTTAATAAAAATAAACCAATTCTTATTGTATTGGATTGTTTTTGTATTATACGGCGCTAAAACCCATTATAACTCGGTTTCTATTTACTCCCTCGCTAAAGCTCGGGAGTAAAACTACCTCGTATATAATGGGTCATTTTAGCCTTGTATAACAATCTACTATTTAATCTCTCTAAAAACACGATCGAAAAGTGAAATCTCACACTCAGCAATCAGAACTAACTTCAGTTAAGTGTTTTAAACAAACGCTTTTTTACTCACTCGGTATCGTAAACGCAGGACTGATCGCTTGACTGAAGTTCATCGTGGTCTGCACACAAACGCCAGTTTGATTCCAGCCTTTGAGCCAATAATATGAGTATTGCTGTAAGGGAGAAATGTTGTTAAATTAGTTTTTGATATTTTATTCTACTTTTGCGTTTCCATTGTCTCTCCTGATTGTAAGTAGTATGCAAATTATGACGAGAGGAGGAGGGGGCATCGGCGGGGTGATAAAACAAATATATCCAAGAATGGAGGTCTTTGCCCTGCAGTACAGTATAGGATAGGGTCCCACTCACTAAAACACCTTGTACAACATGTTTTATTCCACAGAACTGTGTGGTGGCGCTTCATGAATATAATTATACATATATAATCACGACTATTATCTCCGAAGGGTTAGTCAGAGACTAAGCAATGAGGACTACAAAAACAGTCCTCTACCATAGTCCACTTTCTACCAAATAGCGACTGCACATGTGCTCAGCGTAACATAGGTGGTGAGCCCATCGCCGCTCTAAGCTCTGATGGATGTATGTGCAGTCTTTAGTCCGTTAGTCGCCTTTTACGACACCCAATGGAAGAGAGGGGGGTGGTAGTATTCTTTCACCGCTACGCGACACGGTTAACGCGGTGAATAGAATATGACCAACCCATCTCTTTCATTGGGGGTCGTAAAAGGCGACTAACGGACCAAAAACTGCATATACTCGTATATCCAACAGCATAGAACAGCGATGGGCTCCTGTCACGCTGAACACATTTGCTCATAAATTGAGTGCTATGCTGAGGGTCGTGACCTCCTGGATATTCTACTTTCTCCCTCACGATGTTACGCCATTTGTTACTGTCCAAGGCAACGTGGAGAGCATCGTGAAATTTGTAGTCGAGTGTGGTGCGGATATAGTCAGACCATCGCATTGGACTGCGCCCCCTCGGTCTTTTGCCGTTTACTTTGCCAGTGACAAGTAGACGTTCGAGGTTGTCACCGTTTTTCCTGGCTATGTGACCGATGAAGTCAAAGGTCCTACGAAGGCAGATGGTGGTTAGCCTCATCTTAATGTTAAGCTCCTTGAGGATCGATGCGTTAGTCTGAAGTGCTGTCCAGGGAATCCGCAGCATTTTCCTCTAGCACCACATCTCGAGGGCATATATGCGTGCGCGGTCTGCTTTCTTCAGTGTCCAAGTCTCGGCACCGTACAAAAAAATGGAGAACACTAAGGTTGTTAGGTAACTAGGCTATACTTTACTAGTTACCTAACTAATTTGTTTGTCGTTTTATTTATTATTCACATTACATTCAAAACAAAACGTTTCACTCACCGGGTTATTCATCGCTTCGCACTCCGTTCGCTGGATGGCCAAATGGTCGCCCGTGAGGATAGCAATCAAATGGCCCGCGAACACCGGCGCAGTGCCATCCCAAGTATTAACGCCTACGTATAGAGACGCGGGCTTCTGTGGTAACTTCGCCTCGCTGCCACCGGCCTGGGCGTAGTCAGCACCCATTAACAGACGGCACGCTTGGCTCCTAAGGAAACAGTAGAGCATCTCGTCCACCTATGAACGAGAGAAGGATAAATGAAGTTTTACACCGGAAGATTGTAAATTAATGACAACGAGCGTCATTCGTTCAGTTGTTACGTGATGCATGACGAACCCGCGAGTTCGTTTATAATGTTTGTTTTTCCACTATTGGATGCTTCGATCAACAATACAACTAGATAACGTAACGTCACGTACAAAATCAAAGCTTAATTCTGTCCACGTGAATAAATACTTTTTCAAAGCAATAAATTACTCCTGTCACTTAAAATTGAAAAGACGTCAATAAATGTATTGGTGGTATCAACCTTAAAGGGCAACAAATAAAGAACTTTTTCTTGTTATTGCCTTGAGAGAAAATAAACGCTCACTTCTCAAGTGCGAGTTTATTTACCGAGAAACATTTTGAGCGCCGACCTGAAATCTAGTTGTATTGTTGATCGAAGATTGGATGGGTTAGTTAATTACACTTTGTATAGGAACGAAACGAAACTCTTGTGACGCAGTTATGAAACTAATACATACACTCATGACCATTATTTCCGAAAGGTTAGTCAGCGACTAGGCAATGAGGACAGTAAAAGCAGTCCTCAGCCACAGTCCAGTTTCAACAAATAACGACTGCAGATGTGCTCAGTGTGATGGGTGGTGACCCCATCGCCGCTCTATACGCGGTGGGATGTATGTGCAGGGTTAAATCTGTTAATCGCTTTTATGACACCCAAGAGATGGGTTGGTAGTATTATTTTCAAGTCAAGTCAAGTCAAATTATTTATTCAATGTAAACCTTTACAGGCACTTATTGACGTCAATACTAATAATAATAAAAAAACAGTTCTAATCTAACGAGCTATAGTCTGTGCCAGACAAATGCGCATCGCTACCCCCAGTACCACTGCACGCCGAAACAGAATCGCGTCGAACCGAAATATAAGCCGTGGTCATAGAATTGTGTAAACAAACGTATCCTGGTACGAGACAAAAATAGCGGGCAAGTATCTCTCCCCTAGCGACACAAACGGCTAAAATTTATAGGTAATTTATCGTTTTTCTGGGATGAAAGGTGAAGAATGATAAATCATAATGAATTTTTAACTTAAGTTTTAATAATGCATTTACGCGCAATGACATTCTATACACATGGACATCGCATCAGCGCGCTGTCTGAGGTTCATCCGAGGTACACTGAAAGGCGGTGTAATTGTATATTATACCGGCGTTCTTAGTCGTGTATCATCTAGAAGGATGCCGAAGTGTGTAAAAAAAGTGGCGAAATAATAGTCTAACAAGGCAAAAACAAGATTGTGTTACTTAACACTGGTAATTTGATTTTTTTATAAAAGATAATACGCGAAAAAGTGTAAATAATGTAGAAAACCATTAAATTTTAATTATTTTAAAAAATATATTAGAGATTTCTTTTTTTGACACTCGTCAGAAAGACAGTCAAAAAAGAGAGCCAAAAGAAAACTATAGAGTCGCGTGTAAAATCTAAAAGCCTTTATTTTTTGCCACATTTATTTCATGTGTTTAGCAAGTACATAAGAAAAACATCGAAAATGGTAAAAATGAAGATATTATAGTTTTCCGATGATTCTGTACCAAGGCAATCAAGAAAAAAAGGTGTTGACGAAGGAGAGTCATCAGCAGATCAACTGAACTCATTACATGTTCTCGTAAGGCTATAAATAGAGATCTTTTTTTTATATAAGAAGGAGGCAAACGAGCAGGCGGGTCACCTGATGGAGAGCAATCACCGCCGCCCATGGACACCCGCAAAACCAGAGGAGTCGTAGATGCGTTGCCGACCTTTAAGAAAGGAATAGGTTTAAGGAAGGAATAGGAATTGTGGTGGGAGGGGGAAGGGGCCTCCGGAACCCTCACTGGCCGGACGAAATACAACAGCACCAAGTGCCATTATTTCACGCCGGATATTAGTGAGAGGGTGGTATTACCCCGGGCGAGCCGGCCCAATGCGTGCTGAGACATTTGGCATTTAGCATATAAAATAAACGTGACCATTGGCATATCAAATAAACGTCAAAAAAGTTGCATCAACCAGACCTATGAAACCCAATTACAGAAAGCGCTACAATTTTAACAAATACGATTACGTTAAGGTGCGGTCAGTGCTGGGCAATGTAAACTGGGAGGAGTTTTTATCATCTGTAGATGTTGAGTTATGTGTCGATTTATTTTACAGCAAAATCAACAGAATCTTACCTAATCACACACCGATTACTAGAAATACTTCACATAAATATCCCTCGTGGTATAGCCCAGCCTTGGTCCGCTGCATTAAGGAAAAAAATAAATCACGCAAGCGCTACAAAAAGTATTCTAATCCCCGGGATTACGACACCTTCTCTCCGTAGTAGATGTAAACATCTTATAGCTGAATGTCACAGGACCTATCTATCATCGGTTGAGGAGTCTTTGCCTGATGATCCTAAAACTTTCTGGAGATATGTTAAGGACAGGAAGGGTGGAGGCACTATACCTGGCACAATGACTTATAACAATAGAACCTGCAGTGATGGTCAGGGAATCTGCGAAATGTTTTCCGAGTATTTTGGCACAGTTTAATACACTCTTTGTAACACTTATATTATAACAAACTTACCGGAGGCTCATATCTTTTCCTTGCACGATCTTAGAATTAGTGAGCAGGATGTTTTCCTAAAAATTAAGCAACTTAAAATTTCTAAGGGCTCTGGCACATGACCAGGAATCCTCATTGTACAATACGTAGTTTTTGTTAATCATTTAATTTAATTTGAATGAGAGAGAGAGAGAGAGAGAAACATTTATTGACACACAAAACAATACGATAATAACATAATTTAAATAAAAAACAAAGGTCAATCAGGACCCCGCCTCAGCTTGTGTTGTTGCGAACGGGACGTGTCACAACAACGCTGGTATTCTGACGGGGCCTGTCGGTGCACGATGCACGAACAACATACAGACATACACATTTACATGACACGCGTACACATTACATAAAATTAACCATACAATGTACAATAACAGACAACACTACAAGAAAAAAAAAAAGAAAAACAAACATTGTCAGAATGTTCTCGGCTCCTTAGTCCTTAATCCTTTAATAACTAAAGGGTGAAAACAAAAAGTAAAAAACCACAACCGACAACTGTCAATGTCATTGTCATGTTGAGTCTCAAAACCTCAGTCCTCAGAACAGTATGAGTTTCTAACAAATCTACATAACATAATCTATCCCTATTACAATTATAAGCAGACGCATCTCTAATAAGTCTGTGAAGCAGACGAAAAATGGTATCATCAAAGCAATGGCACAATCAAATCCAATGCAATGTTACAATGTAATGTTCACATTAAGTGTTGGTAAGAAAAGTGAAAATGTTTTATTTTCACTCACTCGCCCAACTGATCTGCTCCTCCCCGGCCTCACTCTTGCAATGAACTTACCAAGTGAACCCAAAGAACAAAGCAGCGACGCGATTGGGAAGACCGCGTCAAACGAAACGGCAAACGCTTTTCACGCTCGTCGAGCGCCACCCTTACGTAAGTAAAAACAATAATAATTACACCTCTAAAATACTTAAATCAAATTCTGTCAAAACAATACAAAAACATGTAAGAAAACTATTATGCCCGTCTCACAGCCACTGAACATAGGTTTTTTCTTTCAGATCTCGCCACTCGAGGGAAAAGAATGCCATTCAGAGGTAAAAAATAATAAGTAGTAGGTATGTGCAATTTAAATTAAGGGTACATATTTTGCGACGTCATTAGGTAGCACTTTAACTTACTTATAAGCGATTTCCTTGTCCCTAGATCTCGCAGCGGGGGAGGAAGGTCATTCCAGCACTTGGAGGCGGCAAATCTAAAGGATCCCCGAAATGATGCAGAGTGGTGTTTTGGTGTAGAGAAGACATGAGTGCAAGATCTTTTTGGGTACTTATGGTGGACTTTTACTAGCTTTTCTAAAAGATACTGTGGCCCACCCGTGTGGATGATGCCAAACAACATAGACGCCAGATGCACACGCCTGCGCGCCTCCATTTTCAACATACCAGCAGAGTTTAGGAAGGGAGTGACATGTGTTCGTGGTGGTATGTAAAAACAAAAGCGCGCGCATGCATTCTGCACTCTCTGTATAAGCCGAGCTGTTCTTGCTAGTATGCATGGGCCATAAACTGTATCACAGTAATTAAGGTTAGATAGAACCAGTGACTCGCATAGCGTGATTTGAGTTGTTCCGATAGGTATTTTCTTATCCTGTACAACAGCTTCAACCTGTGAAAACAGTTGCGAGCACACTCTGCAATGTGGGATTCGAAGTTAAGACTGCTGTCAAAGGTCAAGCCCAGACTCTTGGCCTTTTCCACTTTCTCTATGATCACGCCATCAATGTGTATATTAAGCATGCAGTCATTGAGCCTGTTAATGTTCTTCTTGCTACCAATAAGCCGGAGTTTAGATTTCTGAGGATTCAGAACAAGACAATTAGAACGAGACCATGCTGCTATCCCTGCCAAATCCTCGTTTACTTTGGCTACAGCAGCGATGGTGTCAGTTGGTTTGAAAGAGTAGTAAAGCTGTATGTCGTCTGCATACATATGATAGCGACACTCGCGTATGCTGCCCACAACATCTGCACTGTACAAAATGAAAAGAACAGGACCCAGCAAGGAGCCCTGGGGTACGCCCCTGGTGACCGGGACAGAGTGAGACCGCAACTTAGACCCATCAGCTGCCGTTAGCTCCACATATTGTTGCCTGTCTGATAAATAACTATTGAACCATTTTACAGCACCAGTGTCAAAGTCATAGTAGGCCATTTTGGATAATAAGAGTGTTGTATTTATACAGTCAAAAGCACGGGAGTAGTCCAACAGCAGCAGCGCACTGACCATTCCATGGTCCTGTGCAGCTAAGAGGTCGTCCACAACATCTGAGAGAGCAGTTGCAGTACCGCGACCCTTACGAAATCCGGACTGCCGCAGTGGGAGTATGTCGTGATCCTCGAGATACCTGGTGAGTTGATCGCATACTATTCTCTCTAAAATCTTAGAGATGCAAGGAAGGAGGCTGATTGGTCGAAGGTCATTCATCGCAGTAGGATTTGAAATTTTAGGTAGAGGTTTTACCACTGCCCTCTTCCAGTCTCTTGGAAATGTGCCTTCGACTATAGAACAATTTACAATATTAACGATTGCCTCCAACGACTGTGGCAGTGTCAACTGCAACATCTCCAGTGATATGTGGTCATCCCCTTGAGCATTAGACTTCAGTCTTCTAATGGCTTTGAGTACCACGTCCTCACTGACCGTCTGCAGCTTAAAAATCGCTTCGCTATGCCTATGGTGTTCGAAGAACGTGAGATGGGAAATCGATACATGGTGCTTGCCAGGCACATTAAGGAAGTGCTTATTAATTGTGTCAGGGTTATCAAAACACGGTGGTATGTCATGTCCGACTCTTCTACTAGGCAGTATATTCTGTTTAAGGTTTTGCCATAATTTTTTTGAATTACCTATATTGTTATTTATATTGTTAGCAAAATAGCTGGTCTTCTCACGTTCAACAGCTTCAGTTACCAGGTGTTTCATGAAGATGTATCTGTCTTTGTGAGCTTGAGACTTGTACCTTTTGTGTTTTTGGTGATAGGTATTTCTTAACCGCATCATAGACTTCACCGTATCAGTAATCCAGGGGTGAGGTTTAGACTTAATTTTTTTAGTAGTGACAGGAGCGTGGAGATCAAATAGTGCTATGATAGCAGACGTGAAATTGTCCACCAAAGCATCGACATTCTCCTGAGACCGCTTGAAATAATCCCAGTTAATGCATTCCAGATCAACATTAAAATGTTCCAAGATAATGCTCTTAAAAGGCCTGTAGGTTACCAACTGAGGCAATGGATTTTCTTTTTTTATTTTAAAATCAGCTGCCAGCATAGCGTGTCCACCCAGTTCTGGAGTGTGCTTGACAGTAACATTTAAAACCTTTATATCAGAACAGATGACATCAATTAGGCTGTGACTGTGCTGTGTAAAGTGTGTTGGCTCATTGACCACTTGTTTCAGGTTCATGCTGCGCAGGATTTGCTCGAAATACTTGGTCTTCCCACTGACTGTATTGAGGAGGTCTATGTTGAAGTCCCCAACTAGTATCAGACCATCCTGTTTTGGAAAGGAAGCTATCGACTCAGAAACAGCGTCTAGGAAGATGCTCACGTCTTGCCATGGTGGTCGGTAAGCTGTTCCGATAACTATGTCCAAATTGCAAAGCCGTACCTTCAACCACATCTGCTCCACAGCTGCAGCAACAGGGTGCGAGCAAGCACGCGCATTCGTTCCCCTGCGAATGTAGAACCCCACTCCGCCACCACGTCCACCACGAATGCTGTCAGGCCTTGGTATATGGCAAAACCTGTAGTTTGCCAGTTTCGGCGCCTTGTCACTCTGTCCGGTCCTCAACCATGTTTCATTTATGGCTAGTATATCAGGAGCTAGATCCCCAGCAGCCACAATGAACTCCTCATGCCCCGTGCTTAAAGACCCAGCGTTAAAAAGACCAACTTTTAAGTTCGCACTTTTAATCATTTGTAACACGTATTATTAACTTAGAACTGTAGTGTATTAGTCTTAATTTGAGATTAATGCGCGGTCTAATCAAGATCATACCAAAAGTATACCAAGTGATATTATGTTTCTTACCATGGTATCCATGTTTCGTTCCCATGTATGTGCAATATTTGTCATGTATATAAGTTATGTAAGCATTAAAATTATACGCACAAATTTGGAGTTTTAAAACCATACAACAACCCTTGTACAAATAACTGAGAGGGGCACAAACATTTTTCAGAACACAAGTGACATCACATCTAACTGTATATGTTACTAATACATAATATATATAATACAAAATTGAACATTTATTACTGCATAGTAACAAAACGGTAAACAAATAGACAAATAACGCTATAAGGACTAGAAACAAAGGCGAACACATATTATATTTTGACAAATACGAGTAAAATAACGCTATAAGGACTGTAAACAAAAATAGACACATAGACTCTGACAAATAAAATGATTTATGCTGAACAAAGAGTCCAATTCCAACGAGAATTCGCCACCTAGAAATTACTCGGAGCCCACTACTGGAGGCCCAAAGGCCTTGACGAGATCCTCCTCTGAACGGAAATGGTAGGCAGGCTTCCCGTCCGCCTGGCGAGCAAATATGCGACCTCGCTTTGTCCAGGTGTACCGCCATCCCAGCCTGCGACACTCCTCCCGCACCCGATGGAACAGCTGTCGGTGCGCGCGGGTCAGCCGCTCGTTGATGAACACGCGGGGCCCCGCCGCGGCGCGCTGGCCCGTGCGGCGCACGCGCGCGGCTTGCAGCAGCTCGTCGCGCAGCTGGCGGCGCGCCAGCCGCACCACCACGCGGCGCGCGCGGCCCCCCGCCTCTGCCGGCGGCGCGCCCACGCGCTCCGCGAACACCACGTCCCGCTCCTCCAGTTTTACACCCAGTTGCCCGGCGAGCACGGCCACGGCGTGGAATACGCTTACTCCCTTCTCCTCCGGTAGCTGGCCGATCTCTAGGTCTGCGAGCAAAGCCTCTTGATCGCGGTCGTCGAGCTCCAGCCAGAGATCCAAGATAGTCCGCTCCAGCTCCGCCACCCTGCAGAGCCCTTCCCCTGATTGCCGCTGCTCCAGCGCCTCTAGCCTCTGCTCTACTCCATCCAGCCTTGTTGTATGGCTGTGAAGGAGGCGCGCAGCTGCACCATCTCTCTCCGGAACTCTCACATTTCGGCCATGCATTCGGCGAATTCGCGTCGGAACTCATGTACGCCAGCATCGACCGCACGGCCAGCAGCGGCGTCCCGCTGCGAAGTCACCGCAGGACGGCTGGTGCCGGCGCCGGGCTGTATCGGCGGCGCCTCTGATTCCGTCTCTCCACAGACGTCCTTAACTGGCGTCTGGCTTTTGTCGCCCTTGCGTGTACTCCTCTTGCAACTGAGGCAAACCCAATCCTTACTTAAAAGGGATTTATCAGTCAGGGCAAGGCAAGCCTTATGATATTTGGCTGGGCAAGCGCTACAAGACGCGGCACCTGCCGGCGACAAAAAAAATCCGCAAGCACCACAGTTTAACATTATTGGCTATTGCAATGTTGTTTGGGTACACGGCAAAAGATGGCGCTCCGATGTTTTATCCCGATGTATGGCGGTGACAAAGTATGAGGAGTTATCGACAGGTGGCGCTGTCGCAGAGTTGATATGCAATGACGCTACTGCCCGCACGGCGGCGCTTATAAAAAAGTCGTAAAAGAGGGCAAGCGACCCGATAAATATTCCCAAATTACCCCTTAAAATATTAAAACAGTCTATAAAATTATCTAAAAAGTCAATTATCTGAATCTACACAACAACACAGACAGCGCCCACACTTGCACAACTTCACCGACACTACTGCTTGCAGACACAATTACGGCACAGATTAACGTGTATTTACAGAGTATTCATATTAAAAAGGCGCACAGAATGTATACCGTATGTCGTTCGAGACGTCACTCGAATGAGTGAATGAATGAATGAATGAATGAATCTAATTTTATTTTATTTAAGTTATTTTAAATTCACTTTATAAATTTATTTTAATTTGTTTTTAATTTATATGTAGTTTTGATTGTAATTTGATTGTATTTGATTTTAATTTTTAATCTAAATTATTTTCTGAGTAAAAGTACTTACTTAATTTTATGTCTACAAATTCATCCTGTGTAAACTGCTTGTGGATTATTGTCTAGCCTATTTTATTTAAATGAATGAAATTTTACTAAGTACTGATTGTAATCTGTTTGTGTACCTAATTTAAATAAATAAATTGTTTACGCGCCATTTCACGAGCCAAGATTTACAGTCAAATATCAACCTTTGAATAGTATTTTTTTTACAAATCTCCACTTACAGGATTAAGATAATTAAGATAATCATAATAACTTACCAAATGGGCCGACGCAGACACGTTCCCCGCGTACGATTCGCCCACCACCTTCTTATACAACGTGCGAGCAACCGCTGTGGCGAGTAACGCAATCTTCACTTGCGTCTCCGTCCTCTTCATAGTGCCATTTGCAATGAGATCATCCGTTGAAATGACTAAAAAATATTTATATTTTAAACTTTATGAGAGGTAGAGCCACGCCACGTTGCGTTGCAGCACGAGTTGGGCCGGCTCGGCCCTCTCAAGGAATATCGATGTGAAACAATGGCACTTGCTGCTGTTGTTTCGTCCGGTAAATAAAAGTACCGGAAGGCCATCTCTTCCCCCCCTAACAATTCCTATCAAGGCTGGCAACGCATCTGCGACTCCTCTGGTTTTGGACACCCATGGGCAGCGGTGATTACTTTCCATCAGGTGACCCAGCTCGTTTGCCTCCTTTACACATAAAAAAAGACTAGAAATACAAAGAGATTACATACAGAAGTCATAGACTACAAATAGTGTCAAGAGAAAATTTTCTCGACCCGTTTTCTCGTGTAATGATACACGATATGGCAAAAATAGACAATAGTAGTTTTTGCTTGTCTGTGGTATTTTTGTTTACAAATCTTAAAATGCAACATAATTTTATCGAGTTTTGACAACTGTAACCGAGATAGTTTGTCGTTCCCGCCATCGAAGAAAGAGAGAATATCGTCCGCGACATATCGAGATATGTTGCGCATGCGATTCGTAAGGTTAAGGTCGTTGTACTGAGAAGAATCGAAATGCGAACAGCCCCTTAAAGCATAATAAAAAAATCACTTAAAAAAGGATAATAAAAAATCTCTGTACTCACATTTGCCATCATTACTAATGCTGATGTTATGATAATCAAAAGCTATGTTCTGGTAATCATCCAGAGCGGAATTATAATACATGTTGGTGAAATGTTCCTCGAAGTCAGCCAACACCATCTGGGCCATTTCTACCCCCGGGGCTACGTTAGAGATATTCCGCTCCCCATACCGCGCGATACGCCGGAATGAATGCAGCGACGACGGAGGCAAGTTCTGTGTGGGGCTGAGTTGCACACTCATGTTATGTTTGTTCAGGTATTCACTCAACCCATTCATTACTTCGGAGACCTGCAGTAAAGGATTGCTATCATGTAAAATAGGTCTTGCACATAAGATCCCGATGAGTCGACGTGCTACTGCCAGAGGGAGACCTCTGCAGGCCCCACTAAAAAAAGATGTGAAATAGATGTGCTGCTGTAGTGTTTTTATATTGGACATCATATTTTGAACTTTATTCAATGAACATAAGGTCGAAACCCAATGAAAAATGTCAACATGCTTTCCTCGTTAAGGGGATAATAAGCTTTCATTCGATACAACGTTAATCAAACCTATTTTATATCAAACTTATGACAGTAATTTTCATTGAGGAAGTAGAAAGAAAGGGTTCCACGAAAGATCACGATGGGTCAAAGTGCTACGTGAGCGGCAGCAATAGGTTATAAGGTTGCCATGGCTAATAATACCATAATTTATCTTCCACTTTTTTTTGTATTGTTCTATCGTGTTTAAGAACAAATGTAGACATAGTTTTATTGCTCTTGTTGTTTTTCAATCTATTTTTTGCTTTTCTATTTAGTCGCATTCTAGGCTGAATCCTACCCCACTAGGCCGTTTCTGTAACAGTATTCAAGTAGGTAACTCACCTCATTAATATTGTTAGCGTCAATGGGCGTGAACAAGTTCAAGGGCCACGCCTCTTCGTCCTTGTGCGCTAGTAGAGAGCCGCCGATCTGCCCCAGCTCTAGGTACAAAGCGATGTCGTCCAGCTTGAGCGGCGCGAGCGGCGGCCACTCGCCGTACTTCATGTCGTACGCAACCTTCTGCGAACCGATGTAGTCGAATGTCTCGCCGTTGAACAGCGTCCACAGCACGTTTGTGTCTGCACAAAATTACGCACTTCACTAGACTAATGTCAACTAACGTCAAGACATACTTGTCAGGCGTTTAAGACTTTAATTTTTTACATACACACGTCCGCGCCCACGCACGCGCACGCACGAACGTGCGCACGCACGCACGCACGAGCGTACGCACGCACGAACGAACGTACGCACGTACGCACGCAAGCACGCAGGTTTACCTAGATTTTGTGTAAATCGCTTGTTGCATGCACTTATCGAAATAGGTCTTTGGTATTAAATATGTTTTATATCTACATAGTGCATAAGTAACAAGCGATGTACACAAAATCTGTTATAATTAATATAACATAGTACCAAAGACTTACTTGCTTAAACTTTCGTATGGATTTATTTTCAGTAACATAATGGTATGATTGTAGTAGAACCCAGGTAAAAGCAAAATACCATTTAAGTACATACACTGGCTGGCAAAATTTCAGGAACCATAAAGCCAACTTAAAACTCGTTAGCTAGGCTGCTCGAGTGTCATTTAAAGCTAACAAATAATTAAAAATACTCCTTCACTATCGAAGGATACACGAAGTTTAATTATTTTGAAACATATTGTGTCACATCTTCTATCACATATAAAAACTAGATGCACAATCAACGCTCTCGAAACGTCCGCATAAAAAAAGTACCTAATAAGATGTTTAGGTACCTACGCATTTATTCATTTAGTAGTGTGCGAGAAACTTATATGTTAACATGACGAAACGTTCTAAAACGAACGAAATAAGTCAAATGTATTCAGGGTTAATTTTGGACCACCGCCAATTTTTTTTTACGTGATCCTATAGCGGCAGTTCAACAAAATAATGAAATAAAAAAACATATATTTTTTTACATTATTGTCTCGACTTTACCTTAAGAAATTAAAATTATTGTCACCTAGCGCGCGGCCTATCGCGGTTATCAAAACGCATATGCGTGACCGCTATTATTCACCTCCGTGCACCAATGACAGCGCGCCGTCACTTTGACCGCGAGAGTGAGCGCACGCACCTAGAACTATTAGTAGAGGATCCAAGTATACAACGACCTTCACCGAGCCGGTTATGGATGAAAAGTATTTTATATCAAATTTAATGTGTTAAAAAATATATTGCGAGTGGGTTGGCTGAAAAATTTCAGTCCAGTATATGATTAATTAAATATTTAAAAGTATTTTTTTTTAAACATTGCACTTGTTTCGATAATAGATAAATTACGTAGATACCAATCGAAAGTATGAAGCCTATATAATATGCAAACGTTAGGTTGACTATTTTTTTCCTGTCATAACATTGGGTAAGCAGGTGTAAACAGGCAAGTCAATATTAGTGATTTGCAACCGTCTGGTTAAATAAATAAAATTTATGTTTATATAAAGATAAGCTCATTACAAACACACACACACCAAACCAGTGCAATGTAAAAAAATATTTTTTTTTAATATTAAATTAATCATTAAAGGTACTGGACTGAAATTTTTCAGCCAACCCACTCGCGATATATTATTTAACATATTAAATTTGATATAAAATACTTTTCGTCCATTAACCTTCCCGGTGAAGGTCGTTCCGTACTCGGATCTTAGACTATATAGGATATTAAAAGCAGGCAAAAAATTGTTCCTATTTAAAAAAAGAAAACATTCATTATTTTTACGTCAAATATTTTATTATTACTTTTTTACCCCATATTTACTTTTGGCTGGGGGTCCAAAATTACCCCTGTATGCCAACGTTGCCACTATTCTGCTACGATTTAGTGTGGGATTGTGTATCTAGTTTTTATATGTGATCGGTCACTGTTGGATTTAACGTTTTGTTATACCCACCATAGGTTTTATTCTCCTTTGGCATCATCTGCGCGAGAGTGGCGGCAGCTGTGATCAACGTCACCATGCCTACGACAGAGCTTGCCGCGCCCGGGGATACCCCTGCCAAGATAAAATCAGTCATAATAAAAACGCTTACGATTGAATATCCAATACATTATTTACACTGGGTCATAATACTCATAATATTAAATCGTGATGGGATAGGCCTACCTCGTCAACTAACATGAAAAATACTGAGTAAAAGACAGTTTCTTCTAAGACAATTTATCTTATCAATAAATTTTAGTTTAGTCGTAGGACAATGAAAATACAGTGTAACGGCTTAGCCACGACTGGGCCGTAAAGGTTACAGTGTAATGCGCTACCTCGGGAAATCAGGATGGCTACGAGTCGTGACGTTATCAAAAAGAAAGTCCATTTGCTCATTTCGACAGAACCATGGCAGAATCATCTCAAAAACGTTCTATTTATATATTATATTTAGTGTATGTAGGTAAATGATAAAATATTTATATATTGCAAGTATGTATAATATGTTCCTTTATATACGTATTTAATGTTTTTTATATTTTTTAATGGTCCCATACCATCTTTAGTCACCGCAGATAATTGCACCTACCATGTCATCTCTGCACCACCCTATGGTTGCCTGGTAGAGAAAGCCTCAGGCATTAAGTCCGCCATGTAATGTAATGTAATGTTGCAAAAGTTTAAATAAAGGTACAGCTTATTTCAGTTTAAAACACCTTACAGCAGGCCCGCAAAAATAACCAATACAAAGTACATACCATCAAACAACGTTCCTGTGTCTATTCTAGCAGTAACCATAATAACTGGCTTTTTTGTTTCCTATAAAGCAAAAAATATTATGTTATTATTATACACACATCAAAAGTGTCTAGGGATCAAGCATTTTTATGCGGATTTCTTGAGATTGAGATGTGGCTTTGTAATAAATTTATGATTTTATAAATTTATATGGATCCTTTTTGGTGCATTTCATAATTTGAAACAGGAACTTTCAATCAATTTCTAGTAAAAGATGAAAATCAGCTGTCAATATTTTCCCTATAAAAACATACAACGCATTGAAGACATTATTAGTGCTACTGTTTCTCTACTACTGATTAAAACCAACGTTATTATGGAGCGGCGACGTCATTTAAGCAGGGAAGAAATGCTCAGAGCCGTGGGAATGATAGAAGCTGGTTCCCGGCAACGTACTGTGGCTTTAGCTCTGAATACAAGTCAGAGTGTTATCAGTCGACTTTGGACACGTTACCGAAGCACTGGTACCGTGGCTGAGCGCCATGGAGGACGGTATCGCTGCACCACACGGAGACAAGACCGATACATTCAAATCACAACTCGAAGAGCTCCAACAATAACCGCCATGATGTCAGCCGTGAGGCTTCATCACTCTTTAGGGAACTTAATTAGCGACCAAACAGTCAGAAACCGCTTGCATGAAGTGAACCTTCATTCCCGAAGACCGCTAAGGGTACCACCTATAGCAATGCACAATCGTAGGATTCGATATCAATGGGCTCTTGAACACAGAAATTGGGCAGAAGAACAATGGCGTTTCGTGTGCTTTTCTGATGAGTCTCGTTTTGGTATGAGACCGGATACAAGACGTATACGACACTGGAGAACCCCTGGACGCCAACAGCGATTAAAATCCTGCCAGGAAGTCCATCCTTATAGTGGTGGAACCATCATGGTATGGGCGGGTATTTGGATCGGCGGAAGAACTGAGTTGATTTGGATCAGAGGCAACCTCAACACTCAAATTTATGCTGAGACGATTGTATCAGACGTCATCGTTCCTCTACAAGTGCAAATCGGTCCCTTATTTCAGTTAATGCATGATAATGCACGACCGCACACCGCAAGAGTTGTAAGACAGACTCTCGCCGCAGCTAACATCAATGTCATGCCCTGGCCTGCTCAGTCGCCAGACTTGAACCCGATTGAGCATGCATGGGATATGCTACAGAGAAGAGCTCTGCCGAATATGGAGGGTAAGACCTTTTTTTGTTGTTGCAACGAACATGGGCGGCCATTCCACAGCGTGATTTGGATGAACTCATTTTGAGTATGCCAAACCGATGTTCTTGTGTTGTTAGTGTTCGCGGTAGAAACACGGATTATTAATTGTTTAAGTTACCCAATAAAATTTTAAAGAAAACTGTTATTTCAGTCTTTTTTTCGAACTTTAATGTTAGTGGTTCAAATGTCAAAAATCCCTTTATTAGGAAAATGGCAAATTTCTTTATTAATGCAAAGGTGACTTGGTTTATCGTTAGTGTAGACAAACGAAAACACTTTATTTGATGAAAGAAAATTTTAATTAATATCAATCAGGAGAAACGTTATTGCAAAAATATATGTTGATCCCTAGACACTTTTGATGTGTGTATTTGGACGTAGATTATACACTATATAATACAGTAAAAGCTCTTTATTCGCGGGGTATATGTTCCAAAAATATGCCGCGAATACAGAAACCGTGAATACGGAATGGTAATTTATATAGGATTATATGGGATACGTTCCTAGGTGACAAAATGTTGCTTTCATTCTGTTTGTTTACATTCTCAAAAACACCGATCGCGGCGAAGGCGGCTATATCAAAGTCCACGGCGATATCATTTAACAACATACTTTAAGCAAAGTTGTAATAAGATCTATTATACTTTTTTTATTAGTCCATTTGACGGCATTTACAAAGAATATTGGGTAGTATCGGTAGCGGGGTGCGTGCGGCATCCTTTGACAAGAGGCGGCAGTGCTAAGGCGGCGCGATCAATGGGCGATTTTCTGACAGCCCAAATTAAAAAATAAAAATTAGTTCAAAAATACTCGATAGATGGCGTTTTATGAAAGCCTAAGGGCTGTAATAAATTCTACACTTTTGCTTGTCTATTAAAAAAATAAAAAAAGTACTTACAAATTTTTATTCAGGATCTCCAGGACCTATTTCTATTTCGGAATGGAATAAATATTACGTAGCCATACACGTGTTCTTCATGGACTCGCCTTTTACTAAGCGCCATACTAATCTATGCTAAGCGCCATCTATAAAGTCATTTACGAACCAATTTCTTTTTTTTTTGATCTCGGAAAATCGCCCATTAGATCCGCGAATAAACAAATTTTTAGCTGCGAATATAGGAATTGGGTCGCATTTTTTTAATCCGCGAATAGTGGAAACGCGAATGAAGGAAGCGCGAATAAGGAGCTTTTACTGTATAATACATTTAAGTAAAATTTTAAACACTGAAAAAAGACGACAACCTCAGGCGGGAATCGAACCACGCACCTTCCGCATTCCGGGCGGCTGCCTTAACCACTTGGCTACCGAGGTCTGGTTTTCACCCGTCGAAATTTGTCAGTGCTGGATGCCTATGTTTTTTTAGTCAACATTGCTTTGCCCGGAATGCCGAAGATGCGTGGTTCGATTCCCGCCTGAGGTTGTCGTCTTTTTTCAGTGTTTAAAATTTTACTTAAGTATATTTAAGCGTTAATAAAACGATAAAATATATAAAAACCATTAATAATACATTTCAACTATACATCTATGTAATGTTAAGCAGATATTATTATGATAGTGTCAAACAATGTTTATAAAGTTGAATGTACATAGATATTGTTTTTTCTGAATTATCATACAAAATATATTTCATACATACATACATACATGTAGCAGGGTACTCACCTAGCCATGTAGCATGTAACGTATCTAATACTGTTTCAACCTACAAGTGGGTACGACTCGTCCACAGTCATAGCGTAGCAAGAGCACACCAGCCAGTGCTAGGAACGATTTTACAGATAACATGTCTCAAATGGTAGCTAGTGTTATCCGTGCGGTGACGGAGAAAGAATACCAATCGCCGCCCCTCTCTCCGTCCGGTGGGTGTCGTAAGAAGCGACTAACGGACTCTTTCGAGCGATGATCTGCTCCACTGGTGGTAGGGCTTGACCCGTCTGGTTGGTGACCACCGTACGCATGGTGTAAAACCCGTCAAGTGACTGCTTGTCGGTCGCGTTTCGGGATCAGCCAGCGTATAACCAGAGCTCGAGAGGATGATGCTGCGATGTATTTGGTCTGTGGAGGCTTCCGTCAAACCAGTGCCAGGAGGACTTTGTTAACCTGCCGACCAGGGAGACCCGTAGAAACGGTTGTCCCGCTGGCCGCCCGTGGCACAGTACAGAGGCCCAAGCGAGCCTAACCAGCTCGTGAGGCTGCCTCACCATGCCACGCATAATCTCGGGGTGGTCCGTCGTGCCGGTTGGTGACCGAAAGGTGGGGTCCCGGCGGCCATTCCCGGGGGGGTTCGGGAGCCCTTCCGTTCGGCAGGTTAATAATACTCGTCTGTGGGCAAATTTCTGGGGAAACAGGCCACCACACTTTGACCATTCGCATCGCGGCATCATTTTCTCGATTCACGCCTCTCTCTTTCTACTCCTAAAATGACAGCGCCTAACAACAAAACTGGTACTACAGCGGTGCACACCCCCACCACAACCTTACCGTTTGAGGTGGAGTTCGCTAACATCCGCGGACTCCATACAAACCTCAATGCCGTCCACCACCATCTTAAGACGGCACGGCCAGCAATGTTGTTCCTGACGGAGACGCAAATAATCCGCCCAGCTGACACCACCTACCTGAACTATCCCGGCTTTTTGCTTGAAGAATCCTTCAAAGCCAAAGCCGGAGTTTGCTTATTCGTTCGGGCGGATGTTTGCTGTCGCCGTCTGCGCTGTCTGGAG
Source organism: Scoparia ambigualis (assembly GCA_963921215.1). Classification (NCBI taxonomy): domain Eukaryota; kingdom Metazoa; phylum Arthropoda; class Insecta; order Lepidoptera; family Crambidae; genus Scoparia; species Scoparia ambigualis. Next base: position 24,112,799 of record OY992503.1, read on the forward strand.
GACCCTTCCTTCTCCCTCCTAGTGGTACACGTCGACTTAGGCTCTCATTGCCGTGTCTACGTCTGCGTCTACCGATCCCATAACGGCGACATGGAGACAACTCGACTAATTGAACATCTTAGTCGGGTAGCAGATGATGCGCAGGAGCGGTTTCTATCGGCGGAATTGGTGTTTTTGGGGGACTTCAACGCCCACCATGAGTTGTGGTTAGGTTCCTCCAAAACAGACCATGCTGGTAGAACTGCCCACGCATTCGCTCTCACGCATGACCTGACGCAACTGGTGAACCAGCCCACCAGGATCCCAGACATAGTTGGCCATGCGCCCTCCTTACTCGACCTTCTGCTGACGAGTCGCCCAGCTGGATACCGGGTGGAGATTCGAGCTCCTTTAGGTTCCTCGGATCACTGCTTGATATCCAGCACAGTGCCCTTGGCATCGCGCCCGCCAACAGCGGTTTCGAAACGCCGGATTTGGCACTACGCGTCGGCAGACTGGGACGGTATGCGGGAGTATTTTGCATCCGTCCCTTGGAGGCAGCGCTGCTTTAGTGGGAAGGACCCGACCGCTAGCGCCACTGCCGTTGCTGATGAGATAGTATTAGGAATGGAATACTATATTCCACACTCCTATGTCATCAGCAAAGGCAGACGCAACCGCTGGTTCAATCGCGAGTGTGCCAGCGCTGTTGAGAGCAAACAGACGGCATACCGCGCTTGGATCAGAGGTAAAGCTTATGGGGATCCCGAAACTCGCTCGCTAAAAGCAGCCTATAATAATGCCACCAAGTCGTGTAAGAGGGCCTACATTAGAGCGGATGCCCAGCGCGTTGCACGAGTAGGCCAAGAACTCCTGACGCATCCTACGGGCAGCCGTAGCTACTGGCGTCTGGCCAAAGCCGTGCAATCCAACTTCTGCCAACCCTCGCTGCCACCACTGAGATGGTCTGACGGAAGATTAGCTCACAAGCCGCAGGAAAAGGTCGATCTCCTGGCCAAACTCTTTGCGGCTAACTCCCGGATTGATGACTGTAATGCACAGCCACCCTCAATTCCTCACTGTGGCCACACAATGTCTGATATCAAAATCAGGCAGTGTGATGTCCGTGCGGAGCTGCAGTCAATCGATGTCTGGAAAGCTAACGGTCCTGATGGCATCCCAGCAATAGTCCTGAAAATGTGTGCAGCAGAGTTGTCCCCTGTGTTAACGCGTCTGTACCGTCTCTCGCTCTCTTCGGGTTGTGTGCCGGAATCTTGGAGAGAAGCTAATGTGCAACCGATCCCTAAAAAAGGAGATCGGTCAGATCCGTCTAATTACCGCCCTATAGCCGTAACTTCAGTGTTGTGTAAGATCCTAGAACGAATATTGAACAAACAGCTTATTCGATACCTAGAAGATCACTCCCTAATTTACGATCGTCAATATGGGTTTCGGCCAAAACGGTCAACGGGTGATCTTCTAGCGTACGTCACACATCTCTGGGGTGAGGCTATTGACAAGCGTGGCGAGTCACTGGCAGTTAGCCTTGACATAGCCAAGGCTTTTGATCGGGTCTGGCACAAAGCTCTTCTCTCCAAGCTCCCGGCATACGGTTTGCCCGCTCAGTTCTGTACCTGGATTGCTAGCTTCCTGCATGAGCGTAGAATCCGTGTCCTTTCGGATGGGTGCGCTTCGCGGTTCATGTCAGTGAACGCTGGTGTTCCTCAGGGCTCCGTTCTATCCCCCACGCTGTTCCTTCTGCATATCAATGACATGCTTCCTCTTGGAAACATTCATTGCTATGCAGATGATAGCACAGTGCATGGGGGATATAAAGGTCACCCAACGGATGGGCGGGTAGACACCGAAATGAAGCGAGCAAATCTTGTCCTTGAGCTCGATCGGGTGTTGGACCTCATTTCTAAATGGGGCTCCTATAATCTGGTGGAGTTCAATGCCAAGAAAACACAGGTGTGCGCGTTCACAGCGAAAAAGTCGCCATTCCTTTCCCTTCCCTCTCTTCAGGGTACATCTCTAGGCCTGCAGAGCAGTATTAACATGCTCGGTATGGATATCCGCTGCGATCTGAACCAAAAGGATTACATCGAAACCGTAATTAAAAATGCCTCACGTAAACTCGGGTGTCCTGAACAAGGTGCGGCGATTCTTCACGCTTGATCAGTTGTGTCTATTATACAAGACACAGGTGCAGTCTTGCGTGGAGTATTGCTCTCACCTTTGGGACGGCTCCGCAAAGTATCTTCTCGATGCCTTGGACAGATTGCAGCGCCGCGCTGTGCGCATTATCGGCAATGCGGAGGTCACTAAAACTCTCGAGCCTTTGCAATTGCGTAGAGATATTGCGTCACTCAGCGTCTTTTACCGTTTATACCATGGCGAATGCTCTGAAGAACTCTTTGACCTCATCCCTCCTTCTCCCTTCCTCCATAGGAGTACGCGTTCTGCTCTCCGGAGTTACCAATTTACAGTTTCTAACATTCCATCACGCACAAAGAAATTTGGTGACTCGTTTCTTTGCCGCACTTCCAAAAGATGGAATAGTCTACCAGCACACGTATTCCCTCCTACCTATGACATAGGGTCCTTCAAACGAGGCGTGAAGAAGCACTCTGTGGGCCGGCAGAGTGAGGGTGACTGATGCTACGTCTCTTACGCTGCACCAGTTGTCCTCGCGCCTGGACTTCATTTCCACTTAACATCAGGTGGAGTGGAGTCATATGCCGGGCTTAGCATAAAAAAAAAAAAAAAAAAGTGTAGTGTTCATATTGATTTACAATATCCTTGAAAATTATACAAGCCCACGTCGATTTTGGCATCCGTTTTAATATTTTGTTTATAATAATTACTATTTTTAGGGTCCCATAAAATTGGTGCATCTTGGAAAAGCTCAATTAAATTAAAACTTTTACATCTGTCCACTCCATGATGAGTACCTTTGAGAAGCTCGCGCCTACGTACTCACTACACAAGCGGCTGTGTCGCCGCCCACGAGTATTCTGCGAGCCGCCTTTGTGTTCGCAGTGATACATCCTCCGAACATAAGAGTGTATAAGTTCTCTCCATCCGACTGGTTGTCTGGCAGAAATCGCTTTTAAGTGATAAGCCCGCCACATTGTAACTTTGTATTTTTGCTATTTTATGTCTAATGTAAATGTTTGTGTTACGTTACAATAAAAGTATTGTCTATCTATCTATCTATCTATTTGATACCGCCATTCAGTGGGTCGCTGCAAGCTCTCTGCTCTCCACACGCGAGCGGCTCGCAGCAGGCTCGCGCTTACGTACTCACTTGTTACAGTATCAGATACGTTACATGCTACACGGTTAGGTGAGTACCCTGCTTTATAATCACGACTACTATTATCCCCGAAGGGTTAGTCAGAGACTAGGCAATGAGAACCGCAAAAGCAGTCCTCTGCCATTGTCCACGTTTCACCAAATAGCTACTGCACTGGTGCTCAGCGTGACAGGTGGTGAGCCCATCGCCGCTCTATGCTGTTGGATGGTTGTATGTGCAGTCTTTAGTCCGTTAGTCGCCTTTTACGACACCCAAGAGTCTTCCCTTGGGTGTCTTTAAGAAGGGGGTAAAGACGGTAAGACAGGGGGTGGTAGTATTCTTAGACACGGCTCATATTCACAATACTAACCTTACTTTGGGGCAACAATGTATAATAAACATTTTGATCCCCTAAGGGATCGCATACTCTAGCCGGTGTTAAAAGAAGAGATGTGACAGATCTGTAAAAAAACATAAGAGGATATATTTTCAACCATTTGTACTAAAACGTTTTTCATCAATATGGTTGTAGCAATGGATATGGGATGATGTATGGCAGGAATTATGCATACTTAAATTAAATTAATACCACTAACCTTCTCATGCAGACTTCACTGTTCACCACAGCAAACATAAAACTGTTCAACTGAACTGAACACAAAGGTTTGCCATTTTGGTTGTCTAAATCTGAATTATATCTGTAAAGGAAGAATTTGTATTATAGACACATTATGTCATAAATGTATTTTTTTATTATGATTGATTAAACTTTTTTCATCTTCAACCTACAAATATCATTCTCCTTGGCACAAGCCTTCCCAAATAGAGAACACCATGGGTGACCCGGTTGACTAGCCGACCACTTTGAAGAAGTTGTAGTTTTACCAACCTGCAACTGGTTCAGAGTGGTATAACAGCCATCTTCCAACAACAACAGCCCTGCCTTCTGATGAAAGAGGACTATGAGATATTACAATTTGGTAACCCATCTAGTGAAATCGCACTACGATGATGGTGTAGGGAACCTTCCTACACTTAGGTTATTTAAGTTATTTAACTATTATGTATTTAATTATTAACTATTTACAATTAAAATATAAATTTACAAAATTACACTTACATTTACTTTAACAGCACAGATAACGTTATTAACATTATTGTTATTATTAAATATTTACAATATATTTCATTAATTAATATTATAACATCATATCTACATAGCATGCAACCCAGCTTGTCGATATCGATCATCGACAACGTCTATCGACATGCGCCTCGCACTAGTGCGTTGACCAGATACATAAGCCTTTTGTTTCGCTTATGCGCGCACGCACCGGTGCAGCGGCGCCGCGTGGCGGCAGCCAGTCGAGACTCGATCACGGCGCAGAGCTCATACTTTTCTGCTTATGCGTATATACTTACCGCTTTCGCTTATATATTTAGTCTGTCATATGCTTAAATATTTAGACTATATTGTGCTCGTTTTTGTGAACTATATTTCTGCTTTGTTAAACTGTTTACTGTGCTGTGCTGTGCTTTCTATCTTGTAGTGCCTTCTGTATTGTGTGTGTATGGATTATACAACGAACCGTAAGTTGGTGTTTTTATTGACTGTGCCCTACCACACACTTAATTAATAGTTAGTAGGACTATAAACAAATTAGCGTACATTCCGTGCACCTACTTAACTATAATGGAAAGATTACTAAATAGATGTGCTAGTTTATGCTTTTGAGCTAGAACTTATATTCAGATTTAACTTTTACTTTAAAATAAAGTAGAAATATTTTTGCCAACCAAAATATCTTTATTATTTTTTATAATATTTTTAAGAGCATGTAGAACAAACTATAGAATTAGTTTACCTTTCAAAGCATTCTTCAATCTTTTCAATTTCTTGTAATCTTGACTCGGGCAGGTAAAGAATTGGAAATGGTATATCTCGCCTCATCAAATTAGTGCCTCTCTCATTCCATACTGAGCTTCCAGGATTACTTGCTGAGCATGTACTGCCAGGACCCGATGAATACTCATTTGGACACTTTAAGTCTTGTGAAAAACTTGTTAAACTAAAATAAATTATTACATTTGTATACTAATGAAACCTGATTCATTCAATACTATGACATCATCAAATACCAAACATTCATTTTTTAATTATTTAAATAGGTATGTTTGATATCCTCAGCAAGGGAAATAAATAGTCAAAGTTGTCACTTTACAGTTGACCCCAGAGGGAGCAAACAAAAATTATCAACAAAAATCTTTTTAAGGTTTGTTTTTTATTGCAAAATTTTTGGTAACTTACCCTAAACTTGCATTGTGAAACAAAACCACCCCAGCAATATTTGCCGGGTGACCCATAAAGATGTCAATGATTTCATTAAACAGGGCAGTACTGACAACGGCCACATAAGGCCCTGCGCTGGCATTGAGGACTAACCAATTGGCATCACTGACTTCTCTAACAAGGTGTACCACACCTACTGCACCTTTGTCTGGAGCTGTGATAATAAAAAAACTGGATAATAGCCTATTTGATATAGTTAAAAGATTACAATAAAAGTAAATCTTGTCTAAATTAATACCTAAGTACTTATTTGTCATTAGTATGTTTGAGTAGGTATTGACTAAGATAAACATTAGCAAGTAGTTTTACTTACTAGCGCAACCCGCTTGTTGGGTACCGTTCAGTCTTCGGAAGCATGGTGACCCACCTTCTATTGAAGAATAGATTTGCCCATGTAGCCTTTCACAATATGACACTATAAATCAAAATGATATTATTTGTACCATGTTTATACATAAAAATGCAAATCTTTAATTATAAAATCAATAGAATGGATTAAAATACTTACATTTACTGCTAATTAGAATACCTAACACAATAAAGATAAAGTTACAATGCATTTTTATTTACAGTTGGTGCGTATCAGGTTTAAGCATTTATTTAAAAATTTGGTTTAAATATATTGACTAATGATTTGTAAATCTATTAGTCACAACCAGCTGAACTAAATATTAATTCCTCATTTTGCACATTACAAAAATAAACTTATCGTACAGTAGGTACAAAAACATTTATTTTTCTGCTGTCACTTATTCGATGGTTTCTGTCAAACTCAAAAGTGTGTGTCAAAGTCAATTAAACTGTCAAAGAGGTTCTAGAGATGTGTTCATTATAAAATTATGTTAAATGAAACATTAATTGAACTTGAATTTTAATTATACTTATCTAATTTAGAGGTAAAGTTCGAAGTGTGAAGGGGAGCCAAAGTGCGGAAATGTTTTTTTCAAGATATTTTTATTTTGAGTTTATGTTAGGTTATTTATTTAGATAATTTTTGAGAAAAAAAAATATTTTACCAAGTTACCATTACCGTACCCCCTCCATCTCCGCCCCCCCAAAATATATAAAAAATAGCCTCGAAATGTCTTGAATTTTTCTGAAATTGTCTGAAATTGTCTGAAATTTCTAACCTATCTCGTGACCTACTGGGCATATAATTGCTTAAAACTAAACGTTTTAATATTTTATGTCAAACAACATATCGATTTTCCTTCAATGGGCGATTTTCTGACAGCTCAAATTAAAAAGTAAAAATTAGTTCAAAAACACTCGATAGATGTCGTTTTATGAAAGCCGACCCGTACCTACCCAAAGGGTGTAATAAATTCTACACTTTTACTTGTCTACCAAAAAAATAAAAAAATAGTACTTAACTATTTTTATTCAGGACATCCAGGACCTATTTCTATTTTGGAATAGAATAAATATTACGCAGCCATACACGTGCTCTTCATGAACTCGTCTTTTACTAAGCGCCATACTAATCTATGCTAAGCGCCATCTATGAAGTCATTTACGAACCAATTTCTTTTTTTTTTATCTCGGAAAATCGCCCATTCTTGACTATTTTGCAATTTTCAATAAATTCTAGCGTAAAAACTATGCATCTCCGCGCCGTGAAATTTTAGTAAATTATACTTCTTTAGCAAACCTATCTATAATAAAATATAGGTGTTGACTAATCTAAAGCTGAGCTTGTGAAACGCACATTAATTCTTTCACGGAACAGATATTTCTATAATAAAATGTATACTAATAAAAATCAATTGCCGAAATGTTTGTACGCGCATCACTTCAGAACGGTTGTACCTATTTGGCTAATTCTTTTTTCGTTATGTTCGTAATTTTTAGGACGAGGTTTGTGTGAAAGAAAATGTTCGGAAATGTGTAAAAGTTGGATTAAAAAATCCCTTTTTAAAGTGAATGAGTGAATGACATAGTAGACAGCAAAGAGGATTTAAGTAATGAAGACAGAATATATTCAAACAACATAAAAAAAAAGATTGACAGAAATTCAGCTTCAGAATTGACAGCTTGAAGTTATTGTGCAGTTTCTTTCATTGTTTTTACATAAGTAAAAAAGTTGTAGAACGATTAATAGAACAGTAATACAGTATTTCACTCAATTGCCTTCAATCTTGCTTTATTTTATTGTTAAAAAAAATGGCACCAGAGACATCAAAATATTGGACGGGGCACGGCACGCGTAATGCAAGCGAGTTTCTAATCATCGAGTAAATGAGACTGATGAAGAGAGTAGGCAGCAATGATAATTACATTTTAAATGTTGGGCAGCGTGTGGACTCCACACGCTAACAGTACGTGGAGACAAGTAGATTGCGAATGTCTCAAACGCGATCTACCATAGTTCCGGAAGAACCCATAAAAGCGATTTCATACGAATGTCGACAAAACAAACTGTCAAACGTTCTTATTTACTTTTATGAGGTCAAATGTGACAATCATTGAGGTTTATAAAGCTCAATGGTGACAATCCTATAAGAACGTATCGTTTATTATAATTTTATATAAATAATTATATATATGCTATTATTATAATTTTTTTTTACCAAATAACTAAAGAACTTGGTAAAATTTTATTGTTCATTTAAAACGTAAATAAATCGTTCAACTAAAAGTTGACACGACATTCATTTATTGTTAGGCGGTACGATGTTCGCCGGGACCGCTAGTAATTGATAAAATAATTTGATTTTCAATATAATTTTAAAACATACATAAACAGTAACGACGACTATTATCCCCAAAAAGTTAGTAAGAGACTAGGCAATGAGAACCTCAAAAGCAGTCCACTGCCACAGTCCACGTTTCACCAGCTGTACATGTGCTCAGCGTGACTGTTGGATGAATGTATGTGCAGTCTTTAGTCCGTTAGTCAACTTTTACGACACTCAAGGGAAGATATTGGTTGGTATTTGTACGGAACCGAAGGCAAAAAGTTAGTAAGAGACTAGGCAATGAGAACCTCAAAAGCAGTCCACTGCCACAGTCCACGTTTCACCAGCTGTACATGTGCTCAGCGTGACTGTTGGATGAATGTATGTGCAGTCTTTAGTCCGTTAGTCACCTTTTACGACACTCAAGGGAAGAGATTGGTTGGTATTTGTACGGAACCGAAGGCCAGCCTTCGGTTCACGGGCGTCGCACGCAAACCGGAACGTTTTTTAAATGCATAGGTGTTGCATTCCCGGTTATTAGATTAATTATATTAAGTAAAACAAATAAGGTTCTGATCTGGGCTGGTTTTATTTTCCATTGAAATTCAAAAGTACATAATAATATACTGGCCCGTGCTTTTTAGCGGAACGGTTGGTTTGTTAGTGTCTACCAAGGAGTAGCATTCCCGTTCCTAGTGAGTCTTTCGCGAGCGAGCCAGTTGGTCGGTCAAGGACAACGTAGTGAAGCACTCCGTTTGATTTACTTAAATAGTTGTTTAAGGCGTAAATCAGGTGGTCTTGGTAGCCTAAAGGTAGGCCCCCTATAGCGCTGTGTGTGCAACTGTGCAAGTGTCTCCAACAGTGAAGATTAAAAGGCGTTTTGCTGGCTATCAGCGACGCAGCGTGGTGCAGGAATTGAAGGGACGTCCCTTCCTCTACGCTGTTCTCTGGCTGCTCATGGAACACTTGCAGCAAGTCATAAATATTAGTAATTTAATATGATGATGCAATCCTGTTATCCCTCATCAGGGACATAGGGCTCGAAGAAGAGATTTCCACTGCTGTCGATCTTGTGCGGCAACCTCCAGGTCCTTCCAGCCGATATCAGCTGATGCAGCCTCTTTTTTATAACTGATCGCCTCCAGGTGGTACGGGGGCGGCCCGGCCTTCTTTTTCCATACGCTTGCCACGTTAACCCTTGCTTGGATAGATGGTTGTCAGGTCTCCGCAACACATGTCCAATCCAGCGCCATTTCCTTGTCAGGATCTCCTTGTCGATGGGTTGTTGCTCAGTCATCTCCCACAGCCTTACATTAGAGATGGTTCGTGGCCAGTAAATCCCCAGTATGCGCCGCAAGCACTTGTTGACGAACACCTGCAGCCGACTGGTTATTTCGTTTTTGACGAGCCATGTCTCGCATCCGTACAGGAGAACCGACTTGACATTAGAGTTGAATATTCGGATCTTTGTACGCCGAGTGATTACAGAAGACGTCCAGACAGGCTTCAGTTGCGCATATGCGGCTCTGGCTTTGTTGATGCGCGTTTCTACATCCGCTTCTGCTCCTCCTTGCGGGTCTACGACTCTCCCCAGATAGGTAAAACGCTGCACTTGTTCGACCACCTCGCCGTTAACGTGTATGGGCGCTAGATCAGAGGTATTCAGGCGCATGTCTTTGGTCTTACCACAGTTGATGCGCAGGCCTTCTTTAGCAGCTTCGTTTGCGAGGTCATCGGTCTTGCACTGAAGATGTTTACGTGATGTGGCGAGTAAACAGATATCGTCCGCAAAGTCAATGTCTTCAAGGGTCTTACCATGTAACCAAGGTAATCCTCTCTCTTCCTTGCCGGTTACTCTGCGCATCACGTCATCCAAGACTATTAAGAAAAGCAGCGGTGACAACAAACAGCCCTGTTTCACTCCTGCAGTGACTGTTATTGGGTCAGTTAGTTGGCCTTTATGCATCACTCGGCAAGAAGAACCCTCATAAAGGCATTTGATAATTTCTATAACCTTGACTGGTATACCTCTTTGCTTTAGGATTCGCAATATACTCGACCATCTCACCCGATCAAAAGCTTTTTCGAAGTCCACGAATAGAGTAAAGAGTTCGTTCCGCATTTCGTTGCACTGCTCCAGTATCATTCGCAGAACGTTGATCTGGTCCGTGCAAGATCGCCCCACTCTGAATCCACTCTGTTCGTCTCTTAGCGTGCAGTCAACCGCGCTTTTCATTCTGTCTAACAGGATCTTACATAAAATCTTGGAGCAAACCGGCAGCAAGTTGATTCCCCGCCAGCAAGTTGATTCCCCGCCAGTTGGAGCATTGAGACAGGTCGCCTTTCTTTGGTAGCTTGACAATAATGCCCTCCTTCCAGCTATCAGGCACTTGACCTGATTCCCACACAGCCGTCATCAGGGGCAACAGTATATCAGCCGTCACTTCCGCATTGGCTTTAAGTGCCTCTACCGGGATGCCATCATTGCCTGGAGCTTTGCTACTTTTTAGGCTTTTAATGGCCCGTGAAATTTCAGCCTTATCCGGAGGGTCAACTTTGATGTCTAAAACATCGCTTCCTGAGTCGACATCGTCGTCAGCTTCAGCTTCAACGTCCAGAGTGTGGAATACCTCTTTGAAGTGCTCATGCCATCTTCGCAGTTGTTGCTCCAACGTAGTGAGAAGCCTGCCCGCTTTGTCTACCACTGGCCGCGTATTCGGTGGTTTATTGCATAGCTCTCTACCGGCACGGTACAGCTCTCTGGTGTTTCCAGCGTGTGCCGCCAGTTCCGCTCTTTGGGCTATCGATGCAGCTCTAACACGTCTGTCTCTTTTGGCACTACGCTTTACTTCACTCTCGCCCAGAAAATATTTATAGGCTAGGATTTCTTTGGTGTTCTGGTCTTTTTCCGCATTAAGTTTCTCTTTGATGGATTTTCGGTGTAATATTTTATCCCATGTATAAGCGGATATCCATTCCTTCTTTTCAGAGTTACAGTAGCCTAAGAATTTTTCGCAGCATGTGCACAGCGTACTTTTGACAGCGCTCCATTCTTCCTCCACTGATCTTTCCTCAACCTTTTGAGCGTGGTATTGGTTGTGCAGTTCCACACTAAGCTTCTGTTTTGTGTCCGGATCCTGTAATTTGGAGACATCGAAACGCCGAGATAATTTGGTCGTCTTACTCTGCACCTTTGCTATCTTCAGGCGGATTTTTGCTACTATGAGGTGGTGATCACTGTAGTAGATATTAATATGGTAGGTAGATTTGTATAAATGTACCCACACTAATGATGAATAAAGATCAGTATTCAACTAGCAAGCTGTCTTTTACAACATGGTGACAGCGGTGTCGTTAAAACAGTGAAGTCAAAGTACTTATAATAATATTAATTGTGCGAATAGATACATTACTGTGTTACTTATTTATTACGCTATAAATAAGTGATAGGTATCGTTATAATGGAGCATGCTCGCCCCCCTCCGGAATTATCTGTGGAAGGCAGTCCGGCCGCGCGCGCGGAGTCGTGGCGAAAGTGGTGGAAACTGTTTTCGGTGTTTTTGAAGGCGTCCGGTGTTTATAAGGAGTCAAAAGACGTCCAGGCTAGCTTGCTGTTGAATCTCATAGGGGCGGAAGGATATGAAATATTTTCAACGTTCACTTTTACTAAGGATGAAAGCCCGGATGATATTGAATGTTTAAAAAAGAAATTTGACTCACATTTCGGAACAAAGGTTAACGTTACCTCGCTGCGGTTTAAGTTTTTTACCCGAAACCAAGACACGAGCGAGACAATTAACCAGTACGTGACTACGTTGAAGCTACTCAGCCAGGGCTGTGAATTCGAACATCTCGTAGATTGCCTAATTAGAGATCGTATCGTCTGCGGTGTGGTGGATAACGTCGTGAGAGATAGGATGCTGCGGGCGGAGGAACTGACGCTCGCGAAAGCTGTGCAGATTTGTGAGGCTGCCGAGATGTCCAAGGAGGAGAGTCGGCAAATAGAGGAAGCAGCATCAGCTTGTGGGCACGTGAACGAGGTGCGCGCTCGCGGCGGGCGCCGGCACGGGCAGCGTGGCCAGCAGCGCCGTGGCGGCGGCGGCTGGCGCGGCGCGTGGCGGGCTGAGACAGCGCGGCAGCTGTGTGCGCGCTGCGGCCGGCCCTCCTGCGAGGACGTGCAGCGTTGCCCGGCACTGAAGTCGACGTGCTTCGTGTGTAACGGCAAAGGACATTTCGCTCGCGTGTGCTTTAATAAATATAAATAAAGTGAAAATCTAATAATAAAGTGATCGGTAAACGAGTTCATAATCTGAGTATTGCGGAGTACACGGATAACTCCGACGATGAAGTGATGTTCGTAAATATGGTAAAAATACGTGAAGAAAAAAATAACGCACCGAAGGAGTGGATTGAGATTATAGACTTTGAAGGTACGCGTATTTTATTTAAATTAGACACGGGTTCGATGCTTAATGTGCTATCGAAAGCAGATTATGTGCAGCTAGGATTAAGTCTGAATAGCTTAGCTTCATACAACAAAAAAGTTTATTCATACACGGGAAATTCGGTTCCTATTATAGGAGAATGCAATATCAAAATAAAATATAAAAATTGTTATCATAGTTTAAAATTTGTTGTTGCAAATATGCACTGTCAAAATATTCTTGGCTTAAATGCATGTGTACAGATTGGAGCTATTCAGAGAGTAGATGCTGTTAACATAAATGATTATTCAGATTTGGTTCACGGCTTGGGAAAATTACCAGGAAAACATACTATTGTTGTAGATAAAAGTGTACCATCGGTTATATGTCCGGCACGTAGAATTCCCATGGGTATGAGGCAAAAGTTGTGTATAGAACTGAAAAGAATGGAAAGCTTAGGTGTCGTGCGCAAAGTCAGTCATCCTACTGAGTGGGTTAACGCTACAGTTCTCGCTGCAAAGAAGAACGGCGACATAAGAGTGTGCTTAGATCCGCGCGCGTTGAACCGTGCGGTGCGGCGCGCGCACTTCGCGATGCCGACGGTAAGTGAGCTGGCGGCGCAGCTGCGCGGCGCGTGCTACTTCAGCGTGCTGGACGCGCGCTGTGGCTTCTGGATGCTGGAGCTGGACGAGGCCAGCAGTGACCTTTGCACCTTCGGAACGCCCTTCGGAAGGTACCAGTTTTTAAGACTCCCTTACGGTATCAACTGCGCACCGGAAATCTTCCACGCGAGGGTGAGGCAGCACCTGGAGGACCTGGAGGGCACGGAATCCTTCATTGATGACGTCATCGTGTGGGGTACTACTAAACGGGAACATGACATGAGGCTAGAAAAGTTACTACTCAGAGCTAGAGAGGTATGTATAAAATTTAATAAAGATAAGTGCAAGTTTGGCGTGACTGAAATAATGACTCGGGACGGCGTAGATTCTCCGGCTCAAATGTTGATGGGTCGGCGGCTTATTACGCGGCTACCGATTCATAGATCGTTAATAGAGGCAAAAGTCGACAATAGAAAAAATTACGACGCGATTTGGGAAAAGCGAGCTAAACAAAAGGAGGTTTACGACAGGGGTTCAAGAAAGCTTCCTACCTTAACATGTAACGATAAAGTAGTAGTAGCCGATGGAAACAAGCGGGAATTCATGACAGTAGTCAAAAAGGCACCGGAGCCAAGATCGTACATCGTGCAGGACTCAGTGGGACGTAAGTATAGACGAAACCGTCGCCATATAGTATACAGACAGCCGCAGGGCGAGACTGGCGGGGACGCAGGTGAGTCGGCAGACACGGCGCGCGCGAGCAGCGGCGCCGAACAGCACCGCCCGGCATTACCGAATGACAAAGGTACAGTTGCTGTCAGTAACAACGATTCACAGCCGCGCGAATCTAAGCAAAAACTTGGTACAATGGTTACTACTAGGAGCAAGGCTAGACAGTTGGCCAAAAGTATATTAGACACAATGTAATTTAGTATGATTCATTCTTTATTGTATACTTACCTAGATAATATATATATATATACGAGGGGCGTTCAAAATATTCTCGGTATTGATACGTTACAACCTCTTTTATATATATATTTGTTACTGGCCGCTAAGATTCATCCATTGACATTAAAAAAAAGTAAAATTGGAACCGAGATGTTCTTTTGTTTTTCTGCAATTGCCGAACAAACATGAACACCATGAGCGAATTAACAATTTTAACGAAATTAGAGCACCGATCCGTCATAAAATTCTTGACAAAACAGGGTAAAAATCAAAAAAACCATAAAAGAGGAAATGGATTGTGTTTACCGTGAGTCTGCTCCTTCTTTATCTACTATTCAAAAATGGTCAAGCGAATTTAAGCGTGGAAGGGAGAGTATTGAAGATGACCCTAGACCTGGCCGGCCTGTAGTGGCTACCTCACAAGAAAATATTGATAAAGTGGAAAAACTTATATTGGAAGACGGCCGAGTGAAGGTAAAATCTATAGCTCAAGTAACCAATCTCTCTATTGGTACCGTACATGACATTATACATGACCATCTTAATATGTCAAAAGTAAGTGCAAGATGGGTTCCGCGAATGCTGACGCTTCTTCAAAAGGATATGCGTGTGGCTTGCTGTTCAGATTTTATCGACCTGTGTGGTGAAAATCCCGATGAGGTGCTGCAAAAAATAGTTACTGGAGATGAAACCTGGGTTCATCATTATGACCCAGAGAGCAAACAGGAGTCCATGCAGTGGCACATTAAGGGTTCAGCTCATCCCAAGAAGTTCAAGGTAATCCCGTCAGCTGGCAAGGTCATGGCCACAATATTTTGGGATTGTGAAGGAGTTTTGCTTATCGATTATAAAGAAAAAGGTGTAAATATCACAGGGCAGTACTACGCTAACGTTATACGTCAATTAAGAGATGCGATCAAAGAAAAGAGGCGAGGAAAGTTAACCAAAGGTGTTCTGCTTCTGCATGACAACGCCCCTGTCCATACTGCTCATATTGCCAAGGCAGCTATTGTTGAATGTGGGTTTGAAACTGTTACTCATCCACCCTATAGTCCGGACTTAGCCCCAAGCGACTTCTTTTTGTTCCCCAATCTTAAAAAGGATCTGCGTGGAAATAAATTTTCTGACGATGAAGCGTTGAAGACGGCCGTGGAGGAGCATTTTTACACCAAAGATAAAAAATATTTTTATGAGGGATTAAAAAAAATAATTGATCGATCTTATAAGTGTATGAACATAGGGGGGGAGTATATTGAAAAATAAAAATATCAAACTTTTCGTACTTGTTTGTTTTTATCCACATACCGAGAATATTTTGAACGCCCCTCGTATATATATATATATATATATAATATTATATATATATATTTTTTTTTTCCGGTCCGGCTGTCAAAGTGTCATTACGTACGATTTGTTAAGTCCGCGAAAATCTCAAGAAAAACCACCACATAACTTATAAAAGTTCTCACAAAGTGCGAAATTGTGAAGCCCAACTACGATTTAACGGTCAATAAACGTTATCTAAGGAGAACTCTGCCGATTACAGAAGAAAACAAGTGAATTAATTACGAATGTGAGATTACGTGACATGAGTCATCGCCACAGACTTCGCATTGCAAGTTGACTTTTTTATTCTACTTACTGCTTAAAGGCTATGGAATATAAGATCATACAGCCAGTTGATGAAGTGTTGAAATAATTTGTTTGTATTATAACTACCATCAAAATAAAAATACCACTAAGTTTATTTTAAAATATGGAGGAGCAAATGAACTTGCTGTGGATCAACTTAAAAGAAGAACTTAGGAAACAAACCGAAATCATTACGGAAAATGTAAACAAGACTATAGCAACAACAATAGAAGAGAAACTAAAACCAATCAGAGAAGAAAATGAACTACTTAAAAGCGAAGTCGAAGATCTAAGAAATAAAATGAAACTTTTGGAACTACAATCAAGAAGGAACAACATCATAATCCATGGTATTGAAGAAAAAGAAGAATCTAACATTAAACTAATGGATTTAGTTCTGGATATCCTTAACCATGCATATAAAAGCCAAGATCTTAATCTAAACGAGTGGGATAAATGGGAGATCAGCAAAGTACAGAGGATAGGGAAAAAAAATAAGAAAAACAGACCCGTAAAAATAACGCTTGCGTTAGAATGGAGAAAAATGGAACTCCTAAAAATCAGAAACAAGTTCCCTAAAAATATCTATATTACTGAAGATTTTCCAAAAGATGTCTTAGAAACAAGGAAAAATTTAATCCCAAAGTAGAAGGAAGCCAGGGAATCCGGAAAATATGCTATATTAAAATATGACCAACTTATAATTCAAGATAGGGCTGAAGGTAGCAAGAACAGAGAAAAGAGAAAGAGAGTCCCCTCTTCATCCCCATCGTCACCACCGCACAACAACTGCTCTGAGGGTAAACAAGTACAACATACAAATACACAACGCCCTAAGGCTTCAAAAAAGAATGCATTCAATGTGATGAGAGGGAGAAGCAACTCACTGTCTACTTTTGGCTCCTCGGCAACAAAAACAGCATAGGATACGGACACCCGCCACCGGAATCTTAACATTAGTAAACCGCAACAACACAATGTTACATATAACCCAAGCCGGTTGGTCACCGTGGGGGAAAATATAGACCAATACCCTCTGCCTAAAGTAAAGGAAAAAAAAAAGAAAACAAACAATAAATCTTGTACCAAAAATAATACCCTTCGCAGCGCTACTACTTCTTCAAATACCAGTAGAGCGTTAGATCAACAACAACTAGAAAAAGAAGACCTGATAGCACATAATACAAGCAAAATACAGAAGAATCAACAAATAAAGAACAGAAGTGATTTTAAATAAAAAAAATAATCCAAGACAAAGAAAAATATTTATACATAGGAACATACAATACCTTAACACTGAGAACGGATGAAACACTACTGGAACTAACTACAGCTCTAGAAAATATTAAATGGTCAATCATTGGGCTAAGCGAAGTAAGAAGGTCTGGGGAAAAAATTGAGGAACACGAGGAATATATATTGTACCACAAGGGCGAAACGCCGGGCATGTATGGCGTTGGCTTTTTGATAAAAAAAGAACTTAAAAATCAAATAGAAGAATTTGTAGGCATATCAGAACGCATAGCAATCCTCAACATAAGTATCTCATCTGAGAATTGGTCACTGGTACAGATATATTCTCCGACAGAACAGTCAAGCAACACAGACATCGAGATGTTCTATGCTCTGCTCAATAATGCTATAAAAGAGCACACCTATAGCAACCTCATAGTTATGGGGGACTTTAATGCACAGATAGGAGAAAAACGACAGGGTGAAGAAAGAATACTGGGTCCATATTGTGAAGGGAAAAGATCACGAAACGGAGGTAGACTGATTGAATTGGCGCATGAAAACAATCTGCGGATTCTAAACACCCAATTTAAGAAACGGAAGCGACGCAAATGGACTTGGATATACCCTGATGGAAGCAATAAGAACGAGATAGATTACATTCTTACCAATAAACCTAAATCCTTTGATGACTGTGGAGTATTAAATAACTTAAACTTCAACAGCAACCATAGAATGGTCAGATCCAAATTAAATGTCGAATTAGCAAAAAGAAATAGACTCTTCAAAGCAAAACCCGGACCATTAACATCCACAACACCAACTACAAAAACAAGAGAAGAACTGACAGATTTCATCGCCGCGACAAAGTTTATGAGTGCTCAACAAAAAATAGACAGACTTCACAACATTTTAATTGGAAATACTAAAAGTAATAATACAAATAAAATTAAACAAAAAGATGGAAAAACGTCAAGAGCAACGGAAAAACTTCTACAAAAGAGAGCTATATTAATAACCACCAAGAATAAAACAAAGGAGACAAGAACAGAAATAGCGCAAGTAAGTAAAGAAATAAAAACCAATATGAGAAAAGATCGGCATAAACTAAGATTAGAAACATTCAAGAAACACATAGCTAACACCGGAGGAGTAAAGAAGGCTCTAAAGCAGCTGACAGATATGA
The DNA here is from genome assembly GCA_963921215.1 of Scoparia ambigualis. Lineage (NCBI taxonomy): Eukaryota > Metazoa > Arthropoda > Insecta > Lepidoptera > Crambidae > Scoparia > Scoparia ambigualis. Next base: position 24,131,132 of record OY992503.1, read on the forward strand.
AGGAGTGGATAACTAAACTCAAGGACAAAAAAGGGAAACAAAAGGCAAAAAGAAAAGATTTGATCTCCATAGCCACGACATTTTTCAGAGATCTATATAGAGGTCAAAACAACAGCGTCAATGTTGACTTAACAGACTATAGTGATGTGCCGGTTATTATGACTCGAGAAGTCGAAAGAGCTATCGAGACCCAAAAGAGAGATAAAGCCCCCGGAAATTCTTTTAGCTGCGAAATCTTGGATTGTACCCATTCTCACTAATGTATTTAATGAAATCTTATATACTGAGACAATACCTAAGCAATGGACTACTTCAACAATTAGCCTGATACACAAGAAAGGAGACAAAAATGACATAAATAATTACAGACCCATCAGTTTAACATCCAACATCTACAAAGTCTTTGCAAAAGTAATCCACGGACGCATTACTAAAATCCTCGATGAGAACCAACCGAAAGAACAGGCTGGGTTTAGAAGCGACTACTCGACTATCGACCATATATATGCTGTGAAACAAGTCTTTGAAAAATGCAAAGAATACAACATCCCTTTCTACTGTTGCTTTGTAGACTATTGCAAAGCTTTCGACTCACTAATACATATATGTATCTGGTTAGCACTGAAAAATCAGGGGGTAGTTGACAAATACACAAGAATAATTCGAAACATCTACAGAACCAGCACGGCTAAAGTTAAATTAGAAAGAGAGGGAGAAGAATTTAAAATAGAAAGAGGGGTAAGACAGGGTGATCCTCTCTCACCAAAATTGTTTTCAGCCGTTCTAGAAGAAATTTTTCGAAATCTCAAATGGAACAGCTATGGACTTACCATAAATGGAGAAAAACTCAATCACTTGAGATTTGCTGATGATCTAATAATATTGGCATCAACCAAAGACGAAATTCAGCAAATGCTCTGCCAGCTAGAAGAAGAAAGTCATAAGGTGGGCCTGGCCATAAACTTTGATGAAACAAAAATGATGACAAATAGCATACAAAAGCCAGTACAAATTAATAACCACAATATTGAATATGTTAATGAGTACACCTACCTAGGACAAATTATATCACCAAAGGACTTAATGTCAAAAGAACTAGAGGTAAGGACTGCAAATGCATGAAAAGATACTGGTCGCTTAGAGAAATAATGAAGAACAAGGAGTTAAACATGTACTATAAAAGAAAGCTATATAATACATGTATTCTTCCTGTATTAACTTATGGCTGTCAGACATGGGCTCTAACTAAAGCGCAACCTAAAAAGCTACAGGTATGTCAATCTGCCATGGAAAGAAGTATGCTTGGAAAGCGGAAACTAGATAAAGTAAAAAATATAACACTTAGAAAACACACAAAAATAGAAGAGGTGAGCATAAAAATAAAGAAATTAAAGTGGAGATGGGCGGGTCACACTGTGAGAGGAAAAGATAAATGGAGCAAAATCCTAATGAGCTGGTTCCCAATTTACAGTAAGAGGAAAAGAGGGAGACCTTATAAGAGATGGGAGGATGAGTTGAAAGAGATGGCGGGATCAGAGTGGACAAGGATAGCGAAAGATAGGAAAGAATGGAGTAGGCTAGAGGAGGCCTTTGCCAAAAAAGGGCAAACAGATATTTAATACTGAATTGTTATTTTAAAAATGTACTTACAAACTTTTTTCTGAATAAAGGCTTTATTATTATTATTACCTAGATAATTCTGTATGCTACAGACCTGCCTAGTTGATGTTGTAACGTTGTTTGCTTGCATATGAAAGTATTTTGGTCTAGAGTAAGTTTCACAAATATAAAAAATACATAAGTACTTGCTTATTTATGTAGTTAGGTATGCAATTTGATTTTATGAAAAATAGGTAATTAATTGTTAAATAATTGTGTAAAATAAAATAGTGATAATGTGTTTGAAAATTTATTAAGTAGGTACTTATAACGAATAAATATTATCAACAGCATAGTTTATTTTACCTAGGTAGGTACTTAGATAGCATCAATCTTTAAAAGTTTAATACATTGTAATATTACTAGTACTTACCAAGATCACAGAATATTAATAGCCTAGATATATAAGTTGGTGAAGGGATCAAGTAGGTAGGTAAGTATAGTTTGTAAACGTAAAACATAAAAGTAGGTTCCTAATTGTTTTAACCTAGCTAGGTACTTGTTGCCAATTGTTCATTGATTATATATATATAATAAGTATCGTTACATACATATACATAATATTATTTGTTATAACTTTAGCATTAGGATTAAGTTTAATATGTTTTATATTATTTTAAGTCCGAAAAGGGAAAGATGTAGTAGATATTAATATGGTAGGTAGATTTGTATAAATGTACCCACACTAATGATGAATAAAGATCAGTATTCAACTAGCAAGCTGTATTTTACAACAATCACTGTTTACGTCTGCTCCTCTTCGGTTGCGGACATCCAATAAAGAGTGGCGCCATTTCCTACTTATCATGACGTGATCTATCTGATTTTCTGTACGTCTGTCAGGAGAAACCCAGGATACCTTGTGGCAGTCTTTGTGTGGAAATATCGAGCCTCCAATCACCAAATCAAACTCACAGCAAAAGCCTACTAACATATTGCCATTTTCACTTCGTGTGCCCAGCGCATGTTTTCCCATCCAAGACTCTATGCATCGATTGTTGTCTCCAATCTGCGCGTTATAGTCACCCATACAAATCACAATGTCGCCTTTTGGGATAGTTCGCATTGTCGCCGAGAGTTGTTCATAAAACGCTTCCTTTTTGTCTAGTTCCGCTGCGTTAGTAGGTGCATAACATTGTATTAGGGTGATGTTTCTCACTGTAGACTTAAAGCGTGCTGTGATGATTCTGTCTGACACCGGTTGCCAATCAAGCAGACTATTCCGGGCACTTCTGGCAAGCAGGATTCCCACGCCATACTCGTGTTTCTTTTCCTGACCTGAGTATAGCAGGGTGAAGTCCTCAATTTGTTGTTCCCCAAAGTCTTTCCATCTCGTTTCAGAAATGCCAAGTATTTCCAACTGGTAATCCCGCATATATTTGACAACTTGGTGCCCTCTACTTTCTTCCCGCATCGTGCGAACATTCCAACATCCAATCAGAGTCCTTGTTTTCGCGCCAAAGGTCGTTTTTTTAAAATCGGTCCGTATATTTCTTCTTTGAGTTTCAGTAATAATATGGTTTCGGATATACAGGGAATTAGCCCATAGTATCCTAGACGGCTAGCAGGGCTGCTACTTCAAAGCGTGCCGTCACACTCGGTTTGTTTTCGAAGTGCCTTCTTCTATCGTCCTTTCTGGGGTGATTTAAACTCCCAAGGCCAGCGATAGCCTCTTCCAGCCAGAGCCAGGTGTATGGTTATACCGCCATTGCTCGGTCGTCAGAGCCTCGTCCGTTGTCAAGCAGGGAGCACCACGGTGCGGTGTACGCCACGCCGCCGCCATTCATGGTTGGCATTTGGGTCGGATAAGATGTTATATTCCGTTCTCCCCTTACTCCCGTAATTTAATATAGGCATCTTTAACGTGCCGTTCTAGACGCCGTGTTTCGCGGTTATAAGTACAACCCCGGCGTAGTGGTTGGATCGGGGCAAGGGTTTTCTGGCCTGCCTACGGCCGGCTGTGGAACTAACAGTATTGGTAGTATTCTATTAATAATGAGCCGCCACACAGTTTTTAATATTTTTTAAATCACTCATCAAAAACTGTAAATCTATTAATTTAATTGATTAAAAGGACAATGCTCACTTTGGGCCTGTTTGTTTCTGAGAATGTGTAAATATTATCGTATTGACGTGTGGCGGCGTCACCTACCGCATACGCCGCACATAGTTCGACACGAAGTCTCTCAACCGTGTCGACAGATGGCGCCACAAAAAGTCAACCCAACGACATCGCTATACTACGACGATAAATAGTATGGGAAGCCTGCATCGCGGTAGCGAAGTTTCACCACCTCCTTCGTTTTAAATAGCACCTCCAACTAACATCCGTTGGACTTCGGTCCCAAGCTATAACACCCAGCTCGGAGGAAGATCTTTCCTTTGCCTTCCTCAATGTGGCATCCATCTCCATTCTACCTACCATCCGCTTCCCTACAGTGGTGACTCCGACGTGATTCTACCTACATTCCATCGCACCCCTACAGTGATGACCCCGACGTGATTCTCCACCTACAATCTGCTTCTCTCCAGTGGTGACCGATCCCTACGGAGTACAGAAGCACCTTCAACATCATCGTCGCAGCGCCCATCCATCACTCCTCATCCATCATCGAGTCTACCTTCGCCAGCAGTCACACAGCAAGTCAGCAATTAAGCTACGAGGTTCTACCTAAGCATCTTGGACGACGCTTCCTGGACCTCAGGCACACTCGATGGCATCATCCCGACCTGGTCTCTGCAGCCCACGAATGGTGCATCAATGTCGGCTGCATCACTCCGGTGTAGCAGCCCTGCACACCAGCAGCTCGGGACAAGATTGGGACAAGCTTGAGAAACTTCTCGAGTCTACCGACAGTCAGCCGCTTAGTACGATTCCAGATGTCATTGCCTCGCCTCACGAGACAGTGGCCGCAGTCGACGCCCTCAGTAGTCACCTCACTAACGCTATTAGCGAATCGTCTCGGCGGGTTCCAGTGATGCCGGATCATCGCTTTAGGCTGCCGGACGATGCGAGGGAACTACTGAGGGCAAAGAACGCCGCCACCCGCCCTCATGACTCCTATCTCACCGCGGACAACCGAGCCCGGATGCGCTCCTTACAGCGTGCTGTCAAGCAGCGCATGCGGGAGCTCCGGTCTACGCGGTGGGATGGTCTCCTTGAAGAGATCTCGCCCTCTTACCAAGCTTATTGGAAGTTGGCGAGAGCCTTCAAGTCGGACACGGTGACCATTCTGCCGCCGCTTAAGAAACCCGACAACTCCATCGCTTTCGACGATGATGAGAAAGCCGAATATGCCTGGCCGACAGCTTAGAGTCGCAGTGCTCGCCTAGCACGCTTCCGGTCAACCAAGATCATGTCGTCATGGTCGATAACGAAGTCGATAGACTCTCTTCGCTCGCTCCCACCGCGATTCTCTCCCCGGTTACGGAGGATGAGGTGCAAACGCTAATCCGACAACTCAAACCGCGCAGCGCTCCCGGTTCTGACGGTATCTCGAACAAGATCCTTAAGATCTTACCCGCTCAGTTAATCTGCATCCTGGCAGCAATTTTCAATAGCGCCATGACCAACGCCATCTTCCCCAGCGCGTGGAAGGAGCCCGACGTCATTGGAATTCATAAGCCCGGTAAAGATAAGTCTGTTGCGTCTAGCTATCGCCCGATTTGTCTTCTCAAATCGTTGGGAAAACTTTACGAACGCGTTCTCGTAGCCCGGTTAAAGGACTTTGTGTTCTCAAATAACATTTTAATTAACGAGCAGTTTGGTTTCCGGCCCAAACACTCGTGCACGCATCAGTTGCACCGCCTCACGGAGCACATACTACGCGGCTTTAATGGCTCGATTCGTCCGCGGGGCACAGGAACCCTTTTCTTCGACGTTGCGAAGGCGTTTGACAAACTCTGGCACAATGGCTTACTTTATAAGCTTTACAGACTCGGCGTGCCAGACAGACTCGTTCACATCATTCGAGACTACTTATCAGATCGCACCTTTTGTTTCCGCGTCGAAGGAACGCGCTGCTCCCCCCGCCCTATTCGCGCCGGAGTCCCGCAAGGCTCCGTGCTTTCGCCTTTGTTGTTTTCGCTCTACGCTAACGATATACCCAGGACGCCTCGCGTTGAGTTGGCTCTCTTCGCTGATGACACCGTGCTATATACCACTGATAGAGATAGAACCAAACTCTCTCAGAGACTTCAATCCGCCGCCACCACCTTAGGCGATTGGTTACGACTTTGGAGAATCGAAGTGAACCCCGAGAAAAGTGCCGCGATCCACTTTCATTGGGGCTCATCCGATCTTCGTCCGTCTCCTATCCGACTCTTCAACCGCGTTATACAGTGGAAGTCACAGGTTAAATATCTCGGTGTCATCATCGACAGTCGATTTAAGTTTGCACCACACATCAAAGCTATCCGAAATAGGGCAACGTTTATTCTAGGTAGGCTCTCTAGTGTAGTATTCGCTCACGCCGCGAACTCTAATCTGCACCGGTTGCAGACCTACCTACACAATGTAGATCTCCATCGCGATCTCGATCTTCCGACCGTTCATTCTTTTATGAAGGACGCCTCTCAGGCGTACTTCGACAAAGCTCTTCGTCATTCAAATCCTCTGGTGGCGGGAGCTGCTAACTACGATGAGAGGACCGCGCCGCCGGTTTCCGCGACACGTTTTAGACGTCCCCGATGATGCAGGTGTTTGAACCAATTAAGGTAATGTTTGAACCATATTTTATATACGTCTGTGGTTTGAACGCACTCTGTCACTCAATGCGTTTCTTTCCGCCTTTTTACTGTTAACGTTATTTAAATTTATTAATTTAATGTTTATAAAACTACAATCTAGTTCTTCTTTTTAAGAATTGTTATCTTGGCATTAAATACGCTTTACGATTTACGATATTTATTAACACAATATTCACCAAGGTTATACTTAACAAGGTTTAGCATTAAGCCAATTTCAAGTGATGTGATATATATTTTTAGTTTATTTAGTATTGTACTATTGTACGGTAGATTGAATTAAAATGGAGTCTCACAACACGTGTTGTTGCGCAAAGAACACGGGAGATACCCTTAACAAGGGTAAAACTAAACGTATTTTTGACTTGTCAGTCGTCAGCTCTTTCTGTCACTGTTGTCTGTGGTTGTCCAATTCGTTATTTTTAGTCTAATGAAACTCTTGTATGTATAATCTTGATTATTGGCTTCTTTAATAATAAATATGTGTTGTGATGATTAATTGAAACAAAAGTGTAATAAAACATGTTTAGCTATGATTGCATGTTGCCATAAAATTTTAAAAAAAAATGTCCAACCGAAAACTAAAATTGTTATTTTTAAACTTTTACTGAAATAACTCTGACTTTAAATAAAAAATTTACTTTTGACTAATAAACAGTACTTAATATAATAGATTTCGTTTTCCTACCAAGATCATTTTATACAAACTAACTCATTCTTCAAATGTATGGGCCGTAGGCATTGTTCTGAACAGTTTGAGAATTATATGTCTCTAAAACCTGGTTCGCACCAGGCGAGTTATTTAATCGTAGTAGGTTAAGAATCTATATATATTCGCTATTTTGCTCATTTTAAAAATATTATAATTCAAGAGCGTTTACGTTCTAATTACTAATATAATAAGGTGATCTTGTCGTCAAGATATTTTGGAATTTATAAGAAGATAACTGAACAGAGGTTTTCATAATTTGACTTTACGCGTCATCTTCGAAACTTAAAAATGTGTTGAAATTACTAACAAATTTAAGAAGAAAATTTTTATTTCAATTATAAAGATCCTCAGCAAAATAGTTTGTTGAAAACTTTTTTGATTTTGGTTACTGACAAAAACTATAAAAATCCAAACATTGTGAATTTAAAAAAAATTATAGCTGATAAAATGATTGTTTCACAAAAAAAGTGTACATCTGAAAAAAAAAGTGTGCCTCGAAATAATATAAAAGTTTAATATGTTTTTATATGATCATACAAAATATATATATTTGAGAAGGAAATTTATTAATCTTTAAAATGCTAAGATGAATAAATAGCAAAAACCTATTATATCTAATTTTAATAAAAAAAATTAAAACAACGTTTTTTAAGCTTCATACAAAAACCAAATTGACGCCCTCGCCCCCTCGTGCGTTTATGCTTCATAAATTACGTTTAGGTCAGTTACATATTGTGCATTATTGTGTTTTTAAGACCTTGATTAAATGTAGTTTCTGTATTTAAACGATTTTCCATAGAGTTTCATAGTAAAAAAATAAGTTAAATGCGAAAAACAAAATGAGTCTTAATGATTTACTATTTAGTTACTACTCTTTAGTTATGTTTTATTTCTACTTCCACGTAATTTCTGAACGAATCCTTTGTTTTTAACACAGACAACATTAGCTTCTAATTGGTTGTTGGTCTGACGTATCCTTTTCTAAGTTTAAATGAGAAAATCAGTAAAACGTGATGTGTCAGTGGGATTACTATTTTGAGACAGGACATTTTAAAGCAATTTTTCGCAATACGGTAAGTCTAGATTTACAAATCTTACCTAAATACGTGTAGTACGAACATTCAATAAGCTTAATATCATTGCATTCTCATGTTATAACAAACCATTAACTTTTTAGAACCCTTTTTAGTCTAAATTCGTCTGACTATTTCGCAACGTTTTTTATGAATTTCGTTGCGTTACGAGAAAGTACAATGTAAAGTTGAGTGTATATTGTTACTGTTATTAATTTATGAAGTACTAGTGGACAGTGATAAAGTTAAAGTTTTATTTAAATATTGTTTAAAAAAATGATTTTTAAGCTGTTTTTCTTATAAAATGTTTGTTATATTGTATTACTATAATTTGAAAAGTTTTTTAAGACGATATTAATAGTAAATTAATATTCTAATCTTTTTTAAGTCCAATTTACAATATGTTTAACAAAATACAAATAGGTACTCATAACGATAAATAAATAATAGGATAAATACTTTAAAAAACAAAGTAATTAATGCATTAAAAATATTTTTTCCATTGTATAACAAGCCTAATGCCTGTAGTGTAATGAAAGCCACGAGTTTGGTTTTACAACTGATTTATTATTTGTCTACCCACAACATCTCCCCCTTTTACATATAAATGTTCCATTTATTAATAATACTAATCAGGTAAAAAGTTAAGATAAGTAAGCTCATAGTAATCCAAAACACAAATATAAACCACTTACTAAAACTAATGCAATTAATAAGTATAATATACTTATATAACTTATTTTAGCTTAGCTTTACTTCGAGTCAGAGGAGGAGAAAAGGTTTTATTTATTTCTCTACTCGGCTCATAGCTCTCATCCTCCTCCCCGGAAACAAAGTCATCTTCATCCGACAATGTGGTATCAGATACTACAACAGGTTTAGCTACAATGCTACCAGCATCACTGTTTCTATCTGGCTTGTTATATTGACCGCACCTTATTAAATGTCGACGATTACGACGGTAAATACCTATTTTATTTTTTACGGTATAGGACCGCGGAGTTGACGCCTTACCCATGACCGTGCCACGGATACGCATGTTATTATTTTCTAACATGATGACGTCATCGCCAACATTCAACTCGGGCAGTTGTTTACTGCCTCGATCGTAATACATTTTATTTTTCTCTTGTTTTTTCAACAATATCTTATGCTGTTTATCATTATCAATATAAGTACTCTGTTTTAACAAGTCTGGATGAACTGGTAAACGACATTTTAACCTACGACCCATCATTAATTGCGCTGGAGAATTCAAATTATCTCGTGGAGTGTTCCTATAACTTAAAATATTTAAATAAAAATCAGTATTAGTTTCTATAGACTTCTTTAAAAAAATTTTTATAGTTTGCACGGCCCTCTCGCTTTTCCCATTAGATTGAGCATAATATGGTGATGAAGTTATATGTTGAAACCCCCATTCCTTTGCAAATATCTGAAAGTTCTTGCAGGAATATTGTGGCCCGTTATCACTTATCACTGTTTCAGGTATACCGTATCTTGCAAAATTAGCTTTCATTACATTAATGATTGCATTTGAAGAAGTATCTCGTAACTTTTCAACTTCAATAAAACCAGAAAAATAATCAATAAGAATTAAATAACTTTTCTTCCCATATTCAAAAATATCTGTCCCCACTTTATTCCAAGGCGTGTCTGGAATAGAAACCGGAATCATTGGCTCTTTACTTGGTTTGTTTGAATTCTCCTGGCACACTTTGCATTTTTTAACAAATTCCTCAACATCTTTTGTTATTCCTGGCCAAAACAAAACTTCACGTGCGCGTCTTTTACAACGATCAATTCCTAAGTGCCCGTCATGAATGAGATTTAACATTATACTTTTAAGCGAATGAGGTATTAATACATGCTTATTTCTAAAAATTACACCGTCTACAGAATATAGTTCACATCTTATTGACCAATAATATCTTAAGTCATTTTGTAAATTATTTTTGTGGTTAGGCCACCCTTCGTTAATATATACAAGCAATTGATTCAAAACTTTGTCCTTCACAGTTTCTTGTTTGACTAAAGTTAGTTTACTTTGAGACATTGGCACAGTACCTATCACCATTTTAAGCTGGTTCAATATGGCTCGAGTTATCTTATCGTCATATAAGTCTGGAAGAGGCGCACGCGACAATGTATCCGGAATATACATGAATTTTCCTGGCTTATACACTATTGTTAGATTATATGCCTGTAATTTTAACATCATACGCTGTAAGCGTGCTGGGACTGAATCTAAAGACTTTTTAAAAATACTTTCAAGTGGTTTGTGATCTGACTCAACAATGACTTGTTTTTTCCCATAAATGTATTGATGAAATTTTTCACATGCAAAGACAATGGCCAGCAACTCCTTCTCAATTTGCGCATACCTAGTCTGCGCGGGAGTGAGCGTGCGCGACGCGTACTCGACGGGCCGCCCGTCCTGCAGCAACACGCCGCCCAGCGCCACGCTGCTCGCGTCCACGGACATCACTACGGGTGCCCCCACGTCGTACAAAGCCAAAACGGGTGCATTACATATGAGTTGTTTTAATTTTTCAAATGCGTTTTTATGACCTAATTCCCAACTCCACATAGCATCTTTTTTTAATAATCTTGTTAATGGGTAAGTATGATCTGAATAGTTTGGTATAAACTTTGATAGATAATTAACAGCACCTAAAAACCGTTCTAAACTTTTTCTATCATTCGGCTCAGACATGTTACTGATGGCTCTCACCTTTTCCAAATCCACTTTCATTCCGTCTTTATTAAAAATATGACCAAGATATGTGACCTCTTTTACACCGATGCGGCACTTGTCTTTATTGAACTTTAAATTTATTTTGCGCGCTCTGTTAAATAATGATTTTAGACGCTTATCATGTTGCTCGCGGTTATTACCCCAGCAAATTACGTCATCGATAAAAGAATCTACCCCCTCTAGCCCCTCCAGCAGTTGTTTGACTTTAGCATGGAATACCTCAGGTGCACAACTTAAACCAAACGGTAATCTTAAATACTGATACCGCCCAAACGGCGTATTAAATGTACAGAGGTCAGCACTCTCATCATCTAATTTTACAGACCAAAATCCTGAGTAAGCGTCTAAAACAGAAAAATACTTAGCTCCGTGAAGCTTAGTCGCCAACTCATTAACAGTCGGAAGCTGAAAATGAGCTCGTTGAATAGCTTTATTGAGAGGCCTCGGATCTAAACACACGCACAATTTACCATTTTTCTTAGCGACTATTACTAGCGAGTTGACCCACTGTGTAGGATGAGTCACCTTTCTAATAACGCCTAACTGTATCATCCTATTTAATTCCTCTTGCAACTTATCGCGCAATCCTAAGGGCGTTTTTCGCGAAGCACAAACCACAGGCATCACATTCTTATCAACTACTATGTGATATTCGCCCGGTAAACAACCTAACCCGGAAAACAAATCATTGTTGTCTGTAAAGTTCAAGTTATGAATTCTCTTCATTAATCCTAAATTCAAACAAGCTTGAAGCCCCAATACACTTTGACAATCAATAGTAGCAATTGCAAATTTTAGATTGTATTGGACATTTTTATAGTTAAATTTTAGATAACAAATTCCCTTAATAAAATCGCCACTGTAAGATTGTATTTTAATATTATGATTACTGCTAATAATTCGTGGCTCATAACCTAATTGCAAAAAACGCTTAAACGATAAAACATTGATATCCGCCCCACTGTCTAATTTAAATTTTTCACAATCATGTTCACCGCTGAGAACTTCATACCAGTCCTCAGAGGAAGAGTTAATCTCGGACACATTAAACAATGTAGATATATAAAACGACTCACAGTCATCGTCGTCGTCGCCTTTTTCATTACGTAATCCAATCTCGTACATTTTCTTGACATTCTTCTTTAACTTACACATCCTAGCAAAATGACCATGATTTTCACAAACATAACACTGCACAAAACTAGCAGGACATTGGTTGAAATCAGCACACTGGCCCCCACACCTAGGGCACTGATAACCTGGATCTGAAGGCTCGGGGCGGCGCGGAGCGCTGGCCGCGGCTGTCGGGCCTCGCGCCCGGCGCCCGCGCCAGCCGCGCCCGCGCCCTCGGCCGCCGCCGCCGCGTGTTGACACTGCGTTCACTTGAACCGGTAACATTTCACCGCCCCGCTTCTCCAACAAACGATTACTATCGCTTGATATTTCGTCCACTTGACATATTTTTATGGCTACATCCAATGTCAAATCTTCAATTCTTAGTAAGCGATCTCGCACTACTGTATTTTTTATGCCGCATACGATACGATCTCGGATAAGTTCCATTTCCAACGATTTGAATTCACAGTTTTTGCTCAATAACTTCAATGCAGTGACGTATTGGTTGATGGATTCCCCTGTCTCTTGGTTTCTTGTAAAGAAGGTATACCTCGCTAAGGTGATATTAGGCTTAACACCGAAATATTCATCGAACTTTTTAAACAATTTCGTGACGTCATCTCTTTGACTGTCTTGTTCAAATGTAAACGTTTCATATACGTCGAATCCTTCAGGCCCGATGAGATTAATCAGTAAGCTAGCCTGCACACCACCTTCTTCTTTATGCACCCCCGATGCTTTTAGAAACAAATTGAATTGCGTCTTCCAACGCTTCCACGCGTCAGCCCGGCCGACGGAGCTGCCTTCCAAACTCAATTCTGGCGGTGGTCGAGCGTGTTCCATAATAAAAAACAATACACCACACGTTCCTCAACACTGTGCGTCGTTAAAACTACAAAAAACAATTACACTATCGCGATAATCCAATTTAATCACCGCTGCCACCATGTAGTGTAATGAAAGCCACGAGTTTGGTTTTACAACTGATTTATTATTTGTCTACCCACAACATTTACTATTTAGTCACATCTAGGACTATTTCGTAACAATATTTCGTAACAACCTCTTCGTTACGTACATTTATTTTGAGAAATACTCATTTTATAATATAAAAACTTTTTATTATACAAAAAAGTGTTCATTAAACACTTGACCGTCATTAGAAGCTTATAATATTGAGATAGGCATATCCGTTTCCCGACGAAACCGATAATTAGTGCTTACATTAGATAATGAGAAAAATGAATTGTAGCTAAGCGGCTATAGCTAGTCCTTCTAACAATCCCGATCGCATCGGCGAAAGTTGAGTTCGAGTTAGTCGTCATCGTTCAAAGAAGCATGGTCATCGTACCTACCCGCCTTTCATGACGATAACGACAATGTGTCTGCTTTTTCGGACGTTAGAGGAAATTTTACAACGATTGTTGCACTTCGCAGGTGTTACCAATACTGACTAAAACAGTTAACAATTTAAATATTCCGTGTAGTGATCTAGATTTGATTTTAAAAGTAAACTAAAAGAGCCAGCTAGGCCTTAAGCACCAATATTCTGATAAATCTTGTGCACCAATGACTTTTGGTATTTTAAAACTAAAAAGATATTTTTAATAATTGTCTGCGCAGTTTACTAGTTGGTCGCAAACATCTGATGCCTCTCTTAGAGGTCTTATTTTCAGTGGTGATTAGGTTGTAGACTGAAACTATAAATATACGAAAAGAGGATAGGTACTCATAAAAATGTAAAAGACCCTCTAATGCTTGCTACTTTGAATAAGATTCTACCTTCAAACACACATTTGTTTAATTCTGAACAGATTACAGTTTTAGATTAGAAAAAAATGGCCTGTTAGAAAACTTTTTGGCCAGTTATTAAATCTGGTACTGGGAATGCCTCGCAAGCAAAACCTGTACTAACAACAAACGGTTACCTTTCGCAAGGGCAAACTTCTTATAGTGTACCATCGCGTTGTTCTTCTGGTTCATGGGACAGACACACGCACAGCATGCTGTGAACCGCCCTCGCAGGGCGCTTACCAAAATCAATGTCCTCCGCAAGGACATACTTATGGCAGCCACGAACCATGTCGTGGCAATAATCTGCCCGCCCTCGCAGGGCGCTTACCAAAGTCAATGGTTATACATGAGTGTTTGCGGTTTTGCGAGAAGATGCATATATGTTAATATATTGCTAAATGTACCTTATTTAATTTTATTTAATTTTGAATAATATGTTTAATTATTGTAATTGGTATTTAACCGTTTTAATAAAATTTAATAAATAAATGTCCTCCGCAAGGGCATGCTTATGCGGTTATGCCAGCACGAACCATATCGTAGCTATAAACCGCCCTCGCAGGGCGCTTACCAAAATCAATGGTAATATTACTTGAGTGTTTGCGGTTTTTGCGAGAAGATGCATGTATGTTAATGTAATGCTAAATGTCCCTTATTTTATTTGAATTTGAATAATACGTTTAATTGTTGTAAATGGTTATGTAAACGTTTTTAATTAAATTAAATAAGTAAATGTCCTCCGCAAGGACAGGCTTATGCCAGCCACAAACCACATTGTGGCTATGAACCGCTCTCGCAGGGCGCTTACCAAAAACAATGTATTCTGCAAGGACATGCTTATGCCAGCCACAAACCACATCGTGGCTATGAACCGCCCTCGCAGGGCGCTTACCAAAATCAATGTTCTCCGTAAGGACATGCTTATGCCAGCCACGAAGCACATCATGGCTATGAACCGCCCTCGCAGGGCGCTTAACAAAAACAATGTCCTCCGCAAGGACATACTTATGCCATTCACGAACCACATCGTAGCTATAATATAAACAACGGAGGCTGTTCTTACTTTCGATCCCCAGGATCATAGGCTTGGCAGCTCTATCAATCAGGACAAAAACGTCCATCTTCTCTGCTAACAGAGGTAACAAAAGACGTAGACAATGACGCTCCCAAATTTCGAGCCAGTCAATTTGCACTTTATCGACACCGTTGGGACTAAATAGGTGCTCCAAGTTTTCTATCATAACACAAAGGTATCGAATACTGTTTTATCTGAAGCCATCGCTCAAGGTTCCAAACGTTACAATCGACAGTTGTTACACGCTTGTATCGGACAAAATGTCTGCAATGCTGACACAGACAAGGAACAGGTTTCTAGAAACAGTAAGTTTTTTTTTCCAAACTTCGTTTTAACCCAGTTCTTAGTACCAAAGAGCACTCAAGAAAGGTCACTCCGTCCAATTTTTAACCTGAAGTCGTTAAATTATTATATGAATTCCGGACTGTGTACGGCCAAGAGACGAGATGTACAAATTACTTTTCTCAGACCTAGGTACTACCATCTGACTATAGCCAAATCCCACAATGGTTTCTTCGTCTGTTCTACAAAGGTGAATTACTAAAAATTATATGCCTTCCATTTGAGATGAGCACGGCAATGTTTTCTTAGACTATTATCTTAAAGACATAAAGACCAGATGGTTCTGTCTAGACATGCCAACATTGTAATAGAAATACTTACTTATTTTGGTGCCCACATAAACTTCAAAAAGTCTGTTTGACCGCCCTCGCAGGGCGCTTACCAAAATCAATGTCTTCCGCAAGGACATACTAGGATACATGGAGGAATCACAAGCGTCCATACATACCTACATATACTCACGACTGTTATCCCCGAAGGGTTAGTCAGAGACCAGGCAATGAGGACCGCAAAAGCAGTCCTCTGCCATAGTCTACGTTTCACCAAATGATAACTGCACATGTACGTGACAAGTGATGAGCCTATCGCCGCTCTATACTGTTGGATGTATGTGCAATCTATGGTCCGTTAGTCGCCTTTTACGATACCTAAAAGAAGAAATTGGGCGGTAAAATAGACTCTACCTTACGATGTAGTTAAATGTATTGGTAGCTAAAAATTATCAGAAACACCAATACATATACCTCCACCAACATTATTTTTGAAAACCGTTGCTTCAGGATTAGGGGGTCACAACTTAACAATTCTGCCCTATCGGGAAGGTGGAGTACATCCGAACAAAAGCTGCACTGCAATCAAAAAGAAAAGCGGGCTGTTCTAAGTCTTAGAATTACAAGCATCGAACACGAAGCCTGCGACAATTTTATTTTAATCCTCCAAATTGCCAACCAACAAATGACCACCAACCAAATTGTGGTCAAAATTCATTACATTCCAGGGAAATTGAACATCCATGCAGATGAACTGTCTCGACATAGCCAAGCTCTAGAGTGGCATCTACTGCCAGAATTCACACAAACGATATTCGCGAAGTGGGCCTGGCCAGTAATTCACCTGTTTGTATCCAAGAACGCTCGAGTAGTGGGTAAACTATGCAGATTTATCTCAATTATTACGAAGCGATGTTTCGCAATGCTTTCAGCCTGAAGTAGAACGCTTCCCTCTGGCTTGGAAATTCGCACCACCTTCCCTCATCCCCCGGGTGCTAGCACACCTCAACAGGAATTTATCTGATTGTGGTACCCCTTGCTGCCTCATTCACAGTATGGAATTCGAAACGTAGACGCCTGGTAGACATAACCACAGGCCGGCCAACCCCCAAGGTTCAAGACATGACGTTGAAATTTGGTGTGCTTAAATGATATATCGTTATGGAACCACAAGCAAATTTCCCTACTCAAGCGTCCGGTTATTATAAAACCATATGAGCACTTGTGCTTAGTCCAGTAGTACAGGGAGGGCGTTAGCAGCAGCAGCGGCACCATCCACACGCGGAACGCGTACCAAATGGGTCCAGTCAGTCCAGTTTTTGGCAGATTTACACTTAATATTTTAAATCTTTCTTACAATACTATACACTACCATAAATTGTCGTTTCTACTTTATGCAGCGCACAATTGTTTGGAAATCTTAGTGACGAGGTAATTAGTTAAACATGTTTTAAAATCAATCTCAATTAAACATTTAAAAACAACAAACCTCTTTTTTCCAGGTTTTAGTAATATTAGTCTGTAGACCTTTGTAATATATTTCAAACCTAAAATCAACTAGATTTCAAACAGTTCGTAACACTGCAATATTATTGTCGCATTGCTCCTTTGTTACCTTGCTGTGGACACCAAACATTATTTTGTTCAGGACAATGCAGTAATATTATGGCGACAGTTTGGGTCAAAAACTGACTGTAGGGACTAAAGACAAACAAGCTAGAAATTGCTACTGGTTAAAAGGATCAATAAATATTGTACAAAATGGCTAAACTAATTTATTTAAAACTTCGAGTGGTTCACCTGTCACCTGTTTCAAGCACTGTGGTAGCTAGATGGATATTACAGCCACACCTGGTTGTGTTTTGCTCCGCTGTAGCATCTACAAACTAGATTGATATGATTTACCCATTGAGGATATACTAACTATTGGTAGTTGAAGATTAGTTACCTAATACTTTTCACAAGGTTTATTGTCATGAAATATTGATTTAGGCGTCACGAAGTTTTTCATTTTTTATTTTTACCCTGTAAAGTGATTGAAATCAAATAGTAAACAATATTTATTTCCTAATAATAATGTTCGTTTACATGGTTTACAAGCTAAATTATTTGATTGTTCATCAATGACTGGCCAATTATTTTCTTACGTGACTTAAATTGTAAATAAAGAGTACTTAATTAAATCTCTTATTATTACTTTTTGTTTAAACCATAATCATATGATTAACTCTCTCGCACTTATTGTTTAATTTATTTCTCACATTGGCGTTTTCACCAGGCGATAACAAACAGGTCTCAATATTATAAGCTTCTAATGTCGGTCAAGTGTTTAATAGACGCGTTTTACCTGAAATAAAACGCATATTAAATACTTACCTCATTAGAAGCTTAGTTTTTATTTCCGCCTGGTGCTTAATGCATATTTCGACGCAATGATGAACAAATGGGCACGGGTGTGAAATCTCCTGGTTCCCCCACCGCGCCACCTGGTGACGCCACTGAGTGGGATGAGCGAGAGAGACAGCGATATACCGGAAGAAAGAGAAGGAAAATACGACGGGAAACGGATATGCCTATCTCAATATTATAAGCTTCTAATGAGGTAAGTATTTAATATGCGTTTTATTTCAGGTAAAACGCGTCTATTAAATTTTGCACAAAATACTTTTTACTAAATTATTTCTATGAATATTTTAAAACTGCTCTAAAACTACTATAAAACTCTGCGTTCTACTCGATTCAAATCAGTCCATAGATAAGAATAGGTTAATCAGTCCGCCGCGAAGCCTCACACAGCCGGAATGGCTTGCTGAATTAAGAATCTGAATTTAAGATTCTGAATTCCGGCACCTTGATTCACACATTCTTAAAAATTCAGATTGATCAGTAGTCTTGTGACTCTCGGCATATGCAAACGTCTCCGAGGCGTTAACCGCTTGCTGTTTCAACCAGGGTTGCTATTTTTTTTTCGCTGTTTCTACCAATTGACGTCCTCCGTGGTCAAGTGGTTAGCGCGCCGGGTCTGGCGTCGCGCCATCTCTGAGGTCCCGGGTTCAATTCCCGGTCGGCGAGTCAATTTAGAGAAAACTGATTTTCTTAATTGATTTCTGGTCTGGGTGTTTTTCTATGTTTATGTATATTTATCCATTATCTAGTTTAACTATATTAACGAGTTTCAATAGAAGCTTATATTGCTATCAAATTTTATAAGAATAAAATATAAAAATAAAAATTTATGGTAAATCGTGCTAAAACTGCTAAGCGTTGTTTATAAAAATGCACCAAAACTGCTATATTTACCTTTATAATTTTTAAGAACTGAAGTAAGATCGAAAATTAAACACTATTAAAGCAAGGTATCAATAAGATAACATACAAACTAAATATCTAAAATTTACTTTTAAAAATGCTAAAAATGTAGGATACTACTAAAAATGCCAACACTGAAATAATTCAGAATCTGAATTCCAGCATGTGTGTGCCGCTCTATATAAAATGTATAGGAATACGCGCGTTCTGAATTCAGAATCTTAAATATTCAGACACGGAATTCCAGACGCTCGTCAGCTCATTCTTCCAGATCGATCTGAGAAATTCAGATTCTGAAAAAATCAGCATGTGTGTGGAGCATACTGATATTGTATGGTATTCCGGCCTTTCTGAATTCAGAATCTGAATTCAGATTCTTAATTCAGAAAGCGATTCCGGCTGTGTGAGGTCACGTCGCTCGACGCTCTGCCCGACGACGGTTGTCAATCATTGTCGTAAGTTCGAAGATAGTGCACATTTATAACGCGATTAGCAAATTTTAGTACTTTGGTAAGTAAATAATTTTAATTTACTTTTGATGAATTGCAACATGTTTAAATAGGACGACCTCTGCGGTCGAGTGGTTAGCGCGCTGGATCTGGCGTCGCGCCATCTCCGAGGTCCCGGGTTCAATTCCCGGTCGGGTTAATTAAGAGAAGGACTGTTTTTCTTAATTGATTCCTGGTATGGGAGTTTTTCTATGTTTAAGTATAATTATTCGTTATCTTACTATATTAACGAGTTTGTTAAGAATACTTATCTTGAACAATTTTTTTTTATTTTTAAATCGACAACATATTATGTTGCCGACATAATGGGTAACAAAAACAAAATAATTGTAGCTAAGAAAAGAAAGAACAAAAATTCTGAAGGGATGGCTAAAGCAAGAGCTAAAAGGTATGTTATATTTATGTTATAGTCAACCGCCCCCGTGGTCTAGTGCCACCGATTTCAGACCCAGAGATCCCGGGTTCGATTCCCAGCTGTGGGTACATCTTTGTGTGCTCGGTTTGGTTGGTGGAAGGTAGGGCTGTTAAGTCCGCCTGGCTAGCTACCACCATATTATCTAAGCTGTCTCCATAACAACGATGTTTAAAGCATTGTTGTGTTTCGACAGTTTAAGATAAGATAGCCAGTTCCTCAGTGGTTGAGGTTTCCGGGTGAAGCGCGCTTCCACCTTCGGCCTTATCGTCACTTACCATCAGGTGAGATAAAGGCTAAGCGCTTACCCGTTGTAGAATTAAAAAAAAATAAAAAATAAAGGTAAGTAACTGTGTACCTAAGTAAAAAGTTTCCACCTAAACTAAAGTGCAATTTTATGCAAGTACCTATTAGCACGGTAATATACCTATTAGCTCAACTCTGCCATGTTTTAAAAAAATACGTACATATTAATGCGCGGTACGTCGACATACGATAGAGCTGCTTGCGGCGGCGCCGCGGTTGCGCTTACCACGCCTTTGGTAAACACAGTGATGAGATAAGTATATTTCTGTGAGGGATAATGTTAAGCAACGGATGGGTGACCAAAAAAAAATAGTTTTATCGAGTTGTTCCATGCTGCAATGGGGACATTAAAGGAAGATTAAGATAAAGTAAGATTGACCGAGGAGCAGATACTGTCAGCTGTTCCTTGCATTTTGGTTGAATAGGTAGGTAGGTGTTAAATATTGTAAGGAGTGGAGTTTTGTAACTGCCTCAGCCTAATAACGTCCCCATTACAGCACGGAGCCACTCAAAACAACAAATTTTGTTTGGTCACCCATCCGATGTCGAACTGTTGGACGTTGCTTAATATTAACCATTTTATGTAATTATTAAAACGGTAATTTAAAAAAATATATAGTTATTTATGTATAAAAACAAAATACACACATCAAAAGTGTCTAGGGATCAACATATATTTTTGCAATAACTTTTCTGATGATTGATATTAATTAAAATTTTCTTTAAGGATTCATCAAATAAAGTGTTTTCGTTTGTCTACAGTAACGATAAACCAAGTCACCTTTGCATTAATAAAGAAATTTGCCATTTTCCTAATAAAGGGATTTTTGACATTTGAACCACTAACATTAAAGTTCGAAAAAAAGACTGAAATAACAGTTTTCTTTAAAATTTTATTGGGTAACTTAAACAATTAATAATCCGTGTTTCTACCGCGAACACTAACAACACAAGAACATCGGTTTGGCATACTCAAAATGAGTTCATCCAAATCACGCTGTGGAATGGCCGCCCATGTTCGTTGCAACAACAAAAAAAGGTCTTACCCTCCATATTCGGCAGAGCTCTTCTCTGTAGCATATCCCATGCATGCTCAATCGGGTTCAAGTCTGGCGACTGAGCAGGCCAGGGCATGACATTGATGTTAGCTGCGGCGAGAGTCTGTCTTACAACTCTTGCGGTGTGCGGTCGTGCATTATCATGCATTAACTGAAATAAGGGACCGATTTGCACTTGTAGAGGAACGATGACGTCTGATACAATCGTCTCAGCATAAATTTGAGCGTTGAGGTTGCCTCTGATCCAAATCAACTCAGTTCTTCCGCCGATCCAAATACCCGCCCATACCATGATGGTTCCACCACTATAAGGATGGACTTCCTGGCAGGATTTTAATCGCTGTTGGCGTCCAGGGGTTCTCCAGTGTCGTATACGTCTTGTATCCGGTCTCATACCAAAACGAGACTCATCAGAAAAGCACACGAAACGCCATTGTTCTTCTGCCCAATTTCTGTGTTCAAGAGCCCATTGATATCGAATCCTACGATTGTGCATTGCTATAGGTGGTACCCTTAGCGGTCTTCGGGAATGAAGGTTCACTTCATGCAAGCGGTTTCTGACTGTTTGGTCGCTAATTAAGTTCCCTGAAGAGTGATGAAGCCTCACGGCTAACATCATGGCGGTTATTGTTGGAGCTCTTCGAGTTGTGATTTGAATGTATCGGTCTTGTCTCCGTGTGGTGCAGCGATACCGTCCTCCATGGCGCTCAGCCACGGTACCAGTGCTTCGGTAACGTGTCCAAAGTCGACTGATAACACTCTGACTTGTATTCAGAGCTAAAGCCACAGTACGTTGCCGGGAACCAGCTTCTATCATTCCCACGGCTCTGAGCATTTCTTCCCTGCTTAAATGACGTCGCCGCTCCATAATAACGTTGGTTTTAATCAGTAGTAGGGAAACAGTAGCACTAATAATGTCTTCAATGCGTTGTATGTTTTTATAGGGAAAATATTGACAGCTGATTTTCATCTTTTACTAGAAATTGATTGAAAGTTCCTGTTTCAAATTATGAAATGCACCAAAAAGGATCCATATAAATTTATAAAATCATAAATTTATTACAAAGCCACATCTCAATCTCAAGAAATCCGCATAAAAATGCTTGATCCCTAGACACTTTTGATGTGTGTATTACCTTAATACCTACTTATATCTATTATTGCAATTTTACTTATTGCTTTGTACCTAAATATCACGCTCCACCGTACCGAGTGCGGTTCTTTAAATACCTACCTTGCAATATGGACGCAGAGGAAGCATTAAGGGAAAGAAAAATAAAATTTTGGAAAGTTGATGGAACCGTCAACATTACTAAATTCTAGGTCAGCTTCACATTGTGACGTAGGGGTTATATGATAAAGTAATACAACCCACTTACGAACATACAAATTTATTTTACTTGATCTCAGGGCGTGGGGTACGTAATGGCCTAGCTGGGTAGTTTGCTCTCGTCCCTGACTTAGCTTGGGGAAGCGCCGAGGTGTTGGGAGGCGCGTCGCTGTACAGGAGCTGCGAGCTGCGTGGTGTGTTCACAAAATGGCGGCCGCGTCGAAATGCGAAGACAGTCACGTAGAAATCTTCTAAACTCCGGACGTAGAACTCCGAACGTAGAACGTAGAACGTGGCACGTGGAATGTAGAACCCTGGAACACTGTGGTGAAACCACTTACCTTTTCCACTTCCCAGGTACCTTTTAATTTCATGTAATCATCTCATATTTTAACATTCGTCTTATTTATGTATTTGTCTTTATTTTTCCTCGCTTCTGCAACGATACATAATGATTTAGTAACTACACACTACACTACACACATCGCAATTCCTTAATCTAAACACACTTACTTACGTGATCTAAATCACGAAACTTCGGACACTATTTTTCGACACTTTTACGTATCCCACAAGTTTCGGATCACTTCGATAATCTTATTATGCGTTTTTCCTTGTAATATTTACATTTATCTCACCTTCATTGTTTTCTATTTACTAAATATTGTGTTTTGGTTACGTTTTGACGTATCTGACAACTTATTTTTGCTTCGTTGCTATGCAACTTATCAACATAATTCAATCAAACTTTTTAGTGTCTTATTTTTTACATTTGGCTATCTAGATTTCAGCGTTTTAAAAATATTATTTTGAAATTTATGCAGAACTCAGAAACCAAGGTTTCATTATAAAGTTCAGCCGACGACTAATCATTACATCTCTAGCTTTGGATTCAAAAGGATTAGTCTACTGAGACGATCACCAGCTTCCGAATTTGGAAGGTCAAGACTCCTTACTTTCCTCTTCCAAATTGGAAGGACTAGTCTTCAAGTACAATCTCCAGCTTCCGAATTGGAAGACTACAGCCTCCAGTCATCGCGTGCGCCTACGCCTGCCTGTGCCTGTCTCGCCTGTCAGCCGGCACCTTCGCCCGCCTGCTGCCTTCGCCTGCCTGCGCCTGGTGGCGCCTGCCTGCATGCACCTTCGCCAGCCTGCGCCTGCTGCCTGCGCCTGCCTGCGCCTAGCTGCGCCTGCCTGCGCCTAGCTGCGCCTGCCTGCGCCTACCGGCGCCTGCCTGTCGGCGCCTGCCTGCCTTCGCTTGCCTTCGCCTACCGGCGCCTGCCTGTCTTCACTTGCCTGCGCCCTTCGACGACTGCCAAGTTCAGCGCTTGCCTCCACACCTTCGCCTGCCTCCACGTCAGCTGCACCTACCCCTTCACTTTTTATATCATCAACCTTCATTTTAACCATCATCACCTCCATACTCACCATCATCACTGACTTTTTTTTTAACTTTTGTTTGTAATTTTATTTTGTCTTATAAATATTTGTTAATATCTTATCATCTTTTCTTTTTTAAATGTCGCTTCACGACAACACAACGCAGCGTGAGCCGGTTTGTCCAGCAGCCGCCGATTGCGATAGCCACCTCACCCCAAGCCAATCCGAAAAAGTCAGATGAGAAGAGACTGTAGTGTGAGGTGGCAAGCGATCACAATCAGAGCGGAGTGCACATAACTATAAAATCTAAAACCTTAGCTAAAAAGCATTGCGAGAAGCGCTAACAACTAAATCATGTTTCAGAGAAAACAAATTAAAATTAAATTATTTAAGTGCGGGTTCGAATCCCGGTCGAGGTTACATGTAAAACATTTAATTCCTCTCCGTAATTTAAAGTTGAACTAAATAAGAGATCGACCGTAGTAGTACCGGTCTCAATAGAAATTAAATAATTAACAACCTCTAGAAGTCTTCCTGACAGAGGGCCTAGTCAATTGGCAAACAAATTAAACGCTACGAAATCTTCGCTACGATAAACCGAATGTATGGGATTGACATAACCAAAAGTTACCTACGACGTAAAATTTACGCTAAAATAGACCTTATTGACAGTTTGACAAGCCAAGAATCGCTAATCTAGCGATCACTCAAACATTGAAGATAAAAATTCACACAAAATGGCGATTGTTTGATCAGCTGATGAAGGAATAGTTGTGTTGTGTTGAAAGTTTTGTTTAAAATGCTCTTTTTAGGGCTATTGTGGACTGCGATAATCAAGTGCTCAGGCGCTAAGGAAGAAATGTTTCCCTACGTTACTTGGAGCAAATTAACGAAATCGAGTTTGTTGTACTTGTGAATA
The DNA here is from genome assembly GCA_963921215.1 of Scoparia ambigualis. NCBI lineage: Eukaryota > Metazoa > Arthropoda > Insecta > Lepidoptera > Crambidae > Scoparia > Scoparia ambigualis. The sequence continues at coordinate 24,155,899 of OY992503.1, forward strand.
GTTCTCGGAGTTCTCGTTTACGAACTTTCAAATATCTAACTAAGGTCTGCCGGGAATTGCGTGCTGATATAGTTGTTGCGATGTGAGTGACCAAATAAATGTGTGTCATGCAACATTTTCCGCAACGAAGAGCAAGTCGCTGCATAACAATTTGTAGGGGCTCTCAAACCATACAAACATTTGGGCCAAATAAATCCACCTAAGTACCTTTAATCATGACAAGAAAGGTCAAGAATAAGACAACAGTAAGGGACTTTTTGTATAAATATTGAATGTAACCTATCCATAATGTCCATTTATCAATTTATAACTTAGATTGCTTATTTGTTTTACAGGTTCCAATGAAGATTTAATTTGCCAGGTAGCTTAGAGTATTAAACCAAGGCTCTAAGTGTAGTAAGGTGTACCTATTGACTATACCATATAAATCTTATACAGACAAGCATCTTTCATAATAGGAAAAGATATCAGTCCTTACGTTCAAACGGTAAGTTTTAATAAATAAATAATTACTTACATAATAAAGGTAAGTATTATGCCTATTATTATATTGGGATTTACCAGGAAATGTCAGTTTTGTTAAAATTGCTAGAATAAAGAGTATTGACATAAAGATAAAACTATTTTATGTGGTTTTGCAGATTTGAGACGACGATTCAAAAATCTTAAATGTTACCTCATAATTTGGAGGATGGACTTCCTCAGAATGGTGAACAAACATGGTTATTTGGTGAAAAACAATATCAAGCAATTTTGTATAACACATAGGTACTTACCTACTAACTTTTTATCTATGACAATTTTCTATAAGTAAGTATATTGTTCTAATTTCTTAGGAGATTCTGGATACCTTCAAAAAGCATGGTTAATGATAATAACAACAATATTTAATGCTGCATCAGACTCACAAGAAAGGAGGGGTGTGTACCACATGTCATATCCAACAATGAAACTGCATTGAACATGGCTTTGGCATCGTTGAATTTAGTTATTTATATGATTTTTTTTTGTGGAGCTCTAATGTTGACAACGTTTTTATTCTACAAAAAGGAGCAGTCTGTGCCATAAATATATTTATCCATAAAATAGTAATTTGGTTTATTTGATGAGGAAAAATTAAGTATAAAGTTAATTTAGTTCTAAGTTTATTGTGCTTTATTTAAAAAGATTTACTTATGTACAAAAAAACAGTACCTTCGTTGACAACATGTTTATTTTAAGAAAAGGAACAGTGTGCCATAAATATATTTAACCCATAAAATAGTGATTTGGTTTATATGATGGGGAAAAATTAAGTATAAAGTTAATTTAGTTCTAAGTTTATTGTACTTTATTAAAAAGATTTACTTAGGTAGGTACTAAAAAACAGTACCTTCTTATACACACAATTGGCATTTATTTTTATACACATATAGTTTTAATGTCAATAAGAGAAAGTGAAGCCTCATAATTAATAAACTTTGACTTTGACAGAGTTAGGTAAGGAAATAAGAATATATTAAGAAATACAACATTAATGTTATTTTTTACTTGATATTTAATTTTACTTGCAGTAGGTACCTATAGAAAATGTTTAAGTACCTACTTATATCAATTTCTACTAGTCATAACATTAAGCTATTGAAGTTGTACTTGATTCATTATCAACATACAAAGGTAATTATATGTATAAACTTGCATTATTATTATCCGATTATTAAATCTGGTGGGTTCTATTGTGTTTGTTATAATATTGTTTTTTCTTTAAATAGGTGGCTTAACATAAGGTGGCTTGTTATACATAAAATACAAATTAAGTTCCATATCTAGCATACTCTGTAATAGTTTAGTTATTATCAATTTGGCGATTGTGAAGTAATCGATTGTAATTGTTGCTTGAGTTTGTAATGTTACTATCACATTTTTATTTGTGTGAATCTGTAAATGATTTGCTGTTTCATATTTTCAGTGTTATACTTTTTATAGAACTGTCGATTCACCTGTGAATATAAAATAAATAAATAAAATTAATTGTTTTTAAATAATTTTTGGTAAATATATACTACCTACTAACTTTTTATGTATGACAATTTTCTATAAGTAAGTATATTGTTCCAATTTCTTAGGAGATTCTGGATACCTTCAAAAAGCATGGTTAATCATAATAACACCAATATTTAATGCTGCATCAGGCTCGCAATAAAGAAGGGATGTGTACCACATGTCGTATCCAACAATGAAACTGCATTAAACATGGCTTAAAGTTGTACTTGATTCATTATCAACATACTAGGGTAATTATATAAAATTAATTGTTTTAAAATTATTTTTGGTAAACATATAAATAATCCTATGTTTTATTTCGAAACATTATCAACCAACTCATAATGAATGGCAGTGAAATAAATAATGTAAAATAAATAAATATTTTAACTTGTCGCGTAGAGACCACGATCATGTCATTGTGTCTGTGAAGGCGTATATTTAATAAATGATTTGACTTTTAATTTCAATTATTTTCGGTACCTACCGCTATAAATAAGTAACAATGAAACAATCCTATATTAAAGCGATGTTGTCTTCATCGTCATCCTATGAACGTCCTGAACGTTCCCACATGAACGACAGCACTAAGGCAGACTGGGATATAACAGGCTTAAGCCCTGAGCCAATACAACCGCAGTGTGCTTTACGTGCCTTCCGAAGCACGGAGGAGCTCGAGACGCTTTTTATTTGGTTACCCATCCTTTAGCTCGGTAATGTGAAAGTTGCGTAACTAACTGGCAAGATCACAAACCGGTGCGGCGCGGGCGGGGACTTTTTGCATTAGTTGAACCTCTAGCATTACCTTTCAAGTAACAGTAAGTACATTGCTTCGCTAGTTTGCATATTTTAAAATTAGTTTTAATTTAACTAGCAAAACCATGTACTTGGAATGTTTTTTATTTTATTTTATTTAGGACAATAATCAATTAGAAAAGTAATGTGATAGGTGTTGTAGTTAGACAACTAAACCCGAAAGCCTTAGCCGTTACGCCATAGAGTTACTTTAGGCGATGTACTCATACAAGATGCAAACGTTTTAATCACTACCTAGTGGGTACTCACTCGCATCTAAGACCAACCTGTTTAAATGTTCGGTTTGTAACATTTAGTGTTATCACTTATTTTATTACAGACGGACGTCAAGTTGTTAATATTTGAGAAATTCTTGGCAGCAAGCGTTTGCTTGTGGTCTTCAGTCTTAATTTATTTATATTATAAGCTGAAAAATGGGTTTGGTCTCATATCAATATCATATTATGGTAGGTAAGTCACTCGTCATCATTATAAGTACATATTTACAAACGTGCTCGCCTGGCGAACTTCCGGCGAAAAAAGCGATTGATTCATTTTTCAAATTGTCTCAAGGAGTCTACCCGAATTTCTTAGTAAAGTGACATTCAATTCACTAAAACTCAAAAGGATCGGTGTGGTTACTACCACAGACATTACCTATTTATTAATCTTACATAAGCGTTACATTATCATCAAACAAAAAAATACTAAGACAAGCCTGTATGTTCTATATCCCTTAGCTTATCGATATCGATGTAGCCTAGCGAATTTGATGAGCGATTTTGACGCTGTCACCGGTCGAGCGTTTGCCAGTTGACTAGGCCCTCAGACAAGGAAACAAATAGAAATTAGCAAATTAGTTGCACAACTAAACATTTACATTATACAATGACGGTCACCCTTTAACGGTTACATGTTTTAACAATTTTGAAAATCACCGTTACATGTTTAAATCTTTGATTTGAAATTATAAACAAACCTTCGCACCTTTAGCAATGCTATCTACACGCACTGCATAAGCGAGCTAAGGATTAACACACGTCTAAATACTTACTAGCTAATACTACTCTAATTTTAAAAACTGTTTAACACTTACCTTATCGGGGAATAAGTAGCACAATTATCGTAGAATGACGATAAGGCTGGATACTTTATAAATAATAGCTTTGGTCAAATACGTGACCTATTAAATATTTATAAAAAAAACGTATGAAATTGCACAACAAAAGCAACGTCTGTGTAGTATCGACGTATTTCTCAGGCGTATGAGACGACGCCATCTGCTCGCGCGCAGGTAATTTTTAACTTACCTACTTTCATCAAATAGAACCGTTTTTCTCCCGAAGGGTAAAAAACGGATATAGGTTTCAGCCGTAGCTTGAACCACATTCGAGATTACGCTGTAGAAACTCAGCCATATTTAGCTCTATCTCTTTCCCTCATCGTATGAATTAGTGCCATCCCTGTCACGAACTGTCATCTGTCATCGCCCGGCCAGAGACGCGCACGGCTGTTTTTCTCCAGTACCATATAACAAAAGCCGGCAAGGCTCTAAGGTGCGGTTCAAGCTACGGCTGAAACCTAAATATCCGTTTTTTACCCTTCGGGGTAAAAACGGTTCTATTTAGGTGTTCATGCCTAGGCTTGAACCACATTCGAGACGTGTTTAACTTCTGCCGGCGCGGTGCCGGGCGTACTGTTAATGCCTACTGTGATATGACTTAGGTAGGTAATCTATTGTCGTAATAAAACAATTAATTATAGTAAGTGAACTTTACTTGATCAAAGAAAATTCTAGAACACTTATGTCTAGACAAAAATGAGACAAAGTGTATATCTACGGTAGATCTCAGATGTTTGTATATAATCATAATTGTTATTTATCAGTCTTAGGACTATTGAGGCTACGCCATACATCAACGCAACACTTATTTAAATGAGATCTATGAAAAAGTTATACTTAATTACTATTAACAATTAACATTATTCTATAGGAGAAAAGCAATCAATGAGATCAATATTAGATGAAGCAGTTGGGATAGGTTGAACCATTTTAAAATAGTGGTTGAAAAACGTGTTTTTCGACCTCCAATTTCCTCTTTTCAAAATATCGTAAATGTCCAGGTTTCTTTGAGTCTAATTGTGCGAAGCTACACCGGATCTGATACTTCCTGCTGATGATTTGATCTCAGCTTCCTTAAATATTGTTCTTATTCAGCCTGCGATAACTGCCCGTGAATCCTCTTTAGCAGTTCCCCGCATTGTTATGAACAAAGTCTCCAACTGTCTAAGCTCACGGCGTGATAAGGACAGAACGAGTAGCCGCCTGATCCAGTGTATAATATTGAACCTTAAAATCTTCTTAAATCTTTGAGGCGCCATCCCGATTGCCTGTATGTGTGGCTGTCAGTCTTCGATCCAAATTTAGGCCAAAAAATGAGCTCGTTATTATCATTATCCTCAAATTGCTCAGAATTAATACAGAGCAGGGTCAAGTTATGTATTCTCCTGCCGGATGCTAGGAGGAGTAGAATAGCTGTATGGCGATAACTGCAAATAAGCTATCATTATCAATGTTGTACGTTTCCAGGAAACGCAGAAAGTCATCCATTTTCCAAGATAGAAGTTTATTTTCTTCAGGCTTTTTAGCGAGAATCCCTTTAATAGCGTGAGTGACGAACGGGTGCGAACTTAGTTTAAAACTTTTATGAGGATTTGCAAAAGTGGCCACTACGGATTTATGGAGCAAGATGGTTTTTGGCGCCAGTTTCTCTACTTCATATAGCTGGCATAAAAACCGCGCTAGTTCTGCTGGCTGGGGATCATCAATTTTTACACCTTTTTTATAGGCCCATTTGCACCATCTTTGCCAAGCGGGGCGATAGGTCTTTAGTGTAGATTTTCGCCAAGAAGACTGTAACAGATCTATTTCCAAGTTGTTCCATTCGGAGATTTCATTAGCCCAGCCCGTACTGTCCAAACCTGCAAATTGAGTCTGTCTATACCTGCTGGAGGTAGGTTCGTCTGCAGATCTACAAGATGCCAAGGTAGGTTGGGGATCTTCCACGGTTTTTGTATTGTTCGCCTCTTTATTTCTGGTGTCCAGAATGCTTTGTGCCATTCCGAAGTTACAAGGAGATAAATTCCCGTGGAGGTTTCCAAGTGGTGTAAAATTCTCGGTATTAGAGCCGGGGCCGGGAACACCCATCCTAGTTTGTAATGCCATTTTTGGCTGAAGGCGTCCGTGTATTGACTCCTCCAGTCGGAGGCATCTCCGCTCACATATTTCGGCAGTACTGCGGACCGGCAAGAAGCGAATAAGTCTATTTCCGGGGTACCGAGGTGACGAAAGATCACTTTCGTGATTGAGGGCTTTAAGTGCCATTCCGGTAGATTTTTTGTTCGGGATAGGCTGTCCGCTAAACCGTTGTAAGGTCCGGGTATGTATCTTGCCATCAAGTTGCAATTGAGCTTCATGCAATGGTGTAATATGCTCGTTGCTGTTTCTAAAAGTCTCTTTGACTTTGTGCCCCCTTGCTTTGTTATGTAAGCCGCTGCAGTACGGTTGTCGGTTTGCCATATTGTTGTAGTGTCTCTACAGTTGACCCCAAACATTTCAGAGCCTCGTAAACCGCCCAAAGCTCTTTTTGGTTGCAATGCCAACGAAGTTGATGGTTTTTCCAGCGACCCCATATTTTTTGATTGTTTGCAATAGCCCCCCAACCTGCATCTGCCGCATCTGTTGTGATAAATATCGTTGGTGCTGGGTGATGGATAGCTGTGTTTTTGTTTACATTCAAGATCCACCACTCCAACTCTGCGAGAGTCGTATCGCTCATGGGGTGTTGTTTGTAGCGGTTTGATTTCTCTAACCTGTGGGAATTTATCTGTAACCACCGACAGTGGAGTCTTCCTAGACGAATTACGAATGCTGCGAAATTTAACTTTCCCAACAAAATTTTTGCTTCTTGCCAACTCCAGTGTTTTTTCTTTAGAAACGACCTTATTAGCCATTTGATCTGTTTGATTTTTGTATTCGAGAGCATTTTCAAATTCTCTTTTGTGTTCCAGATTATTCCGAGGTATTCTAGACATTGGGAAGGTTCCAGTAAAGTCTTTTTCTTGTTGACCAGCCACCCTAAATCCTTTAGTTTTTGAACAACGTATACTCCTTGCTTTCTTAAAATGTCTGTGTTTTTGTGAATAATCAGAAAATCGTCTACTAACTAAGTATACTACCAATTTTATACCGGCTACTTGTCTGAACCAATGAGCTAGCTAGTTTGTAATTTTTGCAAAAGCATAAGGAGCACTGGCGTGCCCGAACGGAAGGCAAGTCATTTCGAAGATTTCGCCTTCGTAAGCTAGAGACAGGAATCTGCAATGCGTTGTTGCTATCGGTATGTGATAGTATTCAATACTCCTCAAATATTTTCCTCTGCTGCAAGAGTCCATGTGTAATAGCCCCCAAAGTAAGATCGATCTTTTCTAAAAGTGCTACAGAGGTCCAGTTTGGAGTTTTTCCGGTGAATTGATTGTTTACTTTTAAAGATGAGAATACCGGGTAGGCTTGGAATTGGTTTTGTACTTCGGAATAACGAACGTTATTCCACCCCTCCATTCCTAGCCTTTGACACTGCACACCTTGTTCTGCCAGCATGGGATCTGCTTTCGAAAATTTTGTGTCAGCTTCCTTTGTGTGAGGTTTAAAGTTATAAGATGATGAAGTGTTGGCTTCTTGTAATGCTTTAAGCCGTTCTGCGTTGGCGATTTCATTCCTAATAGCTTGTTCAGTGTTAGCCTCACCAACTGATTCGTTTGAAAACTCGTAGCAGCCACTACTATTCTCACATAAGACGGGAGATCGTTGGCCAGTTTCGGCGATATCCTCTTCTTGTGTACTATCCGGGACTGTTTCAAAAGAAGCATTTAAATCGCAATCATAAGACTTAGAGGTTGATACACTTTTTGTAGTTCTACAAGCTTCTGATTCTGATCAATCTGCATTGCGGCGAGTTTGTTAAAAAGGGCCATTTGCTGTTGAAGAACGGATGTGTTCCCGCCAAAGCCGGGACGGCCATTCAAACTATACCGCCATCGGTAAGGCGGTTGTTGACGACCGCGTCCGCCTATCTGCCGCGGCGCCACCGCTGCGCGACCCGCAGCCGCTGGCTTCGTGAGATATACCGCGCCGACCAGTCTGTCTGTTAACTACCGCGAGACGCCCACAAAATACGCGCGCTGGTATCTGCCCTTATTTATAGTGACTCCTGAACCTAATGTGAAGAGACCGCCTAAATGCCTATTGTGTAGTGTAGTGACTGTGCGCCAGGAAACCAACCTACATCGCCGCCCGTGGTCAGCGCCAGCCGCCTTCAGCTCCAGCACGATCCTGTGACCACAGCCCGGAACCAAGTAAGCCCCCACTATCCTATATTTCCATTTCCCTGCGTCGCATGTTGGTGCCTTAAGCGCCAACATTTTTGGTCATCTTCGAACCGGTAATATTAGATACCGGCGACCTTCCCGTAACCAGAACCTAACTTTCTTTTAATTTTCAATTTTAATACAGTCCGCTAAAGATAATTATTTCCGCCCATATTCTTATTCTATTTCTAAATCTTATATCTAATTCGTGCCATCATTTCTAAATTCATTTGTTCACATAACTTTACCCTGTCCCAATAAAAATTTGGTGAGGTAGTTATGAATCATTTGTGTTAGTATAGCTGGCCAACGTACACTTATATTATTTTATTTTTATTGTTGATTTTGTGTATGCAATCGAAAGTGTGATGCAATGTTGTAATGTTGTTGTAATCTGAGCGGGCTTGTGTGTGTACCCAAATGATTTTTGCCTAATGATACGTTGTTCATACTCCTAACGGTAAATTAGTAATTAAATTATTACGTTACGTATGGTATTATGACGAGAGATTGCATTGTTATTTTTCCCGTTTTATTTTTTAAGGAATTATTTATGTTCTTGTCGTGTTAAATCGGCTCAGATCTCGTGCATGCTCACCACGCGTGCCAAATAGCGTGCTTTATTTTTTCGCTCGTGTTAATTTTATATCTATTTTTTTTTTTTAATTTTTGCCTTTGCGATCGGCTCATTCTTTGTGCGTGCTCACCACATGAGCTTAGTGTGTTTCATTTAGTTTCATCAGTTTTTTTATATCGCTTACGGCTATTTGCGTGCGTCGCCTTCGCTTCTACACACGTTAAGTTTAATTAAGTTTTTATTATTTGTTTATTTGTTTATTTTGTTTACTTATTTTTTCTGCGACCGATTCATTCTTCGCGCTAGGTTCCGCTACAGGTCTGCCCGACTGTGAGCGCCTTGCCCAATAGTGGGCTACGGATGACGTGATTTCCTTTGTTGTTTTGTTTGTTGTTTGTTTTGCGGTCGGCTAATATTGCGTACGCGCGTTCAATAGACACAGACATACACGTACACGTGCGTTGCCCACCCGTGGGCCATATACAAGGCGTCCCAACTTAGTTTTGCTCTCTTTATTGTTGCGTTAATTTTAGCCCATTTGCCCTTACCTTAGTAAACAAATACCTCCAGCCCAACTATAGAATATATAAAGGGTGTTGTTCTTTTTACTACCTTTAAATTTGTTTATTTTTTTTTATTTTTTATTATTTTTTTGTCTCCTTTTATTCATCGCGATGCCGACCAAGTCACAAGCCGCGATATTTAGGGAGGCTGCCAAAGCTTTACACCAGCTCCTAGAGGTGGGATCAATGATCATTGCTGGCGACACCAAACATTCCATAACGGAATTTAACGTGCGTTTCGCACAGATACAGGGCATAAAGGACAAGCTGGACTCAGTATACTACAACATTCTCGACGAAGAGAACTTAGACGAGGGGGTTGAGAGGACATACACTGAGAACCACACAAAAGCCTCCGGGGCATACCTGGGGATACTTGTGGCTAGGGAGGAAATCTCACCCTCTTCCACGTCGTCCCCGACCCATAGCGCTCAGCCCAGTTTCGGCGTCAATACGCCCACAGCCGTCCTCCCCAAGATAGCGCTGCCCAGGTTCAGCTCAAAAGTGGAGGACTGGCCTTCCTTCATTGCGCTGTTTAGGAGTTTGACTGACGACATGGCGACCCTGTCGGACGCAGTCAAGCTCCACTACCTGTTCTCAAGTCTCAGCGGTGAGGCATTAAGTATGGTGTCCCACTTAAAGGTCACCAATGAAAATTTTGCCGTGGCCATGGACATCATCACCAAACGGTACGAGAACCGCCGGGTTCTCATTGATAGTTTTGTGGACATCATCCTGGGGCTGCCAGGCATCCATACACATAAACAGGTGCGACCCAGCTCTGCTCACAGAGCCAGCCCACCTAGGTCCGGTTCGTCAGGTAGGCCCCGCGAACGCCGCCAGCAATTATGACTCCCAACTATCACAGAGCACCCTAGCGAAGAGGTAAATTTAGCCCATGCCCAGTCAACCCATGCCCACACAGCTGATACATACTCAGCTCATACAATTTCAGCTGATACTCAATCAGCTCACTCACCTTCTGTGCCCACTGGCACACCCATTTTATTGCCAACCGTCTCACTAAGAGTCGCGGACGTACATGGCCATCTTCACACAGCTAGAGCTTTATTGGACTGTGGCAGTATGCTAACATTAATAACGTCACGCATGGCACGACTTTTGAACCTGCCATCAAAACCCACTTCTTTAAAAATTACAGGAGTTGGGAATCAGCACAAACATGAGTCAAAGGCGGCAATTACAATAGTATGCCGACCCACTCACAATGATACTCCTACAATAACTGCCACAGCTCACATTTTAAAAAACGTCACTGGCTACCTTCCCTTAGAGAAGGTACCAAACATTTCCCACGTACTAGGCCAGCCACCCGTGCCATTGGCTGACCAGCTTTACCACACACCAGCCCCGATCGACCTCTTATTGGGGTCGGACGTTCTTGGCCAGGTGTTGGACGGGACTAAGGTCTCGTTGGGCCCGGGCAAGCCCATAGCCTTCGGCACGATTTTCGACTTCGCGTTGATAGGACCCATTGAGGACTTGTATGCGCAGCCGGCGCAGCAGGTTAACTCAGCTCACGTCGTCAGCTCACAACCAGACTCAGCTGAATCAGCCCAGGACATACGTCAGAGTCTGGAAAGGTTCTGGGAGTCTGAGGAGCCCCTCCCTCAATCTCACACTCATAATGATCCCCTGGAGGAACAATGCGAGAAAATCTTCCGCTCTACCACTACACGCGATCCCTCAGGCAGATATACGGTCGCTCTGCCCTTTCTAAAGGACGCCCCTCAACTAGGTAAAACTCACCCTATCGCATTACGCAGATTCCTCAATATTGAGAAGAAGCTAATGGCGAACCCGTCTCTGCGTTCTAAATACGTCGACTTTATGGCCGAATACATCGACTTAGGGCACATGGCTCCCTGTCACCCAAATACATTCGCCCATAAACCTCACTTCTACATCCCTCACCATGGCGTATTTAAGTCAGGGTCGGACAAGCTGCGCATTGTTTTTGATGGTAGCTGCAAAAGCTCCAATGGTGTCAGCATAAATGAATGCCTACACACAGGCCCCGCCCTTCAACAGGACATTGTGGACATCATCATGTCCTTCAGAAAGCATCCAGTCGTTTTCAGCACTGACATCCAGAGGATGTTCAGAAATGTGCTGGTTGCCCCAGACCAGAGACGGTATCAGCTGATACTATGGCGGTCCTCACCAGATCACCCTCTGCTCACCTACGCCCTCAATACAGTCACGTACGGCTTAAGATCAAGCCCATATCATGCAATCCGCACCCTGCTCCAGCTGGCTGATGATGAAGGCCATCGCTACCCTGGAGCCGCTCAGGTTCTTCGCAAGTCTATCTTCGTTGATGACATCTTGTGTGGTCATGACACGGTTGAATCCGCCCAAGCACTTCAGGACGAGTTGATAAGTCTGCTAGACCTAGGCGGCTTTCAGCTCAGCAAGTGGACATCTAACTCGCCTAAGCTGCTCGAGAGATTTCCCGACAACCAATGCGACATGCCCAAGGACTTCGACATGAACCCAGAGTCCACGTCCATTAAGGTCTTGGGTATACAGTGGAGCCCTCAGTCAGACGAGTTCACCTACCGCATCTCTCTGCCCCCCATCACACATGTCACAAAGCGGTCTATTTTAAGCACCGTAGCCTCACTTTATGACCCAAACGGCTGGGTTTCGCCCGTTATCTTCCGCGCAAAGCTGCTGCTTCAGCAATTGTGGCTACTGAAGCTGGAATGGGATGAGCCCACTCCCTCTGAAGTGCAAACGGAGTGGCACCACATCTCAGAGGATCTGCCGCTGTTGTCTAGCATTCGCTTCCCTCGGCACATTTGTGCAAACAAAGGCTCAGCTGCATACTCGCTTCACGGGTTTGCAGATGCCTCTGAAACCGGGTTTGCCGCCGTTGTTTACCTCCATGAGCTCGATGCCACCGGAGATACTTTGGTACACTTGATTGTCGCCAAGTCGCGAGTCGCACCAATCAAGAATCGCCTCACAATCCCCAAGTTAGAGTTGTCGGCCGCCACTCTACTCTCCCAGCTCATGATCCGTGTGTCAGTTCAGTTATCGGCCCATATCAGTATACAACAACACATATGTTGGTCAGACAGTACGATAGTCCTGGCCTGGCTCAATACACCGCCTCACCGTCTTCAACCCTTTGAAGCCAACAGGGTAGTCAAAATCAGCTCAGGCTCACCAGAATGTACCTGGCGACACGTACCTTCCGAGCTCAACCCGGCAGATTGCGCAAGCAGAGGGATGTCTGCGCAATCCCTGTCAGCCCACGACCTATGGTGGTCTCCCACGTGGCTTGGACAGCCTTGTGAGTCTTGGCCTGCAATGCCCTTAGCTCTGGGCCATCACGCCCTGCCCGGCCTTAAGCCCAAACACGTCCCGTCACTGCTCACAGTGCCCGGTCTTGACTTTGACCTGCTCACTCGGTTCAGTTCACTAGACAAGCTCGTCGGAGTGACAGCTTGTCTAAAACGCTTTCTGCACAACTGCAGACACCACCCAGATTCGCGACGCTCAGGCCCCTTGTACGTCAGTGAACGAAGAGAGGCCCTACTTTACTGGGTGCGCAGTGTTCAGCATAATGAATTTGCAGAGGACATCCACCGCCTTCAAACTGGCAAAATCTGCTCCGTTAGACTCCAGCGGCTGTCACCTCTCATTAAAGATGAGCTTCTTAGAGTTGGTGGACGACTGTCCCATGCGTCTATCCGATATGACGCGCAGCATCCGCTCATACTTCCCAGCTCTAGCCCACTTGTAGACCTTATCATTGACCACTACCACAAAATACACTGCCACCCTGGCGCTGACACTTTACACGCTATCCTACGCCAACAATTTTGGTTATTGTCCGCGCGCCGTATTATTAGACACCGAGTTTTTAAATGCATTAGATGCTTTCGATGCCGGGCCCAGCCGCAAGCGCCCTTCATGGCCGACCTGCCAGCCGATAGAGTTACGCCTCAGCCAGTATTTAGTCAAGTCACGACCGATTTTGCCGGACCATTCCTCGTTAAATCTAGTACCCTACGTAATGTTAAACTCTTAAAAGCGTACTTATGTATATTCGTGTGCCTCTCGACTAAGGCGGTTCATTTGGAACCGGTCTCGGACCTCAGCACGGAAGCGTTCCTCGCGGCATTACAGCGTTTTATAGCACGCCGCGGTGCCCCGGTTCTCATCCGCTCGGACTGCGGTACAAATTATGTAGGCGCTAGAAATCAGCTCATCGAAGTACAAAACTTTCTTGCCTTGAATAATGACACGATTGCGCACAAGCTCGCTGGTCAGCACATTACTTGGTTGTTAAACGTCCCTAAGGGACCATGGTTCGGTGCGTTACATGAGATCAACGTAAAATCAACAAAGCAACTTTTATATCGCGTAATTGGCGAACAACACCTCACATTCGAGGAATTCTCCACACTTTTAGCTCGAATTGAAGCGGTCCTTAACTCAAGACCTCTCTGCCCACTTTCGTCTGATCCTTCAGACTTTGAGCCGCTTACAGCCGGACATTTCCTTATAGGCCGCTCACTAACGGCCCTTCCCGAACTATCCGTGGAAGATAGGCCGATCTCCACACGTAGGCGATTCCAGATGGTACAGGCCCTTTCCCAGCGCTTCTGGACGCTGTGGACCCAGTCCTACCTTCATACCCTCCAAACCCGCTCCAAATGGTTGTCCCCATCCTCCCCTCCCCGAGTTGGCGAGCTCGTCCTCATCAAGGAGGACAACCTGCCTGCCCTCCAATGGAGACTGGGGCGCATTGCTCGCACCCTGCCTGGGAAGGATGGCGTCGTGCGGGTGGTGGACCTGGACACCGCGAATGGACATCTTCGGAGGCCTGTATTCCGGATCGCCAGGCTCCCATTGGATGAGCCCACCCTGGCCCCCGGAGGATGTTCCCGCCAAAGCCGGGACGGCCATTCAAACTATACCGCCATCGGTAAGGCGGTTGTTGACGACCGCGTCCGCCTATCTGCCGCGGCGCCACCGCTGCGCGACCCGCAGCCGCTGGCTTCGTGAGATATACCGCGCCGACCAGTCTGTCTGTTAACTACCGCGAGACGCCCACAAAATACGCGCGCTGGTATCTGCCCTTATTTATAGTGACTCCTGAACCTAATGTGAAGAGACCGCCTAAATGCCTATTGTGTAGTGTAGTGACTGTGCGCCAGGAAACCAACCTACATCGCCGCCCGTGGTCAGCGCCAGCCGCCTTCAGCTCCAGCACGATCCTGTGACCACAGCCCGGAACCAAGTAAGCCCCCACTATCCTATATTTCCATTTCCCTGCGTCGCATGTTGGTGCCTTAAGCGCCAACAGGATGCCATAATGTTTTCCTCATCTTTCTGATGTACAGAGCTACGCTCAGGAGGAGGGGAACGTTATCCTCCATTTCTATTTGTCGGCGCTTCGAGCCGGCCGTCACTGGGGGTGTTGACTCTACTACCTCCCTACCTCCTTTTCCACCAGAGGCTGATGAGCGAGAGGTACGACTCGTTGGCCGCGATTGGCATTCGTTATGATCACCAAGTAGCCTCGATGTTCGCTCTCTATTGGTTAGTTTGCCTTGAGCTCTGAGTTCACGAACAATGCCCATAAACTCTCGATATAAAGGGGCGTGAACTCTTTCTACCACGCTGTGTGGTGCATAAAGTATTGCCCTTCCCAAGGGCCATGTTAATATTACCTTTCTTATGTGCCGATAAGCACGCTCAGATAGGTCCGTAGCGTTACGGCTAAATGCTCGTGCAATGTCTACAGTAGGTAGGTAAGCCAAACCTTAACTTGCTTTCCGTATTAGGGCTATTTGAGTCCCAAATAAATCAGTATAGGAATAGTCAATGACTTTTCATGATTCCCAACCTTTGGGGTAATTGTTACGAATGGAGGAAACGATTGCATAGAAAGTTTCTTTCTCATCATCGTCATCCGGTACAACACTGGCGAAATCGCCCATAGTTGACGTAGCGGTAGACGCCATGGTCTGTAACAATCATCAAAATTAGATTAGATTTGTTAGAGAAAAATCGATTTAAAAATACGTGACGCCTAGGTAGACGACCTGTGAGGCGACGTGTCTTCTACTTAAAGAGTAGCGTAGTCTAATAAGACTGTTTGTCGTCATAAAGCACAAACTGTCGCCTTATAAGGCTTTGTGTCATCATGACGGGTGTCGTGTCTGCGTGTAAGACGACATGACGCCTCATGAGACGACCTATTACGACGGTGTCTATTAAGACAACTGCATCTCGTCGCTGGGCACACGGCGCCGAGCGGAAATTGGTCGTTACCTCAATGTAAAAGATTTTTATTACTTACCAAGATCTGTTTTTATTGCACAATGTTGATTCGCTGAGTTTTAAAAGGATACTGGAGAAAAAACAGCCGTGCGCGTCTCTGGCCGGGCGATGACAGATGACAGTTCGTGACAGGGATGGCACTAATTCTTACGATGAGGGAAAGAGATAGAGCTAAATATGGCTGAGTTTCTACAGCGTTAAGTCGGGTCCGCTGCGCCAGATTTTTGAACAGAACATTGTTCGAAAACATCAATAAGGGGCGTGGCCCATTGAGTAATAATGTGGCCCATTGACTAATTTATGTTTTCGAACAATGTTCTGTTCAAAATCTAGCGCAGCGGACCCGGCTTAATCTCGAATGTAGTTCAAGCCTAGGCATGAACACCTAAATAAAAAAATACAAAAGGCATTTCAGGGTACCGTGCGCGCAACGATTAAACCATATGAAACAAAATACGTTTGTTTTGCAGTTATTAAAACTATTAAGACTTTATTTCTTTGTATTAATTAGATAATTTAGTTTAAAGTAACATTTAGAATTAAGTTAATTTGGATAAGATAATCTACGTTTGTTTATTTATAAATTAAAATTTTGTATAAGTATTTAATAGCTATACGTTTATAACGATACAACATCAGGGTAATAAGCATAACAAGCTTTCAAATGTTAGATTTTATTTTCCTTATAATGAATAATGATAGTAGGTACCTAATTTTACATCTAAATTCTTACTATACTATCTTTCACCCCGTTTATTAAAAAAAATGTGCTACTCCAAAAAGTAAATAAGCCACCATTAATTATGTTTCAGCGAAAACGAATGCTGTCTCTTTGCCGTCTGGACTGGGCCAGAATTTCGCCTTAGGCAGTTGTCCGTTGTCCCACCAACGGCGAGTTAACTATCGGCTATTTTCTCGCTCAAGAAACGAGAAACGTACAATAGATATACATTCCGTGTGAAGAAAAGAGATGCTTAGATAAATAGTTGATCGCTGACTGTTCACACTGCCGGCGAGGACTCGCTCCACTAGTTCGTCGCTAAGCGGCAAGAGCTATCAACGATAATTCTCGCTTAGCGATACTCGCTCAGCGATCAGAACTCACGCCGAGAGACCAACTAGACCGATAGCGCTAGGTTTTGAGGTTTCAAAAATATTAAAGTTGTTTGTGTTTCACATATAGTTTCCGGACCTTTTGCCCAACCTAATATATTAGTTTGTGTCATCCTAGGTACTTGCATAGGTAGAAATTTAGGTATTTGTCGCTTCGATCAGTATTGGACGAAAAGAAAATTAGAGATGAAAATTTTACTGTCATGATAATAACGAAGTAGTAACTGATGTACATAGGACATTTGTGTCATTTCTGTCCACGAGAATCCTGATATTTAACCAGTACTTATCACGTCGAACGACTAGCTCTGAAAGAATATTACAATAGGTTAAATAGGTGTTACGCGTTTTAGAGTACTGATATCTGTTGTTCAAATTATTTTGTGTCAAATTCATCCACGACATTTATAGATATTTCATTTTTTTATTAAAAAACCCTGTAAAAGCCACAAAAGAAAGTGCAAGTTATTAGAGTTTAAGTGTTTTTGATTATTATGGTGTAACAAAACACTATTCATAATTTGTGTCGTTTTTATCCACGAATTCTTATTATTTTAATAAAAACAGACTTCTAAGCACGTGTAGGGCGAGCGCGGAGAAGAGCGCGGGCGCGGGCGGCGGCGGCGCCGCCGGCGGGCAAGATTCGAAGCGAATTGAAGCGTCATGCTCGCGTCAGGGCCCTGAGCCTAATTTATATACAAAATGTATGCTGTATGTAACGTCTCAAATCAGTTCTCCGTCCAGGCCACGCATACGGCACGGCCCGGTCGAATATAATTCATCCCTCAATCTAAAATAATATTGACCCTTAAACGGCCACACTATCGCGCTAGTGCGATGATTCGCGTTGTCGCGACACGTTTGGCCAAACACTTCGTCATAATAACGCGATGCATCATCGCGTTATGCTACGGCCACACTATCGCGGTAAAATTCTTGTTCCGTTGTCGCGGTAAAAACTTCACGTTCCGTTGTCGCGATAAAGCTTGGCCACATCATAAAAAACTTCGCGACGACGTCGCGATAATTGTTAACTTTGTCGCGATAATGCATTTCAACTAGTGGTGGGTAATATATTCGAAACTATATATCGATATTTGATATCGGATTCCTAAACTATAGCCTATCATATATTTTAATATCGGTGATATCGGTATCGATCATTTCTACGGACTATTAAAAATTCATGCATTATCGTGTTTTTTCCACTATATAGTTTCAAAACGCATCGAATCGATATCGGATTTTGATGCAATAAAGGAACTTATAGTTTATTTTCAATAAATTTAGATGACTCGGTCAGTTTACCTTGTTCTAAGTGAGTGAGTGCCTATTAATTAAGTGATAAGGATTGAGTTAAGTAAGTTGAATTTTCTAAAATAAATTTATGTACCTCTAATAATTTTAGTCATTAAACTTTTACAAGCACATTAGTTTGTTAAAAACTACCGATCAATGATAATTCAATAAACATCAGCAATACGGTACAATATTCTTGAATCGGATCACGTACAATATAGATTAGTGATCTCAACGCACGCATTTCTGACGCGATACTTAGTGTTTTTCAAAATATATAGTTTCAGCTATGCGATTCTCTAAGCGACACATAGACGCTGCGTGCATGACTGCGATATGAAAGAGACAGAGTCATAAAAAGCTAAATTCAGTATACATGTCCCAACTCGGGACACCGACTACCGTCTCCAGAGAAAGACAGCCTGATCTGGTACACCGACGGATCCAAAATGGAGTCAGGCACTGGAGCAGGCTTGTGCTTGAAACCACGAAAGCCTTAAACAAGCTAGGTAGGCACAACAGGGTGAGGTTGATCTGGATACGTTGATTTTAACGTACCACATGGGAATCCAAGGCAATGAAATGGCCGATGCACTTGCTAGGGAGGGCTCAGGGACTCCATATATTGGTCCTGAGCCGTTTGTGGCACTAGCATCGAGTACCATCAACAAAGCCTTCAAGGACCACTCCAAAACAGGCATAGAACGGAATGGAAAGAGCTACCCGGCATAAGACACTCAAAATCCTTCATAGGCGAAGGCAGGCCCGATTAATCACCGGTGCCCTGACTGGGCACTGTGCCATAAAACAAATGCTCCACAAAATGCAACTAGTAACAGACAACCTGTACAGGGTATGTGGATTGGAAACGGAGTCCGTGCATCACCTACTGTGTGACTGCGACTCTTTTGCCAGGAAAAGAATGAATCTTCTGGGATCGGCCTATCCGAAACCAGTAGATTTTAGGCTCTTCGCCCTCAAGGACATTGCCAAGCTTATGGCAATTATCTTCACTGAGGAGGCAGAGTGATAGGACGGGGTTGCACAAATAGGCGGTTTGACGCCCGGGTGGTTTAGTGGTCAGCGACAAATGTTTGTGTGGTGAGCACGAGCATTTTGTGAGCGAGCCATGAATGATTATTAGTATTTATGTATGTTTGTGTATCCGTTAATTAGTCACCATAGTTCGGGTTATGCTTAGTTTGGAGCTGAATGATTGGTGTCATCATCATCATCATCATCATCAGCCAGAAGACGTCCACTGCTAGACAAAGGCCTCCCCCAAGGATCTCCACCACGACCGGTCCTGTGCTGCTTGCATCCAGCGGCTACCCGCGACCTTCACCAGATCGTCGGACCACCTTGTTGGAGGCCTGCCCACACTGCGTCTTCCGGTGCGCGGTCGCCACTCGAGAACCGTTCTGCCCCAACAGCCATTGGTTCTACGGGCGATGTGCCCTGCCCATTGCCACTTGAGCTTGGCGACTCTTTGGGCTATGTCTTTTACTTTAGTTCGTCTACGAATCTCCTCATTTCTGATTCGATCACGTAGAGAAACCCCTTGCTCCAAGGCTCTTTGCGTGACTTTGAGCCTGCTAATAAGGCCCATAGTGAGCGACCATGTTTCGGTACCGTATGTCATCACTGGCAATACACACTGGTCGAAGACTTTCGTCTTGAGACACTGCGGTATTTTGGACGAGAAGATATTTCGTAGCTTACCAAACGCTGCCCAGCCGAGATGGATTCGACGATTGACCTCTTTCTTAAAGTTGGACCTACCTAGCTGGACTGTTTGTTCCAGGTATACATATTCGTCAACAACTTCAAGAGCAGAGTCTCCAACCTTCAAAGGAGTGGGTACGACACGTGAGTTAGACATGATTTTTCGTCTTCTCCATGTTCATTTTAAGGCCCACTTGTTGAGAGACTCTGTTGAGATCACCGAGCATTGTGCCGAGTTCCGCCAGGGTCTCAGCCATGACTACTATATCGTCGGCAAATCGAAGGTGACTGATGTACACGCCGTTAATATTGATGCCGAGTCCTCTCCAGTCCAGAAGCTTAAACACGTCCTCCAGTGCAGCAGTGAAGAGTTTCGGAGAAATGACATCTCTTTGTCTCACTCCACGCTGCAGCTGGACTGGCTTCGAGCTCTGGTCCTGAAGACGAACTATCATAGTGGCGTTTTCGTACAAACACTTTAACACTTCGATGTACCGGTAATCAATTTGGCACCGCTGGAGAGACTGTAGCACGGCCCATGTTTCGATCGAATCAAAGGCTTTCTCATAGTCCACAAACGCTAAGCAAAGAGGCCGGTTATACTCTTCGGTCTTCTGTATAACCTGCCGCAGCGTATGTATGTGGTCTATGGTGCTAAAGCCTTTTCGGAATCCGGCTTGTTCGATAGGCTGGAAGTCATCAAACCTGCGTGCGAGACGATTAGTTATAACTCTCGAGAACAGCTTATAACCGTGACTTAGAAGTGATATGGGTCTGTAGTTCCTCAGTAGGGCCTTGTTGCCCTTCTTAAAGAACAACACAACCACACTTTCATGCCACGCTTCTGGCGTTCTACCTCCGAGTACGACGGAATTAAATAGTCTCTGAAGAGCTGCGAGTACCAGTCTTCCGCCTGCTTTCAGAAGCTCAGCCGTAATTCCGTCAGCACCCGATGCCTAGCTGTTCTTAAGCTGCTTGAGAGCCATACCAATCTCGTACAGGCTGATGTCCGGGATATCTTCGGTGTAGTGTCGGGTTAGCTTAGCTCAAGGGTCTGTAGCTAAGCTTTGTACAGGTGGCCGCGTGGATGTGTATAGCTGTCCATAGAACTTCTCGACCTCTCCCATAACTTCGGACCTGGACGTGACAGTTCTGCCGTCATCGGTTTTCAGCGTCGCAGTTGGCTCTGCCCAATACCCAAATCTCTTGCAAACACTTTTGAACATTTGTTTAGCTCGATAGCCTCTTTAATACGGTCGGTATTAAATCGGCGAGTGTCGCGAGTCAAAGACTTCGAGATCTGCCTATTGAGCCGCTGAAGCTGAGATGAATCGTCCGAAGAACGCAGAACCATCACGCGCCGCTCTTCCATCAGTTTGAGAGTATGGTCCGAGAGCTTTTTAGGTCCTCTTATACGGTGGGTTTTGAAGAACTTAGACCCAACCGCATGGACAGTTTTTACAAACCTGTTGTTGTAATCGTCCACGTCTACGCAATCCTTCAGGCATTCGAAGCGATTTTTCAGTTCGAGCTGGAAGCTTTCGGGGTTTTGGATTTTGATGGGTGCAGGGCGGAGCGTAGACTTCATCAATCGACATCTTTCAAGCTTGATATTAATGTTCAATGTGCCTCTTACCAACCGGTGATCACTGCCAGTTTTGAACGCGTTGATCACAGAGACATCATTGAATATTTGCTTTCTTGTCGACATGATAAAGTCAATCTCATTTTTTGTTGCACCATCGGGACTTAGCCAGGTCCACTTGCGGTGTTCAGATTTCCTAAAAAAGGAGTCCATCATGAAGAGTCCCTCCTTTTCTGGAAACTCCGCCAGCAGTTGGCCCCGGTGGTTCCGAATTCCAACTCCAAATCGTCCCACTTTCAGCTCATCGCCGCTTCGTTTGCCCAGTTTTGAGTTAAAGTCTCCCATGTCAACGGTGTAATGAGTTTTGGAGACTTGTATGGCTCTAGAGATGTCCTCATACGTAGCCTCTACCTCATCGTCGGGGTGTGCCGTAGTCGGAGCGTATACCTGTATAACCTTCAACGAATACTGTTTGGTTATTCTGAGTATAAGGTACGCTACCTTCGACGACACACTTCCGGTCTTAACAACGTTGTTCACGAGAGAGCTGTGGACGATAAACCCGACACCACTCTGGGACAGTTGTTAGCCCTCCCGGAAATAGAGCAAGTTATCAGACTTCAAGATTATCGAGTCCTCCCCTTCTCTTAGGACCTCAGATAATCCCACAATGCCCCACCGTATCTTGCTCAATTCTTCTTCCAGTTCGCAAACCTTCTCGTCGGTTCGCGGTGTACGCGTGTTGTAGGTTGCCAGGGTCAAAGTTCGTTGCTGGCGGTAGCCAGGTCTCTGCCGGAGATTCTTAGCACCCCCTGCCCCGTCGCTGCCTTGGCCGCTACCGTAGCTAGGGCGAGCGAGGCCGCCGGGGACTAGGGCCGGCCCCTAGTCCCCGGCGGTTTAGTGCTGTCGTTCATGTTGGGGGGAATGTTGCCATAATCGCCACGCTTGGCAGGCGGGTTGGCAATATCATTATGACGGTGTTAATCTCAGAGGATGCTGCTGCCCATCCTCTGGGTTGATCCCTCAGTCGCCTTCTACTGAACTTCGACAAAATTCTTTGATGAGCGGCAACCGAGAGCAGCGCGTTAACACAATGATGCATCACGCTAAGACGAAGTGTTTGGCCAGACGTGTTGCGACAAAGCGAATCTTGAAAATAGTGTGGCCGTAGCATTAACGCGCCGCTGTCGGTTAATTGCCGCACATCAAAGGATTTTGTCGCGATAAATTTCGTGCGGTTAAACTTTTTTCGCACACTTTAGTTGACTGCGAGACAACTAGAGGTGTGAACGTGTTGCAAATACGACTATCGAAATTATTCGGTTTCGATAATTTATGGATTGATTTAGATTCGATAAAGTATTAGAAGTAATACAATATTACGAATTAGAACCGGTTTTATAGAACCCCCAAGACCCAAATCACAAAACAAAATCACAACTATCACACCAATCATTCAGCCCCAAACTAAGCATAGCCCGAACTATGGTGACTGAAAACCGGATAAACAAACATACATAAATACTAATAAACATCCATGCCTCGGTCACACATGCTCGTGCTCACCACACAAGCATTTGGCGTTGACCGCTAGACCACCCGACCATCAAACCGCCTTTTAAATATTAACTTTTTAATATGTTATCAATTTTAATAAAATAAAAATTAAAGCAAATGAATTCTCCTAAGAATTAAGTGGTAATAATAATTTTAAAATGAACAAAAGTTAATTATCACGAACACCCGAAGTATCAAAACGACGGCAAAACAAATAAAACCATAGACCAATCCATAGAGTATATAAAATAACTAGCGAATAGTTATTCCAACTCTTTTCCAAGTTTAGTAATAAGCAATTATAACCTTCCTATTCCCAATTTAAAAACACATTTTAAAAAGTTTTTATTTGTAAGCAAATAATCAAATATTAAACTAGTATTAAAAACTAGCAAACTTAAGCAAAGTTAAACGTAGTAGTCGAAAGGATACAACGCAATTTTGCACGCTACTATATAAGAAAAGGTACGGATACTATCCACACCTATATCCTTCCCTATTTGTGACTGGCATGGTGGATTTAGACACACTTAAACTTAGACGGGTAATGCATGTTTTACAGCATT
This sequence comes from Scoparia ambigualis, assembly GCA_963921215.1. NCBI lineage: Eukaryota > Metazoa > Arthropoda > Insecta > Lepidoptera > Crambidae > Scoparia > Scoparia ambigualis. Next base: position 24,179,452 of record OY992503.1, read on the forward strand.
ATTTAGGAATAATTCACCACAGGATCGATAGCCCGACGGTATTAGATAAGGTAGGGTTACTCGTTCCCAAACGCATGGAGTGGGATGAAGCGGGGATGGTCGAGCCGCGGCGGCGCCCTCGTCTGCTGTACTCTCCTATTACGCGTACGAGATACGCTGCCCAGGCACCCACCAACCGCGCCTTGCGGCTTGTGGGAGACATGCTTGTTCGGCGTCATGATGTGGATTTGTTTGCTGACCACTTTGGTCAGCTATGTAGCATAGTCAGTAAGTATGCGCATGATATGTTGCTGTAGTCTAATTCGTTTGTTCTTGTTTTGACATTTTAATAATAAGTTGACATTTTTGTAATTTTATCCGCAATGTTATTATCATTAATTCTCTATTTTTATTTTGACGTGACAACGTCTTAAATTAGGTTGCGGCTGGGAGTCACTTATGAAAAAGTGTAACGCTCGGTAACGTTACGATGAGTCACCGAACGAGAGAGAGGCCCGCCGAATGCCTTGCGTCTCTCTCCCACTCAACTATGTTTTAAATATAATTCTTTGTTTAAATAAATGTTTTAAATTGTTACTATTATTTCATCCCTCTTCCTACTATACGAATGAATATTCACATTAAAATTATTTTACCACTCAAAGTCGTTGTCACGTAAAACTTTCGCCCGTATACCGACTTTACAGGCAACCAATTTTTTTTCTATGTTGTCTTTCTATGTATGTTTTCTTTCTATCTAAGTTTTCTTTCTATGATTGTTTCTTTTCTTTAAACATGAAGTAAGTGGTTTTGTGATTTTCGCAAAATCGGGAATAAATCGTCTATAATAGCCTACAAGACCAAGAAAACTTTTTTATTTTAAGGTCGTGACATTCTTTTAATTATTGTTTGACTTTAATTCTGTTTATCTAATTGTAATAAATTCTTCATGTTTTGACATTTTTGCACATATTATGTAATTTTAAGTTGACATAATTGTAATACTTATCTATATTTAATATGTTTGAATCTAATTGGTAACTAAAATGTAATAATTAGTCTGCTGGCGTCTTGGCCCAAGCTGTAAGCCAGCAGACTCGCATGCTTATAAATAAAAAAATAAATAAACAATATAAAAGTACTAACTTTGTCCGATTTTTGTGTATAGATAGATAACATCCACCATCGTCTTTTATTTTCACCCTTGTATTTATTTTGTTCAAATAATAAAAATGCAGTAAATAATTATTTGCCGACAATTGTAATAAAGCGCAACCGCCTCTTCCATTTTTTCCGTCGAAATTAGAAGTGGGCGATACAAATCGTATATAGTTACTGAAACGTATAATTATTGCATCAATTTCGTCAAATCCGATATCGATGGGGTCTGAATCTATATATTTTGGAAAACACTATATCGCGTTAGGAATGCAGTGTGCGTTGAGATCACTATATTGTACGTGATCCGATTAAAGAATATTGTACCGTATCGCTTATATTTATTGAATTTATCATTGATCGGTAGTTTTTAACAAATAACTGTGCTTGTAAATGTTTAATGAAATAAAATTATTATAGGTACCTACTTACCTACATTTTATTTCAGAAAAGTTCAACTTACTTAACTAAATCATTATCTCTTAATTAATAGGCACTCACTCACTTAGAACGCGGGTAAACTGACTGAGTCGTCTAAATCTATTGAAAAGAAACTTATTAGTTATTCTATTGCATCAAAATTATATATCGATTCGATGCGTTCTGAAACTAAATAGTGGGAAAAACACGATATTGCATGAATTTTTAATAGTCCGTAGATATGGTCGATACCGATATTAAAATATAATTATGTACCTACCATAGTTTAATAATCCGATATCAAATATCGATATATGGTTTTGAATATATTACCCACCACTAGGTAATTAAATTGCATTATCGCGACAAAGTTCAAGATTATCGCGACGTCCGTCGGTCGCTAAGTTTTTTTTGATTGGCTAAGCTTTATTGCGACAACGAAACAGGAAGTTTTTATCGCGAAAACGGAACCAGTATTTTTGCCGTCTTGTGTGGCCGTAGCATCAGAGCAATGTATTGACCACATTGACCATTTGCCATTCGTAGGTAATGGGATTGCAGACGCGCTTCGTTCAAAATTAGCACGTCATTATTGTAATCTCTATAGGTAGGTACACATTTGTTAATTACGTAGCGGAGATAAATAAAAGTCAATCAATACTTAATATGATAGGTATGTCATTTAAATGAAAGAAATCGTACTGAACGAACGTGTGTGCGTGCGTATGCCCCCCCGCCCGCTGTCGCCTGCCCGCGTCCGCCCGGGTTAGCCCGCGTCCGCCAGACCGCAACAATTTGCTTTTGTGTTTTATTCATTTAAATATCGTGCATGAAAATGACACAAATTTACAAAGTCGATTTTTCATGCTTTTATGATATTGATAATGAATCATAAATCATAATCATAATCTTTATTTGCAGTTAAACATGGTATAAATGATGTAATAATTAATAATAAGCACTGAACATGTTTAGCCAAATTAATTAGCATGCAATATATTCACATTAAAATAATGTAGGTAGGTACTAATTTCCCCATTTTGATATGACATTGCTCTATTACACAACACAATTACACTACAATACAATTTATCCTTTAGTGTCAAAAAATTATTTTAAGTCATACAGGGTGTGTGATCCTAACCATGTACCCAAGTGTCTTTTAAAATTATTTATATTTAAGGTCCTAAATTCTTTTGGTATTTTATTAAAGATATTGATGCACATAGTCAAACAGCTTTTTTTGTACTGCATTGTTTTTGGAGTTACATGCAGTACCAACCTGTTCAAATCTCTGGTATTTGTTGGATAGATATCACATGCTCTTTTAAATAAATGCTTATTCTGCATTACAAATACACATGTATCTAAAATATAAAGCGATGTTAGAGTCAGTAACTGCATTTGACTAAATAAATAACGGCAAGAAGTACGTGGTGGAACACCATATAATACTCTTAAACATTTTTTTTGGGCAATAAAAGCTATGTTAATATGAGAACTATTGCCGCATATCAGTAACCCTAATGTGAACTCTAATCATTGTAATATTTTTTTTATGTGTTTGTAGCTTGAAAAAACCAAATAATAAAAAATCTTACAATTGCGTGGCCTAATTTAGCACAAAATTATTTAATGGGCATATGAAAGTGATCTGAGATTGGAAATAGTTATTTCATCAATTGTAATTTTTTGTTTGCAATGTTTTTACATACTGACCCTAATTCAGTTTGCACTGGACGAAGATGACACAAACTGTGTTTGCACACTCCGTAGGCTATCATAGATATGATACCATAATTTTTTTAAACTTTAAATTAATTTTGCCACTTCTGCTTTGAATAAAAAGAATCAATCACAAAACATCGAATTGCTGAAAATGCAAGTGACAGATGTGACACAAAACGCACTATTAAGCTTCTTAGGTACGACTGTATCGCCAAGCAAGAAAAAAAGTAACTTTAGATTTTTTTAAACTTATGACCCCAAAATAGCCTAGCGCTATCGGTCTAAACGGCAGCGGCAGCGGTCATTTCCAGCCAAGAGGACTGCTATGCGATTCTCTAAGCGACACATAGGCGTTGCGCGCATGGCTGTGATCTGCTGTCTCTTACGAATTCTATGAATATGAAAGAGATCGAATCAATTCTCAGCGCTGCGGCAGCCACTGCTACAAAGCCTTTAACTTAAAGAATCGCACTGCTGTACGCTGGCCTCGGCCGCCGCGAGCGAGTGGCGCGAGTAATCGCCCGTCTCACTCGTACACTCGCTTATAGCCCAGCGACAAAACTATCGAAACTACACGCTCGCTTGCCGCTGCTCGCCAACTCGTTTCTAGTTCTAGCTTGACTCGCTTCTCGTTCATGGTCTGCGGTGGGACCACTGCCTTAAACAACAAAAATATTAAGGGATGACGATTTTTGCGGTTTGAAAATAAAACTAAAATGAATACAATTCTTTAGCAACTGTTTCTTACCAGAGTACGTAAATCCAAGAAGAAGTATATCAATGCCAATAAGACAAACATATTTATAATATAATAAGTTAATTATGTTAGTGTATTATTTACATATACCCTTGTGATTGTGGCTATTGAAAAATAAATAATCGTCAAAATAATTAACCAAAGTATCGAAATTACTTGTTCCGTTCGGACTACCGTCTGCCGACTGCGCTCACGCACAAAGACGCATTTTCAATGTATGAGTGGGAATTGTATCTCTCGCGTAGACTTTTGACTTGCACGTTTTTGTCTGCGCGCTCTTAAGCAAAGTAGCGAAATGCGAGACAACGTCTGCCGCACTTCAACTAAATGAGCGAATTAGTTCAAAAACACTTGATAGATGGCGTTTTATGAAAGCCGAGCCGTACCTAACAAGGGGCTGTAAATAAATTCTACACTTTTGTTTGTCTACCAAAAAAAATAAAAAAGTACTTACCTGTTTTCATTCAGGACATCCAGGACCTATTTCTATTTCGGAATGGAATAATTAGTACGCAGCCTTACACGTGCTCTTCATGGACTCGCCTTTTTTATTAAAAGGCATTAAGCGCCATACTATTCTAAGCGCTATCTATGAGGTCATTACGAACCAATTTTTTTTTGATCTCGGTAAATCACCCATTACTCGCCCTGTACGAACAAAGTTTTACTTGAACAATGAAGACGACGTTTTATGTAACTACGCAAACAAATTAATGTATACTAAAATTATACTTTTAAAGTTGTAAAGTATGGATAAAGAAAGTTGTATAAATTGTTATATCAAATGACTTTTTTTTTTTAAATTGCAGTACGCAGACGTATAATATACGTCTGTGGAGTTTGCAGTTCTAAACGTCTTATACTCATATTTTTTTTCACTCAAATCACAAATCGATTAATTGATATTTTAAATCGAGATTCTTGTAGAGATTTGTTCAATTGATATTGATTTGATTGAAGGCAATCTCTATCTGACTGAGGAAGACGCCATTAATGTAGAAGCGACAGCTGTGCATCTCAATATTATATTCACCACTTTTTGCGTTCTATCCAATTTCACCATTAAAATTCTAACTTTTACTTTAAATGTTATTTGACTAGGTGTCTCTACACAATGGCAGAAAATGTGGAGACTAAGGTAAAAAAAATTTAATCGGGTTCCTGTTCCTATTTTCAAAACTTCCATTTCATTGTTCGTTCAGCCTTGTCCGTTGGTCGATATTTTTTTAGGATAATATTAATATACATGAATCTTAAACATTTATCTATTAGTATTCTACGATTATTAAACACATATTGTTGATTTTGTCTAGTTTGAGCCACGTAATGTTTCGAAAAAATGAAAATGTGTAAAACAAAATGGTGACAGATTTTTATGTAAACGAGACTTGCTTGCATTGAATCTTCTACCTTCAAATCATACAATATGCAGAACTAATTTCCTCGTGTAGATAATGATAGGTACTACCTACCTACTATAATAATTTCTTAATAACCGTCGTTCGACATGTGGCGTTACCTACTATGAGAAAGGACCAACTAATAAAACATAACTTTTTGCCACATAATGTTTATTAGCATGTGGTTAAGATATTCCTTCAGCTCAACAAACTCCGCTTTTTTTTTTAAATGTATGTAGGTAAGACAAAATTATTTTCAATTGTTTTTCAGTGTCTTTGTTTGAAACAATAATACAGCACCTAGTCTATTTTGTTGTTTGATCATTAATATTGTAAATCTTACTTTGGTCAACACAAAAATAGTTCAATGAGGTAAAATTGCTTGTTGATTGTTATTATGACAAGTATGAATGAAGGAATGATAAAATAAATTGATTGTCAGCTACATTGTTACCAAAAAATAGGTACCTAGGTAGGGCAGGTAATTTTTATTTAAATTACTATTTATGCACAATATTTGTAATTTTTCATCACTATGTTTAAGATGCGCTAATTTACTTGTCACTAGTTGTACTGCAGCTGCTGGGGTGTTCTCCACCAAATAATAATAATACAAAGAACCAAAATTTTTATGTTAAAGCATAATATACCAGATAGAAAGAGGGAAAAAAAACATCATTTGATGAAACATGGACTGTGTTGTTGTTTAAAAAAAACAACAAAAAAAACCCTTCAGGGATGATCGTCATAAATATTAAGTATCTGTGTAAAACATTATAGGCTTATACTACATAGAGTATAACTTTAAATAAATACAAATTTGTTTATTCATATGTTTTGGGACACATGAACAAAGTTAACTCTTCTTTTAAATGTTTTGTTTTTGTATAACAGTATTGAAGAAAAGGTGCGAGTATCAGTATTAGACATTGTTTTATAGTAAGAAAGATAAAGTGTATCAAAACAGTTTCAGATGTAAGCATAATTGTTACAGCAACTCATAGTTTATTTTTTCTTAATATAAACAAAGTGTACTTGTGAATGCTAAGTTTCACAAACATCAATTATATTGGTCTCTGTCTATTACAGCCGGAGCCATTACCAGACCTCGATGATTTACTGCAATGCCCTGTGTGCTATGAGATCCCTACGGGTCAGATCTTCCAATGCAACGAGGGACACCATGTTTGTGGTCGCTGCAAAATGCGCCTGGACATGTGCCCTGTATGCCGAGCTCTGTTTTTTGGAACTCGCAATTATGCCATGGAAGAGCTCATAGCTAATGTTAAGAAACTTCGAGCTTTTGTAAGTATTATCATTTAACACTTTTGGATCTACTTGTGAACTTTATTTTATTTTAAAAGAGAAATGGCTTGGAATTTTGCTAGATGCCTATCATCTCATAAATCCCAGTCCTAACCTTAGGATTGTTCTGCAAAACCTAAGGCTAACATAATATTATGTGAAATTCATCACCGCTTTTTTGTTGTACTGTCTATTGCAAATCGACACAAAGACACAGTACAGTATAAATATAAGCAAAAGCAGTACGGAAGCTCGGCCCTTTTCTTGTTTTATATACCTACGCGCCAATTAAGCGTTAGGGTTGTCCTCTTATTTTTGTAAAACTGAAAAAGTTTTTGTTTAGTTAGCGCTGTATCTCAGCTAGTTAGCGCTTTTTTTGATATAACTAGCAAAGCATAAGGGATGTCACTTTTAATTTTTTTAAATTTAAAACTAATAAGTTAAAGATGGCGGCTAATTTCCTCATTCTATTATCGGATTCATTGTCAGAAACCACACAGATCCCCAGATATCGATTTTCAAAGCAATCGGCTAAATAACTAAAAAGTTCAATTTGGCGGCTACTTTTTCTCATTCTAATTACGGGTTTATTGTCAGAAACCACACAGATCCTCAGATATCGATTTTTAAAGCAAAGTTTATTAACAATTAAGTTTCGTAGTATCAATTCTTATTATTTTTCACCATTAAATAACGCGCGCTCAAAAAATATACTTATGTAAGTACGGCAACTATCACTTAAACAGCCAAACGATTTATTTAAAAGAAAAAGCTTTTTATTTAGTAATAATAAATCATTCTTACCTTTCAACATCAGCAGGAAGTTTAAAAAACGAAAGCTCCGGTTTTGAAGAAGCCGAGTTTAAGCAGCCGTATACTATGCAATACAATCGTGGCATTTTTAAAAATCGCGCGCACAGCACACGCATTACACAACAGCGAACACTCGTTCTCGACGCGATACGCGCTACTGAGAGCACTGCGATGTCCGCTTAAGGGCCCTGTAAAGACGTGCGTCTGTGGGCGTGCGTCATTTCGAGCGTTTGTACGTAGCTTCCTTACTGCTTTAGCTCATATTTATACTGTGCTTCAGGTGACTTCATTACTTAACATGGTCCTGTTTCCCGTTTCAAACAGCACTGTCTTGTTTTCAAGCTGTGAGAGAGGGAGGCTATTTTAAATATTAGCTATATAACGTTTTAATAAATGTTTCTACTGGTATGAAATTAGCGCGTAGGCTAGGCTAGACTAGTCGAAAGGTAGCTCAATATTGCTCCAAAAAGAAAAGCCGAATGCACCGTTTTATTGTTTGACCTATTATTATGATGTCAGAGCTGTGCTCACATGGTTTCTATTCCAATTAGTGGTTTGTGCAGACTATAATTTTTTTTTATAAATCATTTGTGGCAAATAAAATTAAACCATGTCACATAGCGGTAAAAGAATACTACCACCCCACTCTCTCCCCTAGGTGTTGTAACGAATAACGGACTAATGACTGCACAAACATCAAAAAGTTTAGAGCGGCGATGGGCTCACCATCTGTCATGCTGAGCACATGTGCTGTTGCTATTTGGGAAAAAGTGGACTATGACAGAGGACTACTTTTGCGGTTCTAATTGCCTATTCTCTGACTAACTCTTCGTGATTATATGTATGTATAATTATTTGTTATCCTTAGAAATTGGGTGGCAAAGTGACTACCGACACTGAACCGGTAGAAAGCAGTGCGGCACCTGCCAGTGACACACCAGCAGCCGATGCTGAAAGTGAGGCTACCGAGGAAGAGGACAGCAACCTTGAATTGTCCAGCGTAAATAGTTTTTATTACAATTATTATTTATAAAGCAAATTTAAAATTCTAATATTGTTAAATACACATTTAGACGGGGATTAACGCTTACTTCATATTATAGGCATACTATGCATACCTTTTTACTGTCTAAATATGTATTTATAATGGAACGCGAAAGTTTAAAAGTGTATAGTCTTAAGATCCGAGTATAGAACGACCTTCACGGGGCCGGTTAATGGATGAAAAGTATATCAAAAGGGATGGCTCAAAAAAAACCCAGAGTCGACAAAAACTGCTTATGTGCAGTCTGAGTGGTCTTATTGAGTACCTTAAACAAATATTTTTATTTACTCTAAAAACATTCATTTATCAATTTATTTTATTTTATTTTATTTTAGTCATTTTATTACATGTATAATAGGATATTTGATTGAAGAGTACATTTACGAGTATATCATTAAAATGGCAATGCATTATTTTTATCTGAACTTGCTATCATTGTTTTTTGTTAAAGCTAGAAAGAGATAGGCAGCCCGCCCGTCGGCAGACACGACGCGCGGCAGGGTGGCAACTGACAAGCTTCGAGACAATAGACAATGGATTTTGCACTCGCGCTCGCTTTGTATACATTTTGATTTTTTTACTTTGTTTGTGTGGTTTAGGTTTTTTTTTAACTCTTTATGAATTTTTTTCTTTTTATGTTTTTTGAGATATGAAGACTTAAACCAACCTGCAGGATATTTAGACGCAGTGTGTATAGATTTAGAAATTGTTTAATTATACTAAAAATAAAATATTTTAAATATACTTAATATTTTTGATGTATTTATTTATTTAAATAAATAAATAGAATAAGTGATAATTCTATAAAAGATTTAATAATAATATTATGTACTGACACCGATTAGTACCTGCAGTTGTTATTTCCTTTCTTGTCAATAACAAACTGTATAAACACTGCACTTCAATATCACTGCACATATGATGGAGGATTTAAAGCAAACAATCGAGTGTCTGTCACTATCGTTTTCACAAAGGATGACTGCCTTCGAGGATGAGCTTAGGAGATCTCCCAGCACGTCACATCAACCTTCTGTCTCATTGCTGTCGCAAGAGTTTGAAGCGTTCTGAGGTTTTGTGATGGCCACGTTAAGGAATCTCGAAGGGCAAGTGGCAGCATTACATTTGGAGTGTGACAACATGGAGATGAGGAGCCGTCGAGGGATGGTGCTGCTGCATGGAGTTCCGGAAACGAAAAGCGAGAAGGCAGCTGAAGTTTTTCTGCAGGTAACATCTCCGCATCTGGGCGCTGCCAACATTGGCAGAGCTGATGTCAACCGAGCTAACCGCTTGGGCAAGCCTCGACCAGATAAGCCGCAACCCCTGCTGGTTAAGTTCCATTAGGAAATAGCTCGGGACAGACTGTGGGTGGCGAAGTCTGGCTTGAAAGGTTCCAGCATTACTATGTCGGAATTCTTGACGAAGTTTCGACACAAGATCTTCGTTGCTGCGCGGGAGCGGCTGGGTTTTCCGCGCTGCTGGACGAGTGCGGGACGCATAGTCGCCGTGGACGGCGATGGCAAGCAGCATCGCATATCGTCACTATCTGACGTCGAGAGGCTGGCCGCTGCAGGCGAGACAACATCGACAGTTACGGCCATGATACCAGCTGCTGCGCAGACGGCTCCACAACCTTCAGCTCCAATAACAAAGAGCCGCAGGGCTGCCTCTGTAATCAAGAGGAAATAGGCGTAAGTGTGTGTACTAGTTAATACTGTGTCCCGTTCATTTAGTTGTAAATTCATTGTTTAGAATACTTACTTTGTGTCTTGTCAGCTCCATGTATCTGTTTTAATTGTTTATATACGGCTGCCTTAACCACTTGGCTACCGAGGTCTGGCTTTCAACCGTCGAAATTTGTCAGTGCTTGATGCTTATGTTTTTAGTCAAGTTAGTTTTTTTTGTTCATTTATTTTTTATTTTTCGTTTGTTATTGTGTTTTTTTAAATACGTTATTCCTGTGTGTATTTGTTGTAACTTTCAGACAACCTGTGGGTACTGATATACTGTGTCAGTTTATTTTTATTATATTTGTACTTACTTACATTTTTTTTTTTTTAAACTAAATTTCATTGTTATCTTGTTCTTCTACATCTTCTGATTCTGACTTGAGCTTCATAGCATAGCAAAGCATAGATCGCCCCCTTAGTGAGTTACTTGATGATACTTTCTCGGATGTTCGCAAGAACTTTAATGTTGTTCATATTAATGCGCAAAGTATTCCTGCTCATTTTCCTTCCATGCTTGCGTCATTTGACATTAAAAACTTACATGCTATACTTATTTCAGAAACATTCCTTAATCCTTGTCTTTCTTCTGTATCTTACTCCTTACCTGGTTTCCAATTAATACATAATGATCGTGTTAGTTCCTCACATGGAGGGGTGGCTATATATCTACGTTCTCATATTCCTTTTTCTATCTTAAGCCGTACTCCACAGCCACCGCCTTCCAATAGCGCCGAACATCTGATTGAAGTATGTTTTGCCCATACTAAAGTTCTTCTTGGTGTCTTTTATAGCCCATCTCTTCGTGTTGACTATTTTGAGTCACTCGAACAGCTCCTTGAAAATTTTGCTCCCTCGTTTTCCCACACCATCATTATGGGTGATTTCAACACATGTCTCATTAAAGATGATACCCGTCCCAAAAAACTAATGTCTGTGGGCAATTCCTCTAATTTACACATTTTACCATTAAAGGCGACGCATCACTTTCCTAATTGTACTCCCTCTCTTCTTGATCTCGTGATCGTCTCCTCTCCCACTCTAGCTGCAAAGCATGGGCAATATTCTGCAGACGCATTTTCTTACCATGATCTGGTCTATTTGTCGTACCGCATTCGTCCACCTAAACCAAAACCAACTGTGCAACTTCACCGTAGTTTTAATAGTATAGATCAAGACCGGCTAATCGTAGATGCTACAAACATGAACTGGTCGGCTATTTTTTCCTCTAATTCAGTTGATGAGCAGGTTGAGCTTTTTAACAGACTCCTTATAGAGCTCTACGACAAACACGCTCCGCTCCGACCAGTTAAGATTAAGCATCTGCCTGCACCTTGGTTAACTGACGAGATACGGAAATTGATGGCCAAAAGGGACAGATGTAAGACTAAATTCAAACTCGATCCTTCGAATCGAAATGAAACGAAATACAACCGTACTAGAAACCGATGCAATACGGTGATAAGGGACGCTCAAAGACGCCACATACATAAATCCCTAGAAAAAGAAGATCCAAGTAAGCAATGGAAATTTTTAAAATCACTTGGGATTGGCAAGTCTCACAACAACAGCCCCAATTTCAAAGTAGATATTAACCAACTTAATTGTCACTTCTGCTCGTCTACGCCTATTGATAGCGACTGCAAAGCTCAAACTTAGCAAAATCTTTCAAATTTGCCAACCCCCGATTCCTTTTTTATTCTACATCAATTTACAGACTGATGTTAAGAGAATAATACTTTCTGTTAATTCTACTGCTGTAGGAGTGGGTTCCATTAATCGGAAAATGATCCTTCCCATTCTTGACGTCTTACTTCCCATAATTACCCATATCCTCAATACATCTGTTTTAACCGGTACTTTTACTGCAGCCTGGAAAGATGCAAATGTTACCCCACTTCCAAAAAAACCTAACCCTACCTTTTTCTCTGAGTTTCGACCTATTTCTATTCTTCCCTTCCTCTCCAAAGTCCTTGAAAAGCTTGTTTATCACCAGCTTCATTCATACCTTAATACTAATAACCTCTTCAATCCTTTCCAGTCTGGATTCCGCAGGGGCCACAGTACAGCTACTGCTTTAGTCAAGATAACGGATGACATACGCCAGGGTATGAAAAACCGGCAGCTCACACTTTTGACATTACTGGACTTTAGCAATGCCTTCAACTCTGTAGATTATGACATCCTCCTTGGCGTTTTACGTTCTCGTAACATATCTCCAGCTGCAATTGATTGGTTTCAAAGTTACCTGCTAGGGCGTCGGCAGCGTATCCGGCTTGGAGATTCATTCTCTGGCTGGTGCGACATTAGTGCCGGAGTTCCTCAGGGTGGCGTCTTATCTCCACTTCTTTTTTCTATATTTATAAACACTATCACTGACTCAATTTCAAGTTCTTATCACCTATACGCGGATGACCTACAGATTTATACACAAGTTACCTTATCTGAACTCCCATGCGCTGTGGCCGTCACAAATTCAGATCTAGCGCAAATTGACAACTGGAGTAAATGTTATGGTTTGACCGTAAATCCATCCAAGACGCAAACTATTATTATTGGAAGTCCTTATTTCGTTTCGAGGATCGATTTTGAACAACTTCCTGCAGTAACTTTTGATGGTACAATAATTCCATACTCTAAATCCGTCAAAAACCTCGGTGTTATTTTTGACCAGAACCTTTCGTGGAGACCTCAGGTGGATGCTGTTAGAAAGAAGATTTTCGGGGCATATAGCTCGCTAAACCGCCTGCGTAACTTTCTGCCAACCAGCACCAAAATTACTCTAGCGCAATCTCTTATGCTGTCTATTATCGACTACGGTGATGTCTGCTACACTGATTTGTCAGAGGAATTGCTAAACAAAATGGAGCGTCTGCAGAATGTTTGTACAAGATTCATCTTCAACCTTCGTAAATTTGACCACGTGTCTCACTATCGTTCCAAACTTAACTGGCTCCCAATTCGACGGCGCAGGGACTTACACGCTCTTACGCTCCTTTATTCCACACTTTTTCTTCAAACAGCCCCACTTTACCTTAAAGATTGCTTTTCCTTCCGTTCCTCAGCTTTGCATTGTACTTTGCGTTCCTCTTCAAATTTTCCTTAAATATTCCTCAACACTTTACCGACTTCTTCTCCTATTCATTCACTGTCCATGCTGTCCGCTTGTGGAATTCAGTTATTTTCTTTCTTCTGCTTCTAACTAACTGTATATATTTTCTTTCCATAGCTTCTATTTTTCCGTTTTCCGTATTTAGTATATAGATATCTATATATTTTTCAATCCTTTCTTTCTTTAGATGCACCCACTCCCCCCACTATTTTATAATATTCTCTCTTCACCCAAGGTTGCCTGGAAGAGATTGCTTTTAAGCAATAAGGCCGCCTAATTGTACTCTTTTTTTATAATTTGTCCTGTTTTTGTAATTGTTGATTTTTCTTTTTGTGCAAATAAAGTGTTTATTATTATTATTATGATTCCATTTATTCATTTATATACATACTATTTACATGTTTAAATATTTCTATAAAAATACAAAAAACATTTAAAAATGTAAAAAATAGTAGCCCACCGGTATCGGGAACAGGGTCCAAGCTACCGGTGGTCAGGGCTCCTGAGAGACGAACCTCCTAACTATGCGCGCCGTGTCCAAGAGTACTGCTTTCTGGATCAATCCCTTACCCCTTATTATTATTATTATTATTTTAATCACCAAACCCGTAGCAGGAACACGACACAACAGAATAACCAACACACATAACAATAACACAACAATAACATACACACAATTACAACATTAATTCAAGAACTTTTTTTTATATGATATAGCTCCTATACCTGACGCATTTCAAGGTTGCCCCCTTTCGTACCTTCAAATGTTGATTATAGTCAACCCGTTAGTAAACATTTCATTGCTGTCGATTCTGGGTTTTTAGTGTATGGGTTTTGAGCCATCTCTTTTAATATGTTAAAAAATATATTGCAAGTGGGTTGGCTAAAAATTTCAGTCCAGTATAACCCGCGCCAATCATCTAGCTCGCTGTGAACACGAGGCGTCGCAATAGCACAATATAGGTATCGGCGGGACGTAAGCGGTAAGGGGGGGCGGGGCACACCCCCGCGCACCCCTGCGCATGCGCGCTCGCCATGTGTATTCGTTTGTTTTGCTTTAGCAGTGGAAAGTACAGTCACGTGTACTTTTTATTTGATCGCGTCGCGATATTAGGTATTTATTGTTTGTTGTTATTACGTTATTGTTTTAAGTTGTTGATTTATTTTTTTGTTACATACTGTTATTGTATTAGGAGTACTGTTTTGAAAGGCTGTTAAAATGGTGTCCATGTCTACAGCTTCCTCATTCGACTTAGAGAAATTCTAAGCATGCCATATTTTTGTGCATATTATGTGCAATCGAACGTGTCAGTCCTATATTTTGTGCCATCACAACTTCGTTACTATGAGTTGTTTTATGTGTGTAAGCTGGAGACACGTGTCACCAGCTCGCACACGCCCGTTAAGACAAACCAGTGAGGATAGGATTTTAGACTATAGCCAGAAATTTTGTGCATAATTTGTGCCCTAGGAACAAAAAAAACTAACCATCATACTCAAATACTGTAGAAACTACGATCATAAAACTGTGTGCGAGCTGGAGACACGGGTCTCTGGCTTGCACAGCTGTATCTTCGTAATTGTTTAAGCTACGGTTATGAATTATACCTCAAAATTTTGTGCATAAGGCACAAAAAATTTCAAAACTTTAACTCAAAAGGTTTTTGAGCTACGAACCGATAAGTATGTGTAAGCTGGTGACACGTAACACGGGCTAACACACGGTGAATTACTGTAACTGTATAAGATAGCGTTTCGTTTTAAAGATCAACTAATACGTTATAATTTGTGCAAACACGAGGCAAAATTTTCAAGTTCCAAGTTCAATGGTATTACCCAATTTTCACCATCGATACTATCGATAGTATCGCAGCATTTCGATATTTTCGATAGGACTATTCGCGCTATTGACTATTTTTCAAGGTCTACTATCGATAGTGAAACTATCACTATTGCAACAACACTAGTACTGGGGCCTTAAAATAAAAAGTAGGGTAGGTTAGTTAGGTACCTATAGTGAAACTAAATTAGTCGCGTCGCGCATCGCTTTAACAAACGGCTCCTAGTCTAAAATTCTCGGTACATAAATTAAAACAATCGAGAGCGCAAATTAAAATGACTCTAAATATTACTAGCTCTTAAGTTCAAACTCGATTGCAATCGTGTAGCGCACGGAACGGCAACGGCGCGCTTAGCTATTTCCGAGCCATTATTTTGAATTTTTTGGCGGGAAAACAGTTTTTGACTTATAATTTTTAAACTAAGAGGCCCAGAGATTTGAAATTTTGCCTCGTGTTTGCACAAATTATAACGTATTAGTTGATCTTTAAAACGAAACGCTATCTTATACAGTTACAGTAATTCACCATGTGTTAGCCCGTGTTACGTGTCACCAGCTTACACATACTTATCGGTTCGTAGCTCAAAAACCTTTTGAGTTAAAGTTTTGAAAATTTTTGTGCCTTATGCACAAATTATGCACAAAATTTTGAGGTATAATTCATAACCGTAGCTTAAACAATTACGAAGATACAGCTGTGCAAGCCAGAGACCCGTGTCTCCAGCTCGCACACAGTTTTATGATCGTAGTTTCTACAGTATTTGAGTATGATGGTTAGTTTTTTTTGTTCCTAGTGCACAAATTGTGCACAAAATTTCTGGCTATAGTCTAAAACCCTATCCTCACTGGTTTGTCTTAACGGGCGTGTGCGAGCTGGTGACACGTGTCTCTAGCTTACACACATAAAACAACTCATAGTAACGAAGTTGTGATGGCACAAAAATTAGGACAGACACATTTGATTGCACATAATATGCACAAAAATATGGCATGCTTAGAATTTCTATATGTCGAATGAGGAAGCTGTAGACATGGACACGTTAAAATGCCTAGATGTAATACAGTTTTAAGTCGGCAAGTAAAAAAAAAATATTTACAACGTATCGGAGGAAGCAAGAAGCAGAGAAAGGTATCTGTAATCTGACGATGATGAAAGCGAAGTCTTGCCGTGCTCAAGCAAATCATTAACAGACTCTAAAAAAGGTGTAAAGCCACTGTAATGTAATTTAATGTTTCCACAGCTTCATAAAAATTATAATTTTTTTAAATATATGTAAGTATGCGTATAATTTAATTGTTGTTATTATAATTTATCCTGCTTAATTTTGGGTATTAAAAGATATGTTATTTTATAATTATAACGCTCTAATGATAATGTTGCTAACTGTACACCTGCGCGTCGCAACTTCAGAGCGAGCTAGAAGTTTGTCACGAACTATACCTATTATGATTAATTAAATATAAAAAAAAATTATACGTTGCACTGGTTTTGTGTGTCTGTGTGTTTGTAATGAGATTATCTTTATTTATACATAAATTTTATTTATGAAACAGGCGGTTGCAAATTACTAATATTGACTTACTTACCTGTTTACACCTGCCTACTCAATAGTTGTGACGGGGAAAAAATAGTCAACCTGACGTTTGCATATTCTATAGGCTTCATACTTTCGATTGGTACCTATGTAATTTATCTATTATCCAAACCAGTGCAATGTTTAAAAAAAAATAATTATTAAATATTTAATTAAATATATACTGGACTGAAATTTTTTAGCCAACCCACTTGCAATATAAATTAAATTTGATATAAAGAACTTTTCATCCATTAACCGACCCGGTGAAGGTCGTTGTATACTCGTATCCTCTACTGTAATATAGAAGAAAATCCGAGTATATTCGAAAAAAAACTATATTCAATATATTATTATGGAATATTGTTTTTTCCCATGCAGCGATTGCGCCCTTGAACCGGTTTGTAAGAAGGTTCCTGCTTCTGGATAAAAGTTTTAATGCTTAATCCAAATAAATAATTTAATATTTACTTGATGTTGTTCGAATTACATGGTTTGTTATATTTTTTTTAGCGTTCTTCCATAAGAGCTCCTCAGGCTTGCAAGGGTCTGTTCCGTTGCCTCTGCTGCAAAAATGGAAACAACGAGCGCCTGCCAGCGGCCCGTCTGCTCAATCACTTACGTTATTTTCACGGGCCTGAACTGCTTGAGGTATTTATTTATTGATGGCAAAAAAAATATTTGTTAATGGCAGACAAAACAGATTTGTAAGTCAGATCATTGTAGTAAATTTTAATTTAATTTTTTTGTCAAGTAATGATTTAATGATCAAATCTGTTAATTTGTTACTTACTTGTTGGTTAGTTAGTTGTTAGTAGTCAATTGTTTTTGTAAGGTACCCTACCTAATGATTTATTTTAAAATGCTGTACAAATACTATGTGTAAAATGTCAAATTTCTCCAATGAATATTGATCCTTAGAACCAAACAATAAAGTTCAGAATTGGTTGTATAAGTTTGACAGTTTTGGATAGGTTGATCTGACGCCGTGTATACACTTTTAATCACTTATAAAAATTAGTAACATAATCCTATACTAAATTGTAGCTGAATAGTGGCAGCTTTGACGTAATACATATTATGTGTTTTGGCCGAATAGCAATTTAATAAGAAACACTTACTGTCATACTCAGAGACGTCAATTAAGTATTAATAACAATTAAATGTCTTTCCTTGTCTATTTTTTAGCGCTAAACATAAGAAAGTGACAGCAAGAGAGTTTAATTGTCAATTAAACTTAAGTGATTTCTCTGAGTATGGCAGGTACTAAATTCTTTTAAGGGTCTGTGTGTAAGATTTTACAACAAAGTACCAAATGATATTCAGAAATAGGATCATAATAAATTCAAAATCAAAGAAAAGCTTATTATAAAGTGTCAGATTACACAGAAAACGAAACAGCTTGGGTCAAATAAGTACAGCTATTTCTGATTGTCTATAATTAATTGATACATTGTATTACAGACTTACAGTATTGAATTGCATTATTTATTATTTTTAAAATTCATGTTTTGTATTTTATGACCTGGTAATAATTTATTTATATATATATATTTTTTTTTTAAATGTCGTTCCTTCTGTGCGCTGTGGTTTCTTGCGCCCGTTCTTTGCCACAGTCACAAAATGACGTCCTGAATAGGTATAAGTACTTATTAATTGAGTTATTGAATAAATTTACAACCGCCTCTGTGGTCTAGTGGCTAAACTACCTGTTTCAGACCCAGAGGTCCCGGGTTCGATTCCCAGCGGGGAGTACATCTTTGTGTGCTCGGTTTAGTTGGTGGTAGGGCTGTTAAGTCCGCCAGGCTAGCTACCACCATCTTATCTAAGTCTGTCGCCATAACAACGATGTTTATAGCATTGTTGTGTTCCGGCAGTTTGAGATAAGATAGCCAGTTCCTCAGTGGTTGAGGATTCCGGGTGAAGCGCGCTTCCACCTTCGGCCTTATCGTCACTTACCATCAGGTGAGATGAAGGCCAAGCGGCTTACCCGTTGCCAAAAAAAAAATATATATAGTTTGAGTTTAGTCATTTTTACAATAAGCTCTCATACTACTAAACGAAAGATACATCTCGCTAGGTAGTCTTTTGGTTCACACATGTTGATTGTGCATCTAGTTTTTATATGTGACTAGCGGCCGCTCGCGGTTTCACCCGCGTGGTTCCCGTTCCCGTGGAAATATAGGGATAAAAAGTATCCTATATGTTAATTCAGGTTATAAACTATCTGTATGCCGAATTTCATCCAAATCCATGCAGTAGTTTTTACATGAAAGAGTAACAAACATCCATCCATACTTACAAACTTTCGCGTTTATAATATTAGTAGGATTAAAGGTGTACATGCCTTTTTATATCACTCACGCTTTGGCAACCCTCTAAAAGTCATACTGCCGTACTCAAAGACGTCAATTAAGTTTTAATGACAATTAAGTCTCTTGCTGTCACTTTCTTATGTATAGTGCTAAATAGAGAAGAAAACTCTGAGTACGGCAGTTAAACTTAACTCATAAAAGTATATAATATACAAAGTCAAATTGATCAATCTGTTTTGAAACTTTTGAGTAAGTACACTAATCTGTTTCCAATTTCAGGGTCAGTCGGAAAACGGAGAGTATATTCAAGCTTGGCAATTTTCTACCGTTCCGGGCAGAATTGTCACAGCAGTCAGAATAGCTGATATGGGCATATTCTTTTTAATAATCGAAATTAGTGGTACGTTTGTTATGTAAACGATGAAGTCAGCACGGTGTGCAGAGTTAGCACTTCCTGGGCAGTGCCAGCTGTGCATTGATCATAATTATGGTATAGTTCACCAACATCGATTACTAGTTGGCTATCCCTGGATAATGCAGGCACTGTCCGTACTGTAAATACTCTGGACTTGTTGAATTGTAGCTATTTTTGCGAACTTTGTCCAACTTTTAAGTTGAAAGCTTGCCAACCTAATGGTCCTATAACATTGCACACCATGCACTCTTCTCCTTTAATATGTATAAAGGTTTTTAGATTTTTTGTTGAAATTGTAATTTGATAACTTACCTGGCTTATCTTTCATTTTCAGATGACTCCGTCAGCGCTTGGTTGGCCATGGCCGCATCGCCGTGGGTAGCTCACGAATTCAGTTACACAGTTACTATTTCTGGTAACGATCGTGAGGCTATCTTTTCAGATTGCGTATGTATTTTTTCTTTTTATAAAATTTTAGTAAACCCTAGTTTTTTATTAGTTGCCTTTAGACCCGATTTCACCAATATCAAAATTACACGAGAATAGCTACCCGAGTATAAATTTACTTCCTAGATTTATCATATGTTTAGCTTGTATTTCATTTCACCACGCTAATGTAAGAATAAGTTACTCTGTGCTATTAAAAATATAAGCGGTCGAACGAATGAGCGTATTAACCACCAAAATATAGTTGCAGTCTATCTCGTACGAGGGCAAAGGATTTGTTAGCCGTAGGTCCAATACGCAATTCGTCCATTTCGCATTTTGCCGTTCGCCTACTACTCAATTAGTCAATAATTTGATTCGAACATTTTGTGAATCGTCATTACGCAGTTCGTCCATTTCGAGATTCGTCATTACGCAGTTCGCCCATTTCTAGATTCGTCTTTATGCAGTTCGTCCATTTCGTGAATCGTCATTACGCAGTTCGTTAATGAGGGGCTTAGTCGTAAAACGTATTCGTTAATTAATCCTGCAGTAGGCTTTAAACCAGCCGCTGTTATTTTTATGGCTCCGTACCCAAGGGTAAAAACGGGACCCTATTACTAAGACTCCGCTGCCAGTCTGTCTGTCTAACCGTGATAGGTAGACAGTTTTGACCTAAGGCTAACAAATCGAAATTTTCTGATGATATATTTCTATTGCCGCTATCAACAAATACTAAAAACAGAATAAAATAAATATTGAAGGGTGGCTCTGATACAACAAACGTGATTTTATTGCCATTTATTGCTCGATATTAATAACGGCAATAGGTATAATTACATACTCGGGAAGAAAGAATTGTGCACAGCACACAAATATTTGCCCTTACCGGGGATCGAACCCGCTATTGCTAGCTTCGTAGGCAGCAGGGTCACTTATGTCACTACCCACTAGACAAACTGTGTTATCAGGCCAATCCTACTTGAATTTTTTGTGATTTTGCTTAAAGTGAAACGAATTCCTTCGTGGAGAATTCGGTTCATTTTCACCTAAGAGCTTAATTTAACGACTAACAAATCGTTTTTGCTAATTCCAAGCGAATACATAGTTAAAAGTTGTATAAAGTAAATAGACTCTTATTTTTGTTTAAAAAGGGGTAACTATATACACTTCTGGACACATCTATTGGCCCACCTTGCATTTTCAGTTTCGTTTTTAAGTCCTAGCTAAAAATTTATATTAGGTTGAGCAAAAAGTTTTTATACAGTTTTGAACCAGGCCTTTGCGCGACTTATGTCTAATGAGAAAAACGTCCATAAATACGAATGTCCAAAGGCATGTCCATGTGATAAAATTATCCAACCATACAAATGTCCAATAATAATATTGCCCAAATATAAAAATTACCAGAATTAATATAGTCCAACTATAAAAATGTACTATAATAAAATTGTCCAAACTTAAAAATGACCAGTAATATGTCAAAATGATAAAATTGACCAATCATAAAAATGTTTAATGACAAGGCAAGGTTCCCCTAACTAAAAAAAAACCGCATATTTCCGACCGAATGCTATATCAGGCTTTCGCCGATTTTTTGCATTGAATAAAAAAGACTGCTATTCATAATATTTAATAAAACCAAGCAATACTTCATACAAGTGACCAGTATCTGCAGCTATCAGCTATCACTATCAGTGTCATTCTAAAGAGTTTTGATATTTAACGAAAGTAGATTCGAGTCTATAGAAATAGTACAAGTACAATTGGACATTTTTATGGCTGTATGATATTATAGTTGGTCATGTATAACATTGGTTGTTTCTATAGTTTGACATTTTTATAGCTGGACGTTATTATAGCTTGTCATGTATCTGGTTGGTTGTTTCTATAGTTGGACATTTTTTTGGTTGGACGTTATTATAGCTGGCCATGTATCTGGTTGGTTATTTCTATAGTTGGAAATTTTTTTGGTTGGACGTAGTCATAGCTGGTCATGTATCTGGTCAGTCGTTTCTAGAGTTGGACATTTTTATGGCTGGTCAAATAACTGATTGGACTATTTTGAATGGACGTTTTTATTTTTAGACATAAGTCGTGCAAAGGTTTTATTCAATAGTCTTTTTTTAAATTTCGAACACAGAATTTAAAGAAACAAAAGACAATTTGGAGCCAGTTCGTTGATATCAAAGAATCAAATACTCAGAAAACTTGATTTTATTGGTTTACTTGGATTTAATTCTTGAAAGTGTGATTTTTCTCTTTGGTTTTGCCACAAACATTACTTATTCTTATCATTAAGGTGAGGTTCTATCAATAATCTATAGATACTTCGCCTGAAGTCGCCGCCCAAGCTGTGGCACTTATCCAGGCCGGACACAGCCAAAGAAATGTGAATGCTCAACTTAATTTTAGTCGATCTGCGGTCCGAAACGTTTATCGGAGGTACCTAGAGACTGGCGGCTTTGTTCGTCGCCAAGGAAGGCCACAGAAGACTCAGCAGCGTTGGAGCCGTGTACTCTTTTCTGATGAGTCTAAAATTGCGTTACATGACAATAATAGAAGGAAGAAGGTCTACCGACGCAAGGGAGAGCGTTTTGTACGATGCTGCTTTGAAGAGAGGGTTGCTTATGGCGGTGGCTCATGGACTGTCTGGGGCGGTATATCGGCGAGCGGCAAAACTCAACTTGAGGTTATTACGGGACCACGGCTGCCAATATTAAATGCTGAAAGGTACATTCGTGAGTGCTTAGAACCTCACGTGATGCCATACGTGGACCATGTGGGCCCAAATTTCCTTTCTATGCATGATAATGCAAGAGCCCATACGGCCGGCATCGTCAGCGAATATCTTCGGGATATGAACATCACAGTTGTGGACTGGCCAGCCGGAAGCCCAGACATGAACCCGATTGAGCACATGTGGGACGAGCTAAAAAGACGTGTTAGGGTTCGTCAGCCAGTTGCCCAGACGATGCAGAAGTTAAAAACTGCCATAGAAGAGGAATGGGAGATGATCCCTCAAAATTTCATAGAGCGGTTGATAAACTCTATGCCTAATCGTATGAGAGCTGTCGTAGATACCCATGGAGGCAATACGCGTTATTAAATTAAACCTTTATTTGATAAAACATGTTTTTATTCAAAAATCAACTGCCTTTATCAAGGCGCATACCCGACTTGTTAGGCGTAGCTTCATGTCCTGTGGTATTCTGAATTCAAATTTAAAACAATACGATCGAAAAAGATGGTAAAATGTATCAGGTTTAAAACTGCGTCAATAGTTTTTGTTCAATCTAGCAATCATATTTAAGTAGGGGCCATAGAAACCTAAACTCTAAGGTGGGCCAATAGATGTGTCCAGAAGTGTAGATAGATAGGCAATACTTTTATTGTAACAACACAAAACATAAAAAAAAACAAGTACAATACACAGTTACAATTGGCGGTAATAAATATAATTTTTGGTACTTATGTATAATATATAATAAATAATATAATAACAAAACAAACGAATTTATTTATTACTATAAATAAATAAATGCGTGTTAAACCAAATACGTATTGACGTAATGCCGGCACTTCACTTGGCGTATCGTGTTCGCGTATTTGCATTATTTGTCCGAACACGGCAATGTGTAGACGGTCTATTTGAATATATTTGCTTTATTTGCACGAATAAGGCAAACAACGCAAATAGCGTATATGCGTATCCGTCCACTTGTCGGTTTTTGATCACACATCAAAGGAATCAACTACGGCATATACGAGGGGCGTTCAAAATATTCTCGGTATGTGGATAAAAACAAAGAAGTACGAAAAGTTTGATATTTTTATTTTTCAATATACTCCCCCCCTATGTTCATACACTTATAAGATCGATCAATTATTTTTTTTAATCCCTCATAAAAATATTTTTTATCTTTGGTGTAAAAATGCTCCTACACGGCCGTCTTCAACGCTTCATCGTCAGAAAATTTATTTCCACGCAGATCCTTTTTAAGATTGGGGAACAAAAAGAAGTCGCTTGGGGCTAAGTCCGGACTATAGGGTGGATGAGTAACAGTTTCAAACCCACATTCAACAATAGCTGCCTTGGCAATATGAGCAGTATGGACAGGGGCGTTGTCATGCAGAAGCAGAACACCTTTGGTTAACTTTCCTCGCCTCTTTTCTTTGATCGCATCTCTTAATTGACGTATAACGTTAGCGTAGTACTGCCCTGTGATATTTACACCTTTTTCTTTATAATCGATAAGCAAAACTCCTTCACAATCCCAAAATATTGTGGCCATGACCTTGCCAGCTGACGGGATTACCTTGAACTTCTTGGGATGAGCTGAACCCTTAATGTGCCACTGCATGGACTCCTGTTTGCTCTCTGGGTCATAATGATGAACCCAGGTTTCATCTCCAGTAACTATTTTTTGCAGCACCTCATCGGGATTTTCACCACACAGGTCGATAAAATCTGAACAGCAAGCCACACGCATATCCTTTTGAAGAAGCGTCAGCATTCGCGGAACCCATCTTGCACTTACTTTTGACATATTAAGATGGTCATGTATAATGTCATGTACGGTACCAATAGAGAGATTGGTTACTTGAGTTATAGATTTTACCTTCACTCGGCCGTCTTCCAATATAAGTTTTTCCACTTTATCAATATTTTCTTGTGAGGTAGCCACTACAGGCCGGCCAGGTCTAGGGTCATCTTCAATACTCTCCCTTCCACACTTAAATTCGCTTGACCATTTTTGAATAGTAGATAAAGAAGGAGCAGACTCACGGTAAACACAATCCATTTCCTCTTTTATGGTTTTTTGATTTTTTCCCTGTTTTGTCAAGAATTTTATGACGGATCGGTGCTCTAATTTCGTTAAAATTGTTAATTCGCTCATGGTGTTCATGTTTGTTCGGCAATTGCAGAAAAACAAAAGAACATCTCGGTTCCAATTTTACTTTTTTTTAATGTCAATGGATGAATCTTAGCGGCCAGTAACAAATATATATATAAAAGAGGTTGTAACGTATCAATACCGAGAATATTTTGAACGCCCCTCGTATTTGCGTCGGCCGTCCACTCTTGGTTCTGTTCACTGCGGCTGTCCTGTTCAGACGTGTTCAGTTTTTTATACGTAAACGTAGTAAAATGGATTGGACAAACGAAACCGTATTGCGATTTTTGGAATTATACCAAATGCATCCTAGTGTTTGAGACCCCAAAACTGGCTCTCATAAAAACATAAACTGACAACGTTGCATGGATCGATATTCAAAATATCTTAGGAGAACCCTGCACAATAAAAAACAGGTGTTGGCAAGCCGCATTCAGGTAAATGTAATAAGCTGCTGCCACTGACACGTCCATCACTGTTGTATTCAATTTGTTTGTGAACAAGCAAATATTGTGAATATTTGCGTTGTTTGCCCGTATAGGCCATGTGTGGATGGCTTGTTTGACGCCAAGTGATGTGCCAGATTATTTGGGCAAACACAACGATATCGCCACACGAACACGATACGCCAAGTGAAGTGCCAGCATAATACACGTTGGACGAAATGCTTGTTGGACAAAATGTATATTGGACCAAATACCTACGTGTTGGACAAAATGCGTGTTAGACTATATACGATTCGGAGAAAATGAGCGTTGAAATACAATTTGGACGAACTGTGTATTGGACCTATGTCTAACAAATCGAGCAAAGGCGCTTTACACTTTTTTTTTATCTGGCGTAACATTGTTTGTTTGACGTGACGTTTCTGACGATGGCATCAAAAATATTGTTGTTGTTAATCAACATCATCATGACTATATACGATTCGGAGAAAATGAGCGTTGAAATACAATTTGGACGAACTGTGTATTGGACCTACGTCTAACAAATCGAGCAAAGGCGCTTTACACTTTTTTTTATCTGGCGTAACATTGTTTGTTTGACGTGACGTTTCTGACGATGGCATCAAAAATATTGTTGTTGTTAATCAACATCATCATCAACAATACAACTAGATGTCAGGTCGGCGCTAAAAATGTGTCTCGGTAAATAAGAGCGCACTTGAGAAGTGAGCTCTTATTTTCTCGCAAGGCATAACAGGAAAATGTACTTTATTTGTTGCCTCTTAAGGTTGATTTCACCACTAAATGTTATTGACGTCTTTTCTTTTTTAAGCGACAGGAGTAATTTATTGCTTTGAAAAAGTAGTTATTCACGTGGACAGAATTTAGCTTTGATTTTGTACTTGACGCGTTATTTAGTTGGTATTGTTGATCGAAGTTGTTGATCTTTTAAGTAATTTGTTCTTTCCTTGAACCATCTCGGGCGTGGGCCTAAATAATCTTCATCACTGCTATCAGATTCGTCAATCAACAATCTCAAACGACGCGCCATTTTTAGGTTATAATATTTATTTGATTGCTGCTTCAAATGACATAAGTGACATTATTATTCTAAGAATAGGGGCTAACACGGCCAAAATTGGCGGTATAAGAATTTACTCTAATGTAGGTGATTTTATCATTAGGTTAAGCGTTGGTGAAAGGTAAACTTCATTTACACGCGAGTAAAGGAGGATTCATTCTTAGAATAAGACTTATACTACATTGGTGAAATCCACCCTCATAGGCGTACGAAAGCTATTAGTCAGAGTAATGTGGTTGATAGCGAAAAATCCACAAGCAGCAATTTTTTCTTAATTGACAAACTTTCTAGCCAATAATGCAAATACACTAATCATGTAAATAAAAAATTCCACACAGGTGTGGTCGGTCCGTTCGTGCGAAGGTTCGCTAAAGAAACGCGGCCACTGCCTCGTAGTGAACGGGCTCGACGCTCAGGCGCTCATCGCACCGGTATCTCTGAGCGGCAAGCTATCTGTGCGGCGCACGCCCGCCGAGCAGCTGGCGCACCTGCCGCAGCCGCGCGCCGTGCTGCGCGTCGCCAGCCGCGGCAACGCGCGCGACCCGCGCACCAACGCCCCAGTGTCCCAAGACCTCGAGCCCTTCCTACAAGACCTGCAGAACGACGTCGCCCGCCTGTCGCGCGCGTTCGCCACCCTCGGCCGCGAAGCCGACGCCCTCGTCCGCTCCGAGGCGGAGATGCGAGCACGCATCGAAGGCGGCTCCCGGAACCAAATCACGTCCGCCCCCGACCGGCCCGAGCCCGTCAACGAGTCTCAAGCGGCCGAGCGCTCGGAAAGCGGCGAGCGCACTGCGGCTTTGTCGCGCAACGCCCGGCGCCGTATAAGGCAGCGGCTACGGGCAGCGCTCAACGCCACGCAGCCCCCCAACGAGCCGGCCCCCGCGCCGCGCATGCACAACGGGCACGTGACGAACGCCGTGCACGTGGGCATGGCGGGGCTCGCGATGTTCCAGCAGCCGCCGGTGCCGCCGCCCGCGCTGCCGCCCCAGCCCCAGCCCTCCTCTGCTGACGGACATAATCAGAACGGCGTACGCAACAAGAAGCGCCGCCGCCAGCGTAGATAAAATGGTGTAAGTCTAAATAAGATGCTAGTGAAGGGAATAAGGTAACTTTGCCGATTGTTATTGACCGCTCTGTTCAAGAGTCTCATCTATCCTCTGGGGTTGCCTCGTATGGGCTCGATGTAAATAAATATTATCGTCTTTTGACAAACGCAATTTTTACAAGTGCTGTGATATAAATACTGCATGGAGGTTCCATGGTGATGGAATACTACTTAATTGATTACTTAAAGTACCCCCAGAGTGAGTAAAATAATGTTTTGTGATCGATATGGATTCATAGAATAATTGTTATGGAAAACTGTTTGTTTCAGTTGATGAAATGCATTTTGTGAAATATTTTTGATTATGATATTGACATTTTATTAATTACCAATTAATTGAAATTGAATGTGCTTGTTTTATCCATGTAATCGTGAATTCTGTTGTAGAATTAATATCTACTATGTTTAATGACTAAGATAACTGTTAATCGTCTTGACAGAAGATTATAATAATAATAATAATAATATTATTAAGAATATCCTAATTGTTTTTTTTATCGCTGACTTTTTACAACTATGTTCAAATTTTTTACATTTATTCTATTGATTTGTCTTGCTCAGGCGCTCCTGTGAGTATGTATAATAAAAATACTGGATTAAGTATTTGCAGTAAAATCAGTAATTCCATGATCATAAAGAAACAATTTCCAAGATAATGTTGCAGTGTGTTGTATGATGATGAATGAAAAGCTACAAAAAAAATTTGCCAAAGGCACTTTTATACTGTGATAAAAGTGTGTAAATTCCTAGTAATGTGTAAAGATAAACTACCCGCTAAGACTGGTGATCCTGACGGTAGATGGTACACACCTCAATGTATGTTGGTGTCTGTGTAATCTATCATGAAACTTCGTCTAGTTTAGAAAATTATTTTATTTAGGTAATAATAATAAAAACAGTTGCAACACTAATTTAAAAATTGATTTATTATTGATTCAAACACGACTATTTCACATATCATTCCTTTCAGGCGTTACATTAATTGATGCCATGTCGCGTAGCGGCTCATTAAAATAATACCTACTACCACCCCGTCTCTTCCCTTGGGTATCGTAAAAGGCGACTAATGGTCTAAAGACTGCACATACATTTATCAGCATAGAGCGGCGATGGGCTCACCACCTGTCACGCTGAGCACATGCAGTTGCTATTTGGTAAATAGTGGACTATGGCAGAGGACTGCTTTTGCGGTCCTCGTTGCCTAGTCTCTGACTAATCATTCGTGTGAGCGTCAAGTTGGCAGGCACACCACGGAATTAGATGGTTTTGACTATGTCAAAAAATTGTGTATAAATAGTGACGTATAGCATATAAATAGTGATACTATGGTTCAAAAGATATTTGAGTATCTTGGTGTGCCTGCTAACTTGACGTCAAGATAGCAGGCACATTAAGAAATACAGTTCGTATCAATGTGATTTATATGTCAAAAAACTGTGCATAAATAGTGAATCGAATACGCAAAATTTCAACAATTGTACTTCAATGCAAACCGAGATATTACGGTCTCTAAGTGGGCTGCCAACTTGACGATTCTTGCGATGGCGATTCCAGAGAAACGGGTTGAAGTTTTAAACAAATAAATACATGAAAAAATTGTGTGTGAAATTGTGAATCTTTCAATATCAATAAAAAAAGAATTCTTTGCTATTTTCCAAAAATCTAATGTAAACTTCTACCATACATTTGATTTTAAGTACAATCGTGCACAAATTTATTTATTGACTTAAGATACTGACATAAAGTCTAATTATTTTTAATTCAAGTCGAAAAATTACACTTAAATCTATCGTTGTAATGTCAGTTTCTCGTTATTTCTATGGAAACTTATGTCAAGTAATTTGTAATTTTAGTGACTCGAATTAAAAGTCTCGGGATAGTGGCGGACGAGCGAGTTTCGCGAAGGACCGAGAGATGGCGTGATTTTGTTTACGTGCGGTGAGCCGGTGATACGAGAATGGTGCGCGAAAAGTTTTATTTGTTTGTGTTGAAATTGATAAGCAGTGAGTACATTTGCATCAGAAGTGAAAGTATTTAAATCGTTTAATAACAACCTACATTCTTATAGGTACGCAGCTTATTTTCTATTATGGTATTTACAAAAAAGATATACCTAGGTACGGTCGGGGTCGCCGTCGCTTTACCACTTTGCAGCGATTTTCGTGTGAAGCGCACCGCCCGCCCGGGTACCTACGTGCCCGTACCAAATAGACGACGTGGTGTGCAAGGGATTTTGACCTTTAGACTGGTAAAGCGACGGAGTCCGCCATTGTACCTAATGTGAGGTAGATATTTTCTCAGTCATTCAAAACTTTTCATATTTACTACTCGACCAACATAATTAATCGCATTAAAGCTAGACGTTTATCATAATTGTTCAATGATTAACAATCTAAATATATTGCACTTCAATTAGTTTGCACATGCTGAGTGGTCAGATTTTAAAATGGAATATCGAAGAAGATACGTTTAGTTTGTAAATTATAATTATTAACAATTTATAAATTATAAATAAATTACTAACTGTGCTAACGTTGCTGGACTTCAGTAATGCCTTCAACACAGTTAACTTTGACATCCTTCTATCCTTGCTGCGCTCTCTTAACATATCTCCAACGGTAATTGAGTGGTTTCACAGCTACCTGTACGGGCGCAGGCAGCGGGTTCGCCTACAGGAGAAGTTTTCTTCGTGGTGTGACTCGACTGCTGGGGTCCCGCAGGGTGGCGTTTTATCTCCTCTTCTCTTTACTATATACATCACTTCCATTTCTGAAAACCTCTCTTCTTCCTACCACCTATATGCAGACGATTTACAGATATATTGTCAGGCACCATTGGGTAATCTCGCCGAAGCTGTTGAATCTATCAACGCAGACCTGCAGCGAATCGTTGATTGGAGTCGAGCCTATGGACTTAAGGTTAATCCAGGGAAAACGCAGTCTATTGTGGTCGGCAGCTCTAGGTTGCTCTCCAAGGTCAACTGGGAAACCCTTCCTAAGGTTGACTTTGATGGAGTGGCCATCCCCTTCAGTCAATCTGTTGCTAATTTGGGTATAGTTATTGACAACTGCTTGGGTTGGGGGCCGCAGCTGAAAGCTGTCAGCCGCAAGCTTTTCGCATCATCGGCAACTTTAAGAAGACTACGCAACTTTTTACCCACTGCCACTAAAATTGCGCTAGCACAATCTCTGCTGCTTCCTGTCTTAGACTATGCTGACGCCTGCTATCTTGATCTCACGGAGGACCAGCTAAATAAACTTGAGCGCCTTCAAAATCTTTGTATTCGATTCATATTTGGCTTGCGCAAGTATGATCATGTTTCTGAATATCGCTCCAAACTCAAGTGGCTTCCTATTCGTCTTCGCCGGAATACACACATACTCGCCCTTCTATACAATGTACTGTTTAATCCAACTTATCCTTCCTACCTAAAGGAACGTTTCAGTTTTCTGTATTGTTCGGAATCACGCTCGTTACGGTCATCAGAAAACCTTGCCCTTAAAACCCCTCTCCACAACACCACCTTTTACGATGGTTCCTTCTCCGTTCAAGCTGTCCGCCTCTGGAATTCGCTACCAGTTGCGATCAGGCGTGCGAAATCTATTGACGCATTTAAGGAGCTCGTAAAAAACTTTTACCTCTCCCTTTAACCTTATCCAGCTGATAGATTGCTTCGTCCGCTACTTCCTACCTGAGACTATTATATTTGTGTATATATGTATATATGTACCTATTAGTATATATGTACCTATTTATTATAAGATATATATTTAAATAATAAGTATACTTAATATGTTTTCTATATTTACATTAATTTTTACAATTATGTTTACACCTCCGACTTTAGCGTGTATAAGTTCTCTCCATCCGACTGGTTGTCTGGAAGAAATCGCTTTATAGCGATAAGACCGCCAAATTGTAACTATGTATTGTACTTGTATTTTTATGTCTCGTGTTGTAAAATGTAAACTGTTACAATAAAAGTGTTATCTATCTATCTATCTATTATTGAACAACTGTGATAAACGTCTAGCTGACATGCGCCTAATTATGTTGGTCGACTAATACGTATTACTTCATAGTAGGTACTTACCAAGCTAATCTTTCGTAAAGTTAACTAGGGTCAAGTATATTCCTAGTGCATTAAATGTTAAAGTTACCTGCCTAGTCTTTTTTGACTAATAAACAAAGAATAAGCTACGAATAGTTATTCCGTGTTTTAATTCTGTCATTTAAACGTAATTTTTAATTAGAGTAAAAGAGACAAAACACGGAATAACTATTCGTAGCTCATTCTTTGTTTATTAGTCATAAAAGACTAGGCAGGTAACTTGTCGGTGGTCGAGTAGTAAATATGAAAAGTTTTGAATGATTGAGAAAATATCTACCTCACATTAGATACAATGGCGGACTCCGTCGCTTTACCAGTCTAAAGGTCAAAATCCCTTGCACACCACGTCGTCTATTTGGTACGGGCACGTAGGTACCCGGGCGGTCGGTGCGCTTCACACGAAAATCGCTGCAAAGTGGTAAAGCGACGGCGACCCCGACCGTACCTAGGTATATCTTTTTTGTAAATACCATAATAGAAAATAAGCTGCGTACCTATAAAAATGTAGGTTGTTATTAAACGATTTAAACACTTTCACTTCTAATGCAAATGTACTCACTGCTTATCAATTTCAACACAAACAAATAAAACTTTTCGCGCACCATTCTCGTATCACCGGCTCACCGCACGTAAACAAAATCACGCCATCTCTCGGTCGTTCGCGACACTCGCTCGTCCACCACTATCCCGAGACTTTTAATTCGAGTCACTAAAATTACAAATTGCTAGACATAAGTTTCCATAGAAATAACGAGAAACTGACATTACAACGATAGATTTAAGTGTAATTTTATGACTCGAATTAAAAATAATTAGACTTTATGTCAGTATCTTAAGTCAATAAATAAAATTGGGCACGATTGTACTTAAAATCAAATGTATGGTAGAAGTTTACAATAGATTTTTGGAAAATAGCAAAGAAGAATTCTTTTTTTATTGATATTGAAAGATTCACAATTTCACACACAATTTTTTCATGTATTTATTTGTTTAAAACTTCAACCCGTTTCTCTGTAATCGCCATCGCAAGAATCGTCAAGTTGGCAGCCCACTTAGAGACCGTAATATCTCGGTTTGTATTAAAGTACAATTGTTGAAATTTTGCGTATTCGATTCACTATTTATGCACAGTTTTTTGACATATAAATCACATTGATACGAACTGTATTTCTTAATGTGCCTGCTATCTTGACGTCAAGTTAGCAGGCACACCAAGATACTCAAATATCTTTTGAACCAAAGTATCACTATTTATATGCTATACGTCACTATTTATCACTATTTATACACAATTTTTTGACATAGTCAAAACCATCTAATTCCGTGGTGTGCCTGCCAACTTGACGCTCACATCATTCGTTAGTAATAGTCGTGATTATAAATGTATGTATTTATCAACACAAACGACAAAAACATTTGGAATTTTATGAATGTCAAAATATCAAAAATCCGTGGATTGTGTCCACAAAAGCCTCGCCCAAGGATCTCCATTACTTCTGGTCTTGTGCTGCTCGCATCCAGCGGCTACCCCGCCACCTTCACCTTGTTGCAGGTCTGCCTACATTGCGGCCGCCAGTGTCAAGAACCGTTCTGCCACAACGGCCGTCGATTCTACGAAAATATAAAATACCAAAACTGCAGTATTTTATATTGTAGGTACTAGCGACCGCTCGCTGTTTCACTCGCGTGGTTCCCGTTCCCGTGGGAATATCGGGATAAAAAGTATCCTATGTGTATATCCAGGTTATAAACTATCTGTATGCCGAATTTCATCCAAATCCATTCAGTAGGTAGTGTTTACGTGAAAGAGTAACAAACATCCATCCATACTTTACAAACTTTCGCGTTTATAATATTAGTAGGATTAGGACTAGCAGTAGCCGCGACTTCGTCAGCGTAAATGGCGTAACGCGTCAGCGTTGCCAGATATTTTTTTTGTCAAGTCGGGATTTTGAAACTTTTTGAGTGAAAAAAGAGCGGGATTTTTTCGTCGAAAGCGGGACATAGTAATTAAACCGTGTAACTACTTACCTAATCAGAAGATTTTAAATATGTCTTTTTTTTTATTTGAGTTTTAAATTACGTTTAGGGTGACCCGAGCAAGTGTGACACGGGGGTAAGTGTGACTTTTGCGAATAACACCGCATAACGTTATTATACCTTAAACCGCCATCTATCAAACGTTGCACGAACTATTAGACTATCGTTTTGTTTGTCAAGGGCGCGCATAGCCTTGACTGTTTTACCGACCGACGCCATTTCCAAATAGTCCTCCGAAAAAAAATGAACCGCAAATTTTTGAGGTCCGTGTTTTTTGTAATGCTGTGAATTTGGCGAGCTGAATCAACAGGAATCAAGGTGAGTTATGCTTAATGGTATTGGAACTTACAGTGTGATATATTTCTGTGCCGTTAAGTCCATTATTTGCGGAGAAAAGCGTATCGTCACACTTTCCCCAGATAAAACTTAGATGGGGCAAGTGTGACGCGTCACAGTAACCCCAGCCATCTTATATGAGTGCAACATATATAGTGATGGCGTATGATGACGTTTATTTTGTATTGTTTGTTGTAGATGGTTAGGCGATACTAAAGAAAGCTGTATAGGAAGAGAACATAACGCCGACACAGGCTGCACTACTCTTTGGTGTTCCTAGATCAACAATAATTGCACATAAAAAGGTGATCGAGGTGTGAAATCGAAAACTCATGGAAGACCTACATATACCCAAATAATGCGTTTAAACCAGATTTAGAAAAAAATATAGCTTCAATGATACATGCTATGTAACGAAATGGTTTTGGTTTATCTCAACGTTAAGTGAGAGCTTCAGTTGGGCAATATTACATAGGTAAACAATCTTATAAGTACAGAATTTATTTTTCTAATAAACATACCATTTTGAATACTTACTATGTTTAATTTCTTTATTTATTACCTAGACTGTCGATAAAATAATAACATGGGTTAAGTGTGACAATCGATAAAATTAATGACATCACTATTTTATAATAATAATGTCACACTTGCCCCATTAAACTAAAAATTTTTCGTAACGCGAGAACCAACCATAATGCGTTTAAGTAGATCATAAATTACAATGAATCTAACTCGCATCTTGTTATATTTTGGTAGGAACTGCAAATAACAATAGTTAACTGCGACGATATTCGAGACTGTTACATTTACCTCAGATAGGTTAGCGATCTTCATGAGGTAAAATTGATTTTTTTTAAGATAAAGGTAAAGGTGTTAATTAACACGATTAATCAAACTACTGTTAAATAATACAGGTTTACAAATAAACCTACTGGTGTTTTACCAACAAAAAGTAGGGTTTCTTTCATGAAAACTTACGGCGTCAATAAATATTTCGTCACACTTGCCTCGGTTCACCTTACTTGAAATTTCCCGTGGTACTACCAGTAGGACCATCGGTAGTACCACGGGTAAGTACAGCTTCTTTCGCTTCATTCAAATCCATCAACCTTTTCATGCACGCCCGGCGGTTTTGACGTGACAACGTCTTAAATTAGGTTGCGGCTGGGAGTCACTTATGAAAAAGTGTAACGCTCGGTAACGTTACGATGAGTCACCGAACGAGAGAGAGGCCCGCCGAATGCCTTGCGTCTCTCTCCCACTCAACTATGTTTTAAATATAATTCTTTGTTTAAATAAATGTTTTAAATTGTTACTATTATTTCATCCTTCTTCCTACTATACGAATGAATATTCACATTAAAATTATTTTACCACTCAAAGTCGTTGTCACGTAAAACTTTCGCCCGTATACCGACTTTACAGGCAACCAATTTTTTGTCACCTTTTTTATCAAACAAAACCCCTACAACTGGTCCGCGTAGATTTTTCTGGGACGCCCTTGCGCAATCGTTCTTTCCACATTCGCACAAATCTCATAAAGGTCTATTACTTATTTACATCATTGGCAACTCTTATCTTAGAAGCTAAAATCATGAAGTAGGTTCAGGTATTTACTAAAACTTCAAAATCCAGGCAAGCCGCGTTTTACGGTACCTACCCTCGTGATTCACCGTTTCCTCTGTAGTCCTGCAAATGGCAGCTAGAGGGATGGGTTTCGCACCGTTGGTACCTTTACTTCTGTATAAGTAAATTAAATCAATTGTCACGAATTCTGATAAATAAATCAATTGTTCGGGCATCACTTGAGAACGGCTGCACCTATTTGGGTAATTCTTTTTTTTTGTTGTGTTCTATTCGTAATTGCCAGGGAAAGGTATGTAAAAAAAATGAAAATTTGTCAGGGGGTTACGGGGCACGTACGTCAGCGTTGCCAGACGTCCTGATTTTTAAATCATTCGGGAATAATTCGACCGTGCGTGCCTGGTGTGGCTCATCTTGGCATGGCCACCATCACCAACTCTAAATCTGACTTTATAGAAAGTATGTCGATAGTTAGTCGAAGTATGTCGCCAAAAATCAGAGTTTGTCGGTCTACCGTTCAAAAGTTATAAGGGGTCATTGGTGGCCATGCCATAATGAGCGCTCATCCTGGCATGGCCACCTGTATCTCAAAAACTACTGGTCGTAGCGAAGATCTGATTTCACCAATATGTCACCAGTATGTCGAGATTATGTCGAAAAATTTCAGAGTTTGTCGGTGCTTCTATAAAGAGAAAAATCAATTATTAATTTTCCCATAGTAGATGTACAATCGCGTGCATAAAGTTTATTGAAAAAGTAAATGAATATTTTTTTTTCCTTTACCTTGTTCCTTGATATAAAGAGCGCAACTTTATTAATTATGTGTATATGAGTGATAGGTAGGTACTTAATCCAATGCTTGGATAATAAAAATAATAAAAAAAATCTTTATTTACTGGAGTATTAATATAATAACAATATTTATCTGGAGTCCCCTTTTAAACATAAAAATGTCTGTTGTAGAGGACTCCGCTCCTCCTTAGAAAACAGTTTATCTAAAATGTATTTTATATTTACAGCAGTATATAAACATAAAGAAAACATAAAAAAGAAAGTAAAAAAAAACATTATTTTACAATAATTATTGTCAGACAGATTAAGGATCATAATATTAATCTAAGTATTCCTGAACAAAGGTATTATTATGACTTTAGCTATTATGTAGTGTGTGTGTGGGGGGGGGGGGGGGGTGCGTGTGTGTGTGCGTGTTTGTGTGTATGTGTGTGTGGGTATATGTTAGCTTATGTGCGTGTGTGTATATTGTGTTTATGAGTGATGAATTGATGTTATTGTTATTCTTAACAAGAGTTAAGATAACAGCGATTCTATTTCATCATAACTTAAAGTTTTAAGCCATTGAGTTAAATTTATTTTACACTCATGATAGCTTTCTGTATAAATTTGTAGAGTTTTATTTACTTTGTTATAAATGCACGCCGCTTGTGTTTCGTATTGAATTCCCGCGAAGGTCGTCTTAGTAGTAGGAATTTTAATAACATTATGTCTCCTTCTTTTATTTTCAGAATTTTTGTCATACACAAGTGTTTTATGTTTTTTTAATATTATATTATTAATATACAGTCCTCTTACTGAAAGCAGATTGCTAATTCGATAAAGACTCTCAGTAGAGAAACGTTGTTTTTTAAAGTACATAATTTTCAGTAGGGCCCTTTGGGCTCTTTCAACCTCGATAAAACGTGTTTTACGTGCTCCACCCCATACTGATATACAATAGGTTATAACTGACTGCACTAGAGCTATGTAAACTTCGTTTAATATATTTCTCGTTGAGCCATTTTCATTTCTAATGTTTTTTGGGACGACATGTCTTAGGGTTTTAAACATCCAAATAAATTTTCGAATTCTGGATGAAATCAATTCTATTTGTTGGTACCAAGATATTCTCTGGTCTATAATTACTCCTAAATATTTGCAGTGTTCTACTTTTTTAATAGATGGACAGTCACATGTATCACTCGGTAAATTACCACAGCTATGGATTTTTATGTTATAATCGTCTTTTGGTTGTTGGCTATTGTATTTACTGAAGCATATATAATTGGTTTTGGACGTATTTAATGTAAGAAGGTTATACTGCAACCATTCAGCCACCTGGGCCATTCCACGTTCAGC
Source organism: Scoparia ambigualis (assembly GCA_963921215.1). Classification (NCBI taxonomy): domain Eukaryota; kingdom Metazoa; phylum Arthropoda; class Insecta; order Lepidoptera; family Crambidae; genus Scoparia; species Scoparia ambigualis. The sequence goes on from OY992503.1 coordinate 24,217,200, forward strand.
AATAGTTTTAGTGGCACTCCAGGTAGAACCTGTAAAGACAACTGCCGTATCGTCAGCGTATGAAAAAATGTTTGCACCTGTAATATTCATATTACATAAGTCATTAACGTAAATGCTGAATAAGGTAGGCCCGAGCACACTGCCTTGTGGAATTCCGCTCGATACGACAATGTCCTCACTAGTGATCTGCTGCAGTATAACCTTGTTTTTTCTGTCACTCAAATAATCTTTGAAAATAGACAGTTGGTTGCCTCTTATTCCGATTTTTTCTAGCTTATGTAGGAGAATGGGGACAGAAACGGCATCGAATGCTTTTTTTATATCCAAAATAACAGCTAATGATTTATTACGTTTATCTAATTGGTTTGTTATCACAGTCGTAAGAGATGTTACAGCGTTTTCAGTTGAGATACCCTTTCTAAATCCAAACTGCGAAGCTGATATTATGTTGTAATTTGTTAGGTAATTCAGCAACCTCGTATTAAGCACTTTCTCTACTATTTTGGATAATGCAGGCAAAAGAGATATAGGCCTGTAATTACCTATGTCGTCTCTGCCCCCACCCTTGTACACAGGGATAATTATTGCCTTTTTTAATGACGCAGGGAAAGTCCCTGTTTTAAAGTACATATTAGTCAGATGTACCAAAATAGGGATAATTTCATTTTTTATCAATTTAATAAATCTAATGTTGATTTTATCCCAGCCAGGGGCGCTATCTATTTTTAAATTCATTATGATTGAATTAATTTCTTCTGGGTCGGTATCTAATAAAACCATAGACTGTCTCTGGGATTTTATGTTATTAAGGTACTTTATTTGTTTGTCTTGATTTATGGAGGAACAAATTTTTTCGGCAAGCTCTTTGCCTATGTTCGCAAAAAAGGAATTAATATGATTAGCAGAGTCGATAGGCGTTGATTTTATATTCATAAGTTCTAAATTTGGCTCATTCTTTTTACTTGTGTATGTTATGTTTTTTATATTTTTCCAAAGTAATTTATTATTTTTAACTGTATTTGTAATTTGGTCTCGTTCATATTTCCTTTTGATTTTTTTAATTAAATTGTTGCAGTAGTTTCTGTATCTTTTGTAAGTAATTTTTAGAATTTCATTACAAGGGTCGTTTTTGACTTGTTTTTGTAGGTTGTTACGATTTTTTATACATTTTAGCAGTCCGGCAGTCATCCATGGTTTGATTATTCGTTTTGAACAAGGAATGTTAGTAGAGACACTATTAATTTCAATTGATTTTGTTATTTGTGTTATTAATCTATCCACTATTATATTTGGGTCATCACAAAAGAGTAGATCCGAAAGATTTTGTTGTTTTAAGTATTCAAGAGCTTTGTCGAAGTCTATTGTGGTATTCGTTTTTATTAAATCCGGTCGGTTTTTAGTTTTAGGCAAATAGAGTAGTAAAGTGATCAGTGATAGTTGTAGGTATAATAGCGATAAATGGAGAATATTTTATTTTATTTATTTTTAACATAAAATGATCAAGGCAATTGTGTTTCCTTGTTTGTAATCGATGCCCGGGAAGTATACCGTGAAGTGATAACATATCAAGGTAGGATGGGTGTACCAGTTCCAAACCGGTTTAGGACAAATTTTGATTTTAAAATGTTCTGAACTGTATTAATATGGTTTTAAAGTAGAAATGTATGTATAAAGTTATTTATCGTTTATTAACGCTGCAATATTGATACATTATTTAATTAAAAATATTTCAGTTTTTTATAGATGTCATGAACAATATTAAAAACGGGAATGGGCCTAAGTTTGACCAGTGCGCTCCAACAAATGACCACTTATGCACCAATAGTTGACCACTGAGAAACTAATGAAGAAAAGATAGCTAAATTGAAAATAAAACACTGTTATGTTAAACAAATCGACTTTCATATATTGACTTTATTATATTGACTTAGTCATAATCAGTTCTCAATGCCACAGCCGTAGGTAGGTACCTAGTATCTAACTTAAATACAAACATGAATATTAGAACATTAATTTTGAACAGAAAAACAACTTTTTACTTAAATTATCATTATCATCTATACTAACAATAACTACATAGAACAAATAAATCAGTCTCAACATTTGAGGTAGGCAAATTAAAATTAACAGAAAATTCTCAAAAACGTAATATTTGGTTTTACCAACTAATAAGCTTTATTTTATATCCATTGCAAAAATTTTGCCATCTCTTCAACTTTGTACGAACCTCTGGTATTTATAGGAACAGGTGCTTTTATAACTTCAACGATGCTGTCACGGTTATACCATATGGTATCCTCTTTTTCAGGCCATTTAAAAGAGGTCGCAGAGGATAATACCATAGTACTAACTTCAGCATTACATCCATCAATGTTTTTGATTTGCCCAGGGAAGTATTCACCCTCATACTTCACAATTACATAAGATCCCCTGTCTAAGCTATTTTGGCTTGTAGATTTTGTTGGTAAATACAAATTCCACGGAAGATCATCATCTGAATCAGCGTTAGCGTTAATCCATCTGGTCAATAGTAATTCTTCTTGTGGGGTCAAGATAGTTGGTGGTCCCATTTTGCGCTGTACAGGATGTCTCATTTTCAGTTTGTTTATAACAGTCGGGTGTGGAATACCATATTTTCGACATGTTGGCCTTATTTGAGCGCCTTTACTAATTTCGTCAAGACACTTCAGCAGATCTTCTTCTGTATATTTAAAAAATTACTTTTTGGGGGGCATCTTTCATCTAAAACAACGGAAAGCGAAATTAAACTAATCCGGTCATCCATAGGAACACTGTATTTACTTCTATATGTACCAATAACAAACCGTGGTCAATTAATGGCACACTAAAAACTATTTTAATGATAGGTAGGCATAATGCTCTAATTTGTTAAACCAAACCATCACTGTGAAAAAAAAAGAAAAAAAAAAGAAACACCATATAGACATCCAGTTGCAAACCAGTTGGTCAATAATAGGAACCCAGTACAAAGTGTGTTCCAGTAGTTATCCACCTTTCTATTTAAACTAGATAAAATAATTTAAAAAAAAATTATAGTTCATTCCACCTGCTTATACACTAAATTTTAAAAATAATACAACATCATGACATTATTTAAGAAATAATAGGTGATTAGCTTAGATTTAACTTACCACGTCGACGTCCACTTCTTACTGTAATGGTGGCCGAAAGACAGTTGAACGAGACACGGTCTGACAAGAAGAGCAAGATAGCGATATTTTTCGTGCACTCTCGCAAAAATTATGTTTGGAAGGTCGGTTAACATATTGGCCAACCTAATAAAACAATTAGATTCTTCAAAAATGCCCGCAATTTCTTGATTTATTCAATTGAACATGCGAGTGGTCAACCACTGGTACCTGGTTCGGGACTGGTACATCCATCCTAATTAATTCTATTGTTGTATTCATAAGATTGATCAGTAGCCTTAGGAATTAAGTTGATATTTATATCCCCTGCAATAATTATACTATTATTAGTATGATCCACTGTGTCTAGATGAGCGTCCAAAGATGTGATGAAATTTCCTGCATTTTTGTTTGATGGTGAGCGATAGATAGATATTATGGTATAGTTTAAGACATTTAGTTGTAAGCATGATGCATCTGATAAACTGATTTCCTTCACAACGGACTTAAGGGAGTTCTTTACGAAAATTACTATTCCATCGTTTTTGTTAAGATGCTTAGTAGTTGAGAATGAATCATAGTTTTTAAGTATAGGGATAGGTTTATCAGAGTTCAAAAAACATTCTGTTAAAATTATAACATCTGTTTCAAACTTGAAGTTCGATAATGTTATTAAAAAATCATCATAGTTGCTGTATATGCTGCAGATATTTTGAGAGACTATTGTTAAATCATTTTTTTTTTATGTTACACCGATTGATACAGTCCATCCCACATGTGATGGCTGTGGCAACATTCAGATTGTCTACTTCGTTCAAAATTTGTAGCGTATCACCCATTTTCCGAAAAGTTATGATTATTTTGTACATTCTTTAGGTAGTCGTTGTATATAATCGTATCTGGTAAAAGTAGTATCTGGTAATAAAGTGTATTGTATGATTTTTGATAAATAGTAATTATATATGCAGAAAGTTGTATTATAATGTGTAGATAGTTTCTTGTGTGATGTATGTGAGTAATAATTTAATACCTATTTAAGTGTGAGATGATGATAGTTTGTATGGATGTGTGAGTAAAATTTATATAAATACAACAAAAATAAATTAACAGTAAAGAAAAAAATAATGACTTAACTAGTCATTGTTTTTGTAAAAGGTTCTGTATCTGGGCTTCACTGTTTACAACAATTATGGGTGAGTTGTCATCTTTCCCAATATAAACCTTTCCGAACGCCGTCCAGCAATACTTGTACTCCTTTGTTTTAGCTAAGTCCCTTGCGAGGAAATGGAGACGGGCAGCTTTAGATGTTAAGTGTGTGTGTTGGATAATAGACAAATAGTTCATTCAATATAAACCATCACAGGTTTATATTGAATGAAATAAGTGCCTACTTATTGACGTCGAAAACTAATAAAATAACAGTTAACTATCATTTAGTTAAATCTTAACAATAGGTAGATTTAGTAGAATCTAGCTCCAGTTCCAATATAATCAATCACGCATGAAAGGACATATTTTTTTTACTATGGGGCTTGGTACTAAATTCCATAATCTTTTAACTTAACGCCAATGTATTAATACTTCAAGAATACATTATTATCAACATATTTATAACCGTATTATTAATTTAAAGACTTCCGTTTTTCATATTAATTAAAAACCAACATTGATTTTTACTCGAAAATGGCAACATTATAGTAGGATTGTGACACTTTAATTTATTAAAAATGAAAAAGTGACGCTTGACTGACATTTTATATGTCAATACGGATCGTAGACAGATGTCAGACTGTCAGCCGCCAGACGATTCCCGGCCGCGCTTTCGTTGTGTTAGTTGTGTGTATCGTTGCTAAAACTTTAAGTGCGAAAAAGATAACTGTGTTAACCAATGATATTATATTAAAAAGAGGTAGATAGGTTATGTCAGTACTAATATGATTTCAATAATGGACCGAAGCGTCGTACATACGAAAACCTGAGCATGCGCTATACTCACTAAATATTACGATGTTATACGGCCTAGGTAACTTGTCACTTCTAGTCGGCATCTGCCGAGTTAACTTGATCGTATTCTAAAGTGTGAGCAAGATAGCATGACAACTAGTAAGAGCGTAAACAAGACAGATACATGTAGCGCTGTGTCATTTCGAATTACATGTCAATTTGCTGTCGCGCTCTATATTTTTATGACACAATTTATTCTGACATTTTGTAGTTGATAAATAATAAGAACTTAAATCAATTAAAATTTAAACTCACTCATGCCACTCATGATATATAATTTCATGACCTTTTATGTAGTTCGCATGACACAGGACAGCATATTTTTAATTAATTTTCAGAAACAAATACATGCAAACTGACACTGTCAAAGTGTCAACACTGCTAACCACAGAACAATATACTCTAGCCTGCTAACGCTTTTGTGAGACTACGCTTAAGGTAAGCCAATTAGCATAGTTTTCTGTTGCCACTTTTTGGCACATGTAACACATCTACCTCTTTTTATTGTAACATCATTGGTGTTATCAATATCATTTCTACATTACCATAGACCTCGTAGACTTCCCTACTTAAAACCCTGCGTTCGTTAACATTAAAAAAACCGGAACTTTCGTTCAGAAACGTATAAAACTTATCAAAATCACAGACATCTAATAGAAGCAGACCAAACATTATTTTACAACTACATAGATGAAAATAAAACAATATTTTTTTTTTTATATAAAAGAGGGAGGCAAACGTGCAGGCGGGTCACCTGATGGAGAGTAATCACCGCCGCCCATGGACACCCGCAAAACCAGGGGAATCGCAGAAGCGTTGCCGGCCTTTAAGGGAGGAATAGGTTTAAGGAAGGAATAGGAATTGGGAGGAGGGGGGGGGGGGGTGAGGGGCCTCCGGTACCCTCACTGGTCGGACGAAACACAACAGCACCAAGTGCCATTATTTCACGCCGAATATTCGTGAGAGGGTGGTATTACGCAGTCAGTGTCACTCATTTAGCACCACCCAGGGATCACGTGTAGGGTGTCAAGGGTAAACCTACGGACGCGAGCAACTTTGACCCCCAAAATATTTAAATATTTCTACTTCTTTCTCTCCAACCACAAATTAATGAGACTATCTCGTTTCTTTTTAATGTCGCAACACTTCCACACACATAGACAAACTGGACCGTGAGGCAAAACGCCATCTTGACAAGCTACAATGGGCGATTTTCTGACAGCCCAAATTAAAAAGTAAAAATTAGTTCAAAAACACTCGACAGATGTCGTTTTATGAAAGCTGGGCTACTTATGGGCTGTAATAAATTCTACACTTTTACTTGTCTACCAAAAGAATAAAAAAAATGTATTTACTTACCTATTTATATTCAGGACATCCAGAACCTATTTCTATTTTGGAATAGAATAAATATTACGCAGCCATACACGTGCTCTTCATGAACCCGCCTTTTACTAAGCGCCATACTAATCTATGCTAAGCGCCATCTATGAAGTCATTTACGAACCAATTTCTTTTTTTTTTTTGATCTCGGAAAATCGTCCATTAAGCTACAAATGTCTTCCTAGACTTGTCAACAAAGGACGTACAGGAGATTGTTTTCGCTTATTTTTTGTGATCTAATAAAGTTTATGAGCCAAAAGTACTGAAATAAAACGGTGAAGTGTAGTGCGCTCTTGTGCGGCAACTCCTCATATAAAAAAAACACCTGAAATTACGTTCCATTGGTAAGTTTTGTTGTGCCATCTAATCTCATAATGTTTTTTTTAATCATTGTGTGATTATTATTAATCTTTCGGCATTGTAGAAGTAGTGAATAATTGTCATAAGTGCAAATCTCGTAAAATCTTAACGTAAAGTAGTTTCTGAAAGATTCTTGTGGTAACAATAATCAATTATAAAGTAACTCTGATCTCGTTTGACGTTTCATATACTTGTACAATTTTACGGGGCCGTAACACCGCTCCAGTTTTGTTTAATAGGTATATTTTTGAAGATTGATTAGATTTAAGTATGCAATATATGTTTTCATTAGGGATAAATTAAATATGAGTAAATTATTTTTATAATATTGTTAACTTAAACCCTATCCTACCCCTTTAACCCTATGGTAGTCGTAGGGATGTATTCTTGTATGAAAATGTGCATAAAATAATAACTTTTTACATTTGTTTTTCAGAATTCATCTAAATCTTGCTTAAAAGGTCCGGTAAGAAGCAATGCCAGTGGAGATCATGTTTTGAGGAATTTGCAAAATTTACAGCCGAGTACCTCAAGTGCTGTATTAACTTGAGTTAACGTAAGTATTATATTGTTGTACAGTATTCTAGGGTATTACATGAAGAAGATGGGTCTGAGCAGTCTCTCAATCTCAACTCTGTTACTTTGAAATATACAGAAAATGATAAATTAATTTGTTTTCAGAAACCTTCATCATTACTTCCTGAACAAACTCAGTAAAAAGTATCCCGGATATCATTTTTTCGGGTCTTGCAAAATATACAGTAACCCGCAGTCAGAGTCGTTGACTACTCGACCACCCGGCGGTCTTATCACTAGTTTTAAAAATGGTGACATTATTTATTGTAATTTAAATTTTTATTAAAAAAAATACCAGCAGAGTATACCTATATGTATGTTGTTTTTAATTACTTATTTAGTTTTTTTTATTTTACCTAATGGTTCTACTACGAGTATTTCATGCATTCTATTAAGAGATCTATTACATCTCAAATGTGATTTTTGCGTAAAATGCGCATTTTTGCATTTTGTCGTAACTTTTTAGTTGTATTAATTTTGCAGTTATGTTTATCTTTTTTATCGAAATAGGATAATAAATTCATTATACAATCTTTATTTCTCAAGAAGTAACAATTATTCTGGTATAAATTTTGCTCAAAAATATCGTAGATAGGAGAAATTCACAGTTAACTTAAAGCGATTTTCGAAGTTTTTTGGTTTAGAATAAGTTTTTTTTTCTATATAAAATCAATGATATCTAAAAATTCCAAGCGGCTACGCACTATACGACTATATAATAGATAACATTCTAATTTTTTTTCATTTCTTTAGAACAGTAGTTAGTTCAATCTAGGAGTTCAATAAAGTGCCTTCGCGCATTTTATGAAAACCTTCATCAATTTTGGGTTTCATAAAAAAGTTAAGCAAAATTTACATAAAGCGAGGCCGCTACGAACTATGCCAATAGCTATTCTACATTATTCAATAATTCGAAACTGGTGATGTATTTTTTTTCTTGGATCAAGAACGCCAAAATTGGCCATTTTACGCAAAAATCACAGTCGAGATGTAATAGGCCTATTAAGTTAATGAGGTGGCGCCGCAGGCAGATACAGATACAGACATAGCCTGCCTGGCACTAAATGATAGATAACTTAGCATCTACTGGTGATTTTTTTTTAAATTTAATGAGTATCTTCAAATGTCTATAAAATATAAAATTATCTTCTTTACGTAGGTATAACATTATTATAGATGTAGGTACTTAAGGTCCCTTGCGTGCCTGAGTTCAGCCCCTTTTATTGTAAATGTGTGCATGAAATTTGTCTGTAGGCGTAATGGGCACGCTTTTTTGTTGTAATGTTTGGTCTGCTTCTATTATATGTCTGTGATCAAAATACATCATTCTTTAACGGAGGTAATTAAAAATCTAAAATATATACAGAATGATAGCATTTAGTCTCTTGGACAAGGAAGTACCCACATGAATTGTTGCAGTTAATATTTCTTTTATTTTAGTACCAAAAAAAATTATGTCCTTTTGCAAAATGTTCAAAAGTGTCTACAATCAATCATAATAATACTGAACCTTGAGAAACCAACTTATGTACATAAGTTGATAATACATACAGATGGAAGTGCCCTTCACCCAGAATCCTCAACTACTGAGGAACTGGCTGTTTCTTGTACCTTATCTACAACTGCCGGAATATAACAATGCTACACGAACATTGATGTTATGGCGACATATTTTCATAAGATGGTGGTAGCTTATCTATCTGCTGTGAGTTGAAGCACCTTTTTTGTCGCTGTTACAACGGGTAGGATTCCTTAGCCAGCAAGTCAACATCCCCAAACTTTTAAATTTATTGGATTTGATATTTTGTAAAGGGTTAATTGACCTGCGGTCGTCTATACCTTAGTTAGTAGTTACCTATCTAATTGATATTTTCAAATAAAGCATATTACACTTACATATTTTTTTTATTAGTATCCCCTTTTTTAAATAACCTATTGTTATGTTCGTAACTCTCCACTCAACTATCACAAACAATGGTTTGTTTTTAATCTATAAAACAGATAACAAAATGTACAGTTCTAAATTGCGCCTATTCGCTAATAGCCCATATAAAGAAATGCAATGATAAAATATAAGGCTAAATTATGACACCAAAATCAAGGCTATATCAGGTACCGCTTTATTTTCGGTGAACTAATGTTTTGCATGATTATAAGCATCTGATAAACATACATACACATCGAAGTTCCGTTCTTCGTTCAACACTAAAAATTATTTAATGCTCGTGTACGCGATTGTACTATTTGCTGTTGTATGGAAAAAAGAAGTTGATATAACTTTTCCTAGAAGCACCGACAAACTCTGGAGTTTTTTCGACAAACTTTGACATACTCTCGACATACTATTGGTAAAATCAGATCTTCGCTACGACCAGTAGTTTTTGAAATACAGGTGGCCATGCCAGAATGAGCGCTCATCCTGGCATGGCCACCAATGACCCCTTATAACTTTTGAATGGTAGACCGACAAACTCTGTTACTTGGCGACATACTTCAACATACTATCGACATACTTTCTATAAAGTCAAATTTAGAGTTGGTGATGGTGGCCATGTCAAGATGAGCCACACGCGTGCCTGCTGAGGAAGCGCGGACGGGGTGCGAGTGTAACACAGACATGTGACAGACAGTGTAATCCTGATTTAAAGTATTATATTTTTAATAAAATACTTACATATTTTTCTATGGCTATTTTTGCTATCTACCAGTAGTAGGACCATCGATAGTACTACGGGTAAGAGTGTGTATAGGACCGTAGCAGATGGCGATCCATGTCTCTGCCTACCCCTAATGGGATAGACAGGCGTGAGTCTATGTATGTTACCTTTATTTTTTTATAGCAGGAGGAGGCAAACGAGCAGGCGGGTCACCTGATGGAAAGTAATCACCGCCGCCCATTGACACCCGCAAAACCAGAGGAATCGCAGGCGCGTTGCCGGCCTTTAAGGAAGGAATAGGCTCGTTTCTTAACGGTCCGGAAATACCGCCGCCGAGAGCTGGTTCCACAACACTGTAGTTCGAGGCAAGAAATTATGATGAATTTGCAAAAACAGCAACTTTATATATTTAGATAGAATTGTATTGTATAAAACAGCTGTTGCTCCCCTAAAAATACCTAGTTGTTTTTGCACTTAATAGGATGGCCCAAGTTGCGGGTTCATACCTATCACCATAACACCCTGTATAATATTTATATTCGACGTTTAAAATTATAATGAGAGCCAAAGTAATTATTGGAATCTGGGGCTAATTGTCTAACTTCAACATCTATCGCCATCGTTTTCAAAGAAGAAGTACATTTGCTTTGCTTCGCTAGTTTGCTTATTTAAAATTGTTTTATATAAGCAAACTAGCGAACGAACATACATACCTACATACATATCTATTATCGATCAAGATCATATTCTCCCTTTTTGCTTCGCCGTTGTCAGGAAAAACTAGTTTATTTTTATAAGTACCTCTTACCTATTCTATTGATTATAATAAAATTTCATCATCCAAAGGAGAATGCTCATGAAGTATGGAAAATAAACCCAGGCCCGGCGCAAAAGAAAAGTAACTCAAAATATAAGGAGAAATATGTAATTAAATACTGCATAGGGGGCATCATCGAAATCGTAGGCTGTATGTGTGAAATATAGCTATTCAAAGTTTTACAGGGGTAACATAATGTATCTGTAAAAGGAGCAGTAAACGGATACAGTTGCGGTTTAAAAGCGAATACCTACATATAATTACATGTTTCTGGCAACTTCTCTACTACTCTACTATACTTTTACAAGTTAATCATTAAAAATAATGTCATAAAAGAAAAAACACAAATGTACTTTTTATTTAAATTTAAAATATGTGTGTGTGGTTTTTTATAATGTTTTTTCTTTTATCTGACATTATTTTTAATGATTAACTTGTAAAAGTATAGTAGAGTAGTAGATAAGTAATTACGCACAAAAGATTTTCTAGGTCTAATACGACATGATCCAAAAATGATGCGGGATGCTCGAATTACCTATGACATAATTTTACATGTAAAAGATATTTACTTGCTCGGTGTTTTAGATGGCACTTTAAACCATAGCTCCCAGCTGCATAATATGTGACCCCTATAAAACTTCGAATAGCAATTTCACACAAATAGCCATTGATTTCGATGACTCCTCCTATGCAGTAATTAATTACTTATTTTTACCTATAATTTGAGTTAATTTTCTTTTGCGCCGGGCCTGGGTTTTTTTTGAGCATTGACCTTTGTATAAATTTAATTTAAATACTTACATAAATTCTAATAAGTAATACTTACATACTTATTGTTTAGTTTTCGCCAATTAACACTTAAGTAAGCACCTAGGTACCTATTTTAATTGCATACCGAGGTAGGTACCTATTTGTCTGTCTTTGAAATATTGTGATACAGATACAGGTACCTATATATATTAAGTAGGTACACTTGGAGGTACTTAGGTAAGTACAATAAATACATAGGTGATGCAAATGTAAAGATTCAAGATGTACCCCTACGTTAAGTATAAATATTTATCACTAGCTTCCGCTCGCGGTTTCACCCGCGTAGTTTCCGTTCCTGTGGGAATATCGGGATAAAAAGTATAATATGTGTTAATCCAGGGTGTCAGCTAACTTCATAGTACAAAATTTTATTAAAATCGCTCTAGCCGTTTAGACGTGAAGAAGTAACAAACATACACACTCACAAACTTTCGCCTTTATAATATTAGTGCGAAGTGTGATTATTCGGTAGGTAGGCACCACAGACGTCTGCAGACGAGGCTGTAAGCCAAGTAGCGCCATCTATTAAATTATGTAAGGAAGTGTACTCTACGGCTATCATCATGTTACTTCATGACGGCTATACAGTTAGCAAGGACCGCCATCTAGTGAATCAATGCAAAACATTATGAAATAGATAAGCTATTCGCCTCTAGATGGCAGCTTATCAATAGTTATATTATCTGTGAATTCGTAGAAATTCTCTCAGAACAATAAGGAAATTCTAGAACCACCATTTTGAATATTGCGTAACTAAATTATGTAGTAGGTAAGATAGCTACTACGCCGTACAGCTATTACTTTACAAAATATCGCATCGCTGTCTGGTGCAAAGAGGATATAACCACTACGTGGTCAGGTGTCTGGTGTGGTTAAAAACAGGTTAGTCAGCTTAAAACAAGTGCTCTAAATTAAATAATTCTAAATGAGGTAAGTAAGTATTTTTTTGCGGTGTTATTGTAACTTCAGTTTATTTTATCAAAACTAATACCTATTAGATAAAAATAAAATTATGTGATATAAAATAGTTCACAGTGCAGATTATAAAAAACGCTGGTGGTGCTGCAAATAAAAATGGCGTAGAATAGTGCAATTAAAATTTGAGCATTAATCGCATGAAACAAGTAATGGATACATGAATGTATGAATAATTATAAATGTTATAAATCTTAAACGGACACAACCGTAGACATAGATAGACATAGTTTTTGAGGTTATGAATCACATGAAAAATACTAGGGTGTCCATGGAATCTGGCGTTCAAGGGACTTTGAATACCTATTTAAATGATATTTCCCTTACCAAACCTCTTGATATAGTTTGGGTTGGCTTTTGAATCGAGTCACCTGAATTTGAAGAAACTAACACTGTGGGAGGGTCTAAGGGGTTCTTAAATAAAGTTTTATAAACATTTTAGCTGCCGGAGTTGCGTTAAAATAATATAAAAACCGGCCATAAACACGAAAAATGGAACGTTTTAGGTTATATAGTCCCATGTTTCTCTTGATTTTGTAATCAAATTACAAAAAGCGGAAAAAATGTATGACTGCCATGTCTGCCATTCTCCTGTAGGTCACGTGATAGGTTAGAAATTTATTTTATTAGACAACAGAAGGACTATTTTATGAAAAAGGGGGGTCGCGCTTCCCACCTCTCCCAAATTTTGGTAACGTGGTTGTACAGTTTTACCAAAACCTCAATTTATTGTTACACCACATAACCTCAAAATACAAAAATTAACATAACTTAAAAACTACTTGTCTCCGGCAGGGGGTGGGGGGGGGGGTAAGTGGGGGTAACTTCTCCCCTCCGCCCCCTCCCCCCAATTCAGGTAACTCGATTAAAAAGTTTTACCTATTTATTGATTATTTTCCAACAGTCATGCACGTTCCCTAATACTCCCGAACTATGTGACACATAATTCATTTGTAAGAAAAACGTGATTTCCACACACAATTTTAAATATTTTTCAAAACAGTCACGCAAGTCCTCCCGCGATTATATATTTCAGCTGACTGAGGGGTGCGGGATGTGTGTATGCTTTTATAGTTGTACAATAGGGATGGGAAGGTAATATGTTAATAATTATCGATCGTTATTTTAAAACTTATTATTATAGTACAAAAAGCTGTACTTTTACTGCCCTAAACCATAATATCATAACTGAGAACATTGTCAGTGACCATTTGGACATGGAAATGAATGACTTTTATGCATGTTCTTGTTCAGAATATTTATTTATGTTTATATCTAGGTCTAATATTACTAGTGCACCTTTGAGCTTAAACCGAATGTAAACTTATTGCATTAAAACATTTCAATTATCTGTAATAAACATAACTTCTTTGCCGCTTCTCAATATCATTTAATATTATATTTTGTAAAGTCATTGTTTTTGTCATCAATATCTTTAATTAAGTTAATAAATTAAATTAATTAATTAATTTAATTAATTAATTAAATTTTTTTTTTTTTTAATTTATTTAGTTTCCTAACCACTCACTCTTGGATTTTTTTTGACACTTTTTTGACAGTAACTGTCAACGTCAAATTAGACAGAATGGAGCATAGACTATGCGATATTGTGCGATAACAATACATAAGATGAACCACAGAACCGAAATAACCAAACTTGTTCATACTAAAGTAGTCTGTAAGTCTATGAAAACACGGTAGAAAGTCAAGTGTGTTTTTGTAGGTGCGGTCTCATGCGACCGCTTGGGGTTTTTTTCAGGCCTCCCACGTGGACAATAACACGTGCCCAGTTTGTTCAGAGCATTTGTCATCATGATGGTGGTTAAGAGGCCTCCACATCTCTACTGTGATTTTTGCGTAAAATGGCCAATTTTGGCGTTCTTGACCTCAGAAACAAAAAAACATTAACAATTTTGACTTATTGGATAGTGTAGAAAAGCTATTGGCATAGTTCGTAGCGGACTCGCTTTATGTAAATTTTACTGTTATAAACAAATGAAATAAAAAAGTTAGAATGTTATCTCTTATATAGTCGTATAGTTCATAGCGCTTAGAGCATTTAATGCTCTAAGTCGTAGCGGCCTAAAAATTCCGAATTTTTAAATATCATAGTTTTTATATAGAAAAAAAACTTATTCTAAACCAAAAACATCAAAATCGCCTTAGTTAACTGTGAATTTCTCCTATCTACGATAATATTATTGAGCAAAAGTTATACTAGAATAATTGTTACTTCATGAGGAATAAAGATTTTATAATGAATTTATTATCCTATTTCGATAAAAACAATAAATACAACTGCAAAATTACTACAAAATGCGATGCGCCGGCCGTCCGAACTCCTTTAGGATTTAATCATACTCGCTCTTGTGTTTTCCATCTGGCTGTTTCCACGTCCACTTACGTAGGGGTTTCTTAGAGAAAAATCTGTTGGCAAGAAACGGTAGTGTTGTAGAGCGTAGTTTACTAGCATTGATCCTTTATTGTTCCGCGAACCTAGACCGAATTTTTTTTTTGACTCGTCATAGTGACTGCATTCTGCCTGATGGTAAGCAGCAGATGCAGTCCAACATAATGAGAGCGCTCCCCACCGTGGAATAAGCACGATAACGAGCGCACCCATTCATGACGGCCTGCATAAATGCCGTTTCACGCCCCGCTTAAATGACTCGGGACTGTAGGAGCTGGGAAACACATGCACCGGCAAAGAATTCCAAAGCCGAATGGTCTTACAGAGGAACGACTTGCCAATTTTTTTGGTACGAGTACTGATAGTCTGTACAGTATGATGGTGGTTCCTAAGACGAGCACGTGTACTCCGGGAGAGGAAAGGAGAGAGCGGGATAAGATCAAAAAGTTCTTCAGAACACTCCGTAGTAATTCCGGTAGAAGACACTGAGAGAAGCAATGCAGCTGGAGGTTCTCAAGGGAGGCTGTAACCTCAGCATCTCTAATAATGCGTACCGCTCGCCTTTGCAGTCTATCAAGTGCATCGAGGAGGTATTTAGCGGAGCCGTCCCATAGATGGGAACAATACTCTATACTCGATCGCACCTGAGTCTTGTACAGCAAACAGCGCTGCTCGGGAGTGAAAACCGCCTCACCTTATTGAGAATACCCAACTCACGGGAGGCAGTTAAAATAGCACTCTCGATGTAGCATTTTGGATATGATTTCCTAGCCGATGTCCATGCCAAGAATGCTGAGGTTCACCGAAATGGGTAACGGAGAGTTCTGAAGAGAGGGAGGAGTAAGGAAGGGAGTTACCTCGGACGAGAATGCACAAACCTGGGTTTTGCAAGCATTAAACTCGACCAGGTTTTTAGATCGCCACTTAAGACACGATCGAGAGTCAGGTTCACTTTGGCAACCATTTCTTGTCTTTTCACCACGATATCGGCTTGCTTTGCCGCAGGATGTCCCAAGTACCGCTCATGCACCTTACTGTCATTCGCATAACAATGAATATTGCCTAAGGACAACATGTCATTAATATGCAGAAGTAATAGAGTAGGTGAGAGCACAGAACCCTGCGGCACTCCGGCATTGACTTTGAAGAACGCGGAGGAACTACCCTGACAAATGACACGGATCCTCTGCTCTTCTAGAAAGTCTGCAACCCAGGCGCACAAACGGGGCGGCACACCGAAGGCCGGCAACTTGGAAAGAAGGGAACGATGCCACACTCTATCGAAAGCTTTGGCGATATCAAGGCTAACTGCCAGGGATTCGCCATGGTTGTCCATCGCTTCACCCCACGCGTGAGAAACGTACGCTAGAAGATCACCCGTTGATCGCTTTGGTCTTAATCCATACTGGCGATCATGGAGCAGCGAGTGATCCTCTAGGTAGTGAATGCTGGGAATTAATTATCCGCTCAAACACCTTGCACAGCACAGAAATTACAGCGATGGGTCGATAGTTGGCCGGATCCGAGCGATCCCCTTTTTGGGGATGGGTTGTATGTTCGCTTCCTTCCAAGACACCGACAAAATACCAGTATCGTAAGACTCCCTAAACAATCGTGTCAATACAGGAGACAACTCAGCCGCGCATCTGACACAATCGCCGGAACACCATCCGGCCCGCTAGCCTTCCGCTCGTCGAGCGACCGCAGCACGACACGTACATCACTGCCTGATACGAATATCAGGCATGGTGGTCCCACAATGTGCCATAATAGGTGGAGCGGCGCCACAATCGTCGACGCGCGAATTGACGACGCTTGGTCTTCACCGTTTTCGGTGGACCAACGCTGTGCGGTGCTGTGGCAATGACCAAGCAGTGGTCTGACGAGCCTAGAGGTGCAAGCACTGACACTCTATATCCTGCAGGGCGACTCGTCAACAATAAGTCCAACAAGGAGGGCGCGTGACCTACGATATCTGGCATCCTGGTGGGCTGGTCTACCAGTTGCGTAAGGTCTTGCGTCAGAGCGAACGCATGAGCGACTCTACCAGCGTGATAAGTTTTGGAGGAGCCCAACCAAGTTTCATGGTGGGCGTTGCAGTCCCCCAAAACCACCACCTCGTCGTTTGGCAATCCCTCCTGCGCGACATCAGTCACTCGGCCGAGGTGGTCAAAAAGGCTGCTTGTGTTAGCATCTCCTGTGTGGGACCGATATAGGTACGCAAAGACACGGCATCAGGAGCCAAATGCAATGCGCACCTGAAGGATGTGAAAGGAGGGGTCTTCCAAACAGTGCAGACTACGACAACAAATGTCAGCCCTCACGTACAGAAATACTCCGGCTTTCGCGAGGAAATGCTCCTCAAGCTGATAGCCGGGGTACCTTAAATAAGACGTGTCAGCAGGGCGCCGAATTTGAGTCTCCGTCAGAAAAAGCAATGCAGGCCGCGCCGACTCGAGGTGTTGGTGGACGGCGTTGAGGTTAGAATGGAGCCCATGTTAGTGAACTCCACCTCAAACAGCGAATTGGTGGTGGGAGAGGAAGAAGCCGCTGTATTATCTGCATGAACAAAGTGAGAGTTTTCCGCTTCACCATTGGAAGAGCGTTGCAACCACAGCTGACACGCCGGACAGAAGAGCCCCCATACCCTCCCTGAAGTGGTCGCCGGGTCCCACCATTTCCAGTCACCAACCGGCACGACGATCCACTCCGAGATTATGCGCGACCTGGTGAGGCAGCCTCCCGAGGTGGTTAGCCCCAGTCGGGCCTCTGTACTATGCCGCGGGCGGCCAGCGGCACCACCGTTTCTACGGGTCTCCCTTGCCGGCGTGTCGAGTTCCGTCTCCCGCTCAATGGTTCCACGGCAGAACTCTCTGGTTCACAGATTGCAACAATAGCCGCTCCCCTGGCTCGCGACCGCTCCCGGAACGCGACCTGTGACGAGCATAGATCACTTGGCGGGCGTACACTGCCTCACGGTGGTCGATAACCGGGCGAGCTGGGCTCTACCACCAAATGCTCAATTAGCACCACTCAGGGGTCACATGTAGGGTCTCAAGGGTACACACCTACGGATGTGAGCATTGTTAACCTCCAATTCCCCTAGGAAACACTCAAATTCTGACTCTCCTTTACCTATTCGAGCATTGAAGTCTCCCATGATGACTAAGGTGTAGTGCGATATACATTTACGTTTTTCCATATTGATGTTATCCTAGAAGTCTCAACTCGATCGTCTGTTGTTGCGCTGGTCGGTGCGTATGCTTATAATGGCTAGTGTGTATTTGGATGACAGTCACATTTTGGCGTACGCCACTATTGGCCTATTGGAGATCTCACTACTGCAACCGGATATTACGAATTCCATTACCGCCTACAGATACTCATTTCCCTAGGGAAATGAGTATCTGTACGGCTAGCCGTACTGCTCTTATCAAGGTCCGCCCAGGAGAAAGCCGGCAGGCTGCCGCCCTCTACCGGGGCAATGCACTTATTTAGTGGAGGTGCAAACTCGCCATGTCCTAAGGTACTTACGGGTTGTGTGGTATTTCTTGGAGATATCTGTGCAACGAGATATCCCACCAACCCTGATACCTTTCCGCATCGGTCCGGGACTGCTTATTTGGTAAACCTTATTCGCAGCTGACCTGTATATCTACAGGTCGTTCCCACTATCCGCCACCTGTGGACCCGGTAGGTAGCTGAAGACTTGCCCCTACCAGCGTAAAAACGCCTACATGCCCTAAATTAGATATGTTCAGACATGTTAATGCTTGCGCAACCCTTTCAGATCTTTGATGGCAATCCAATACCTTTTAGCCAAAAGGTTTAGGTTTCCATGTTGACTTCCAATGCAAGTCAAACTGGCAGGTTTTGGTGACCAGTACATGTCAGAAAGTCACTAGAGTGCTTCGTTGTCTTTACCGCCTCAGAAAATTTATAGCTACCTACATGCTTGTGCAGTGCAGACTTTAATTTGCATCTACGTTAAAGTTACGTTAAAGTTAAGTTAAAGTCGAGGACGTTACCAGGCTCCTCTCATCGTTAGATACTTTTAAATGAGCAGGTCCTCATAACCTGCCTCCGATTTTTCTTCGCAATTGCGCAAAAAGTATATCTGTCCCTGTTTATCTTCTGTTCGTTAAGTCGATTACTAAGTGTTGTGTTCCCTCAGTGTGGAAATCAGCCTATATAAAACCAATGGGCGATTTTCTGACAGCCCAAATTAAAAAGTAAAAATTAGTTCAAAAACACTCGATAGATGTCGTTTTATGAAAGCCGTAAATACCTAAGGGCTTTAATAAATTCTACACTTTTACTTGTCTACCAAAAGAATAAAAAAATAGTATTTACTTACCTATTTATATTCAGGACATCCAGAACCTATTTCTATTTTGGAATAGAATAAATATTACGCAGCCATACACGTGCTCTTCATGAACCCGCCTTTTACCATGCGCCATACTAATCTATGCTAAGCGCCATCTATGAAGTCATTTACGAACCAATTTCTTTTTTTTTTTGATCTCGGAAAATCGCCCATTCTTAAGAAAGGATCAAAATCTGACATATCAAATTACAGACCGGTTTCCAAACTGTGTATTCTGGCTAAATTGTTAGAAAAAATTGTGCATAAGTATTTATATGAAACATTAAAGACAGTTTTTACTGAATGTCAACACGGCTTTCTACAGGGAAGATCTACTACATCTAATCTTATTTTACTGAACGACTTTTTGACGGACTCGATGAACGGAGTTGGACAGGTGGACGTAATATACACAGATTACAGCAAATGCTTCGACAGGATTGAACACAGTTTATTGTTTCAGAAATTGGCGAGTGTTGGAATATGTGGCGACCATTTAATCTCAGGCTGTGGTTATTAACAATTATATTTCTAGCTGGGTAATGGTGCCTAGTGGGCTACCGCAAGGCTCCCTTCTGGGCCCTATATTGTTTTTAATATTTATTAATGACATTGAAGCCTGTTTTCATCACTCTCAATTGCTTTGTTTTGCTGACGACATGAAAATCTTTTAAAAAAAATTTAACCTCATCTGATGTGTCCGATCTGATCTGACCCGGTTGGATTATTATTCCAAACAGAACAAGCTAGACTTCAATCCTTCTAAATGCTCTGTCACAACACTCACAACATTTAGCAGGAAAAATAACAATGTTCTATCACAGTATATCCTCAAGGACCAAATCCTACAAAAGAGCTCGGTTGTACGAGATCTAGGAGTCCTTCACGACTCAAAGCTCCTCTTCGATGACCATATTGATGCAATGGTTAAGAGAATGTCCCCTAGACATTACACACCCATTTATTTACCATTGGTTTCATCCAATTACCGCCAAAATTCGTTTATGTTGCGAGCGAGTACAAGTGTAAACCAAATATGCAACGATTTCTATTTCGACATGTTTCATTCTGGCGTGTCCTCGGCGAGGCGACTAGTGAGCATTAGAGTAAACTATTTATCATGATATTATTATGTAGCTTTTTAGTCTTATAAGTTTGTACTAGATTAGGTTTGTTTATGTTCCCACTAAAATATTATTAAGCTAAATTGATATTTATAAGCGAAGACCTTTTATTGGCTATCAGTGTATACAATGTTACTTTATAAAATTACTTGAAGCTGTTGGTTTTCCGAAAATTAGATAAATAAACTAAAGCTACGACTTTTGGGCGGTGATTAGCTTGATCTGACTGATCTCCATTTTGGGGACTGGTTGCACATTAGCCTCTCTCCACGATTCCGGTACACAACCTGAAGGAGCGAGAGACGATAAAGACGCGTTAACACGGGGACAACTTTGCTGCTTACGTTTTCAGTACTATTGCTGGGATGAAATTAGGATCATTAGCTTTCCGGATATCGATTGACTGCAGCTCCGCACACGTCACACAGCTTGATTTTAATATCTGGCATGGTGTGGTGGCCATAGTGAGGAATTTGTAGGTGGCTGTGTATTACAGTCATCGATTTGGGAATTAACGGCAAAGAGTCCGGTTAGGAGATCGACCTTTTCCTGCGGTTTGTGAGCTAAATTTCCTCAGGACATCTCAGTGGTAGCAGCGAGGGTTGGCAGAGGTTGGTTTGCACGGCTTTGGCCAGACGCCAGTAGCTACGCCTGCCCGTGTGATGCATGAGGAATTCTTGGCAAACTCGTGCAACGTGCTAGGCATCCGCTCTAATAATAATAATAATAAAATTCTTTAATTCAGGCAATATACAATGTAAAGATGGTAAAAAATACAATGAGGCCCATATAATATATAAATGTAGGCCCTTTTAAAGGACTTGGTGGCACTATAAAGCTGCTATCAACGAACGTGTTTTAAGATCACCATAAGGGATGATTTATATTAGAGCGGGACGTGCACGGGTGGCACTGATTTGGGACGTTGCATACATTTTGTATGAAGCAGTTCATATTACACCGTGCATGACCCGCTCTAATATAAATCATCCCTAAGCCTTGCCTCTGATTCACCCGCCTGCTTGTTCTCAACAGTGCTGGCACGGCGAGCGGTTGCGCCTGCCTTTGCTGATGAAATAGGAGTTCGGAATATAATATTCCATCCCTTAGGCTATCTCATCCGCATCGGCTGTGGCACTAGCTGACGGGTCCTTCTCACTGAAGCAGCGCTACCTCCAAGGTACGGATGCAAAATAGTCCCACATACTGTCCCAGTCTGCCGACATGTAGTATCATAGGTTTGGTTTGGTTTGTTTCGAAATCGATGTTGGTGGTAGCGACGCCAGGGGCACTTTGCTAGATATCAAGGCGTGAACTGAGGAACTTAAAGGAGCTCGGATCTCAACCCGGTATCCAGCAGAGCGACACGTCAGCAGAACGTCAGGAGTGCACGTGGTAGACTATCTCTGGGATCCTGGTGGGCTGGTTCACCAGTTGAGTCAGGTCATGCGTGTACCACTAGGAAGGAAAAGGAAGGGTCTTCCAGATAGTACAGACGGCGACAACATTCGTCTGAACGAATAAGCAAAACCGGCTTTGGCTTTGAAGGATTTCTCAATCACAAAGCCAGTAGTACAGGTAGGTGGTGTCAGTCGGTATGTGTAAGTTTCCTCATTTAATTAAGTTTTATTCAAATTTTTTAGAGCTATTTACTATTTTTTTAAATGGATTTCCTAAGTAGAATCGTATCTAAGTATCTAGTAATATCTTAAAGGATCGGACAGGGTTTTTGATACGTATTATATACATGATGTTGGTTTTCTTATGGTCCAAACGAAATCTTTCGATAGGGCACTCCATTATCGTCGTGTTGCGATTTGCCGATACCTATAGTTCCAAAAAACTTTCAAATGTCGGCAGAAAAAGAAGACGAGATATGGCGACGTTTGCTTTAAGTCTATCCAGGTTACACCGATTTCTAGCTGCCTTAAATTTTTTCCAAATTTCTTCCAGAAGACCTGTTTTGAACTTACGGAATGCTCGATCCCTACGCCTCATCGCCTTTTGAATGTCCTTCGTCATCCAAGGCACCAGTGACCGTTTCACCCCCGATCTTCCTGACAGGAGCATGACGATCGTAAATGGTATATTGACCTTTGTCATAATACAGGTTGCTTGAACCAAGGCATCCTGATTGATCTTAGATGCTTTGATCTGTATATTATCAACATCAATATTAGCAAAGTAGAGCCTGTACAGTATTAGTATGGTAAGTAGGTCTGATTGGGTTTTGTTTAGGCGCTTAATTGTATAGGACAGAAAAACTTAATCGTGATAGAAAAAACCAGGAGCGACATGTTGACCTTGGGTGGACGCCTTTGGATTTCTGGTGAATCCAACTAAATAACTAGCTATCGAAGATAGTAATTGGATGTACGATAAATTAAATTTTGATGAACACCTCGAGGGTAACAACTACAAGTATGATGGAGCGAATCTTGCATTACATTTGCCTCAAAACAAAAAATCTTAGCCTCGTTATTGATTACACCCTGAACTGGAAATCACAAATATTTAAATTTCTCAACTTTTCTGTAATATCTTTCAAACAAACGGTCTGTATTTATTCAGAAATGCACTAAAAGGTCGAGACTTACTGACTACAAGAATTGACAAATATTTCCAGCCAGAATATTGTATTAAATCTGCAAAAGTATCACGTGTACAACTATGCATTATTAACCTTTACTGACTGTAAAAGGAAACACTCGAGGGCTTTGGACATTTACTTTATTCCAACCACAGTTAATTAGAGCACAACACAAGATTATACATTCTGTCAAAAAAGTTTCGGGAATGGATGATATGATTTGTTTATGATTCCAAATTCAATTTTTTGTTTTTTTTGTTGTTAGATTGGCACAACTGTTATCCATTTTGGCGCGGAGTTTGAGTTGCATCTGTTATTTAGATTAAATACAGTGCTGTTTTTAGTAAGTTTATATCTAGTGTGTATTGCGAATTTCATAATGGATAAAAACATCGAACAAAGGGTTTGTCTTAAATTTTGCGTTGCCAATGGAATTTCGTGTTCGGAGTCACTGAAAATGTTACAGAAGGCTTACGGTGAATCGACTTTATCAAAAACACGTGCTTATGAGTGGTACAAAGCGTTCAAAAGCGGACGAGATGTGATTGAAGATTTGCTTCGCTCTCCATCAACGTCTTCAACTGAAGTTAACATCGCAAAAGTGAAGGAAATTGTGACTGAAAATCCCCATTCAAGCTTGAGAGACATAGCCGCTGAACTTTCTGTGCCTCACGAGTCGATCCGTACCATTTAAAATAATCACTTGGGTATGAGACATGTTGCCGCTCGGCTATTACCCTGATTTTTTCCAAAAACTCAATCGCATATGAGTCGCTGAGGACATGCTAGAACGAGTCAATTCCGACCCAACATTCATGCAACGCATTGTTACTGGTGACGAGACGTGGGTTTACGAGTTTGACATGCACACTAGTCAACAAGTTTCGGAACCGAAACCGAAAAAACCACTCCAAAGTTGATCAAAAATCAAAGTCATGTTGACTGTTTTCTTTGACTATCGCGGTATTGTGAACTTGAAATTCTTGCAGGAAGGTCAAACGGCAAATAAAGAATATTATTTATCAGCTTCAAAAACTAACATACCTTTTTTTTTTTTTTTACTTGGTTTTCTAAGACATTCTTTTAGTTATAATTTGTTTGTTTAGATTTACGTATTTTTAGGTGAAAGTTCAGTTACTTTTATAATTTAGTATGATGTATCGAGTTCGAGTAGAAGTTTAATGTTGAGTCGAGTGAGAGAAACATTTAAATTTATAGATAGAGAGTAATAATATTGTATGTATCGAGTTAGAGTTCGAGTAGGAGTTTAATGTTGAGTCGAGTGGGAGAAATATTTATAATTTATTATGATGTAACGAATTAGAGTTCGGGTAGGAGTTGGAAGAGTAGATACATAAATTATTATTACCTATAAATATAAATGTTTATCCCACTCGACTTAACATTAAAACCTAAAAATACGTAAATCTAAACAAACAAATTATTACTAAACAATACAATTATCCACTAGGAAATAATGTCTTATAAAACCAAGTGAAATAATATAAAGTCTGTGAAGCTGATTATTATTATAGTAAATAGGTACTACGCTGTTAATTATGATTAATTTACCAATATACCCTTACACCTCCTTAATAGAATAATTATTACACACCCCATTAAGATAATCATTATTACACAGCCCCTTAAATCAGGTTATTCCTATCTGTTTGTTTCTAAACACAACCATACATTTTCAACATCGTTCTCATTTCCCTCACTATCAAAAAAGAAATTATTGTTTTTCTAAATTTTCTCGGGTCTGGGTGTTTTCTATGTATAATAAGTATGTATTTAAGTATTTTAAGTATGTTTATCCGTTGTCTAGTAACCATTTAACGAGTTTCTTCGAAGCTTTTCTTGGGCTAGATAATTGGTGTGACTGTAGGAAAGTTTAATTTTTTTTTAAATTTTTAATTTATTTCACTTTCATTTATTACACTATCATTTATTGCAACTTCAATTATTTCACCTTCAATTGCTTTACCTTCGTTTATTTCAACTTCAATTTATTTTATCTTCATTTGTTGCTCTATCCAATTTTCAAATATTGACACCTTCTTGAAAACCCTTATAGCTTCTACTACTCGACGTTCTTGACTATTATTAATTCTTCTTTGATTATTAATTCTTCTTTGATTATTAATTCCTCTTTGACTAACTCCTTCTCGATCTTCTTCATCATTACTGTTTCTTCTTTGTCTATCTACTTCTCAGCGTTCTTCATCATTATTGCTTCTACTTTGACTAGCTCCTTCTCGACCTTCCACTTGTTCTATATTATCATCATCTTTTAACTGCCAAAATGCTCTTATTCTTATGTTACTTTCTTGTCCTTCTAAATGAATTCCTTGCTCCTCTTCATTTATTTTTAGCGTCTTTACTCTGACGATTGTTTCTTTTCTCATCGTCCACCCAAATTTTGTAAACGTTTCTTACATTTCCAACCATAATCCCCTTTCTACATCATTCGTCCTTTGTTTTATAAAATATTGTAGATAAGCCTTGTAGTAAACTTTTGTACCTTGACGCAAGAATGACGAAACTGTTGTTATGCTTATCCACAATCCACCAATTGTTTACTTCGTTGCTAGGGTTATAATTTGTTCCTTTGTAAGCTTTTTTATTCCAAATGTTTTTTCATTTCTTCAACCCTCTAACATGAATTATAACGTTCTTCCTGGGCCCATAACCTGTAAAAGGAAAAACTTGAGTGCTTTGGATGGACAGTTACTTTATTCCAATCACATTCAACAAGGGCACAACCCAAGATTATTAATATTATCAAAATTACGCAGTCGTTCTATCTAAGTTCTTCATTTAAACTCAAACCATTCCAATTCATGTCAAGAGCGAGTTGATTGTATTGTATGTGGCCGGCTAGCAGGTAGCTGGCCTCCTTTCAACACTCTAAACTATCTTCCTTTTGTTTCATATATGTCTGTGCATCTATCAAAGATTTTTTGGCGGCGAAGTTATGCATTACCTCGCTAGATGCCGTTGGTACCGTACTTTTGCAATGGAAATTGTAATTGTTTTTATACAAACCTGTAGGTTTTGGCTTAAAAAGATAGGCTACGTATTGTTAATCATAATAAAGTGTTTCGAATTACGATGGATAATCATAATGTTTGTTTGTTGTAAAAGACCACATAGCAGAAGCATGAAAAAAGAAGGTACGTAGTTTCGCTAGTTAGGGTTAGATGGCGTTACGGTTACAGTACGTTAAAAGCAAGAGATGTTGCTATTCGACAACAGATGGCAAGATAACAGTAAATAAGTGATTTTGGGATCTTGAAGTATTGGTTTGTGAGAAACACAGAGAGTGTGTGTGAGAGCCAGT
Organism: Scoparia ambigualis; assembly: GCA_963921215.1. Taxonomy (NCBI): domain Eukaryota; kingdom Metazoa; phylum Arthropoda; class Insecta; order Lepidoptera; family Crambidae; genus Scoparia; species Scoparia ambigualis. The sequence continues at coordinate 24,243,767 of OY992503.1, forward strand.
GAGAGAGGGGATGGGGGATGTCATTTTGTCAGCTTTTGGAAGCGGTGAATGGTGATGCCGTTGTGTTCGTTTTTAACTAAGTCCTAGCTCTCTTTGAAATACTATATTTCTGTATTTCTATTCAATCAAACGTAATAATGCGGCTGAGTGATTGAGAAAGCTCTATTTTATATAATTTTCTTTTGGTGTTTTCTATAGATTGAACTATGTAAAACGTACATTTACCGTCACATTATGGCAGGTAAGATTGTTCTGTTGATTATTTCATTAATTACTTGTGGGCTCCATAGTAATATGGTGTTGGCTCATCTAATTTTTAACTATTTGACATGACCAAATGTTTGTGAATTGAGGCGGGAGATTTGACTACCTACCATAAGCCCGAAAGTAAAACAAATAATGATTCTAAGGCATTGTCTTCGTGGTAATAAACTTTAATGTAGGTATGTTTTCTTATTTCTTTCCAGTTAACAGTGCAGTTATGATTGAAGTGGATCCAAAGCTGTTTATTACCTGTCGCCTATGTCTGGAGGAAATGGGTGTTTATCAGATTGTTCCAACAGTGCAACAGCAGATCAAATACTGCTTTGATATAAATGTAAGTTCTTATTTAAATTAATAAGTTAACATAGCTATTTTAAGTTCAACATTAACTTTATCTTATGACTTCAGTAAAAGTAAACTGTCATTTCAACATATTCTTCTGTTTTCTATGTTCTTGCTGCGTAAATGTAAGTAGGTACTTGTTCTGTTATGTACTATTGTTTATTTTACTAAATAAAATACCTACTAATACAATGAAAGTGTTAAAAATACATAAAATTGTGTGTGTCCTTTTTTAGGGTTCCATACCCAAAGGGTAAAAACAGGACCCTGTTACCAATACTCCACTGTCTGCCCGTTTATCTGTCACAAGGCTGTATCTCGTGAACCGTGATAGCTAGACAGTTGAAATTTTCAAACATGATGTATTTCTATTGCGGTTATAACAACAAATATTTAAGGGGGGGTTTTTTTTTGCTGTTTTTTTGCTTGATATTAAGAACGGCAACACTTATACGTTTGAAATATTCACAGAATATTTAGTATCTTATGTTGTATAGACAATGGTATGGAAACCTTCATGCGCGAGTCTGACTCGTACTTGGCCTTTTTTACTATTATCTTGATAGCCTGCGCCTTGATAGCCTTTTAGCATATAGGGACAACCCAAGTCTCTGAAGCAGATATTCATATTTATTTTTATTCACTTTCAATTGGTAACATAGGTACATACGTAACATAACAGTTGAAACCAGGGGTTTGGCTCCAAAGTCTGTCATCAAAACAACGAAGTTTGTTTTGACAGTCATACTTAGAATAGCCTGTTCCTCAGTAGTTAAGGATTCATGGTGAAGTGCCTTTCATCTTCAGCCTTATTGCCACTTACCAGATGAGATAAAGGACATGCACCTACCATTTAATAAAAAATGCAAGATTGAAGTACCTAAGTAGCTGTATACTGTTTTGTTTACTAAATTATTATTTTTATTTCAGGTGGAACCATTTGATGGCCTTCCTCAATTACTTTGCAAACAGTGCAAGATACTTTTAGACGAATATTCTGCAAATAAAAAGAAGTTTATTGATAAGCAAGAATCATTGATTTTAAAGTTGAGGGTTAGAAAGGTATGTAATAAAAGTAATATTTATTTCTCTACTTGCTGCATTCAGCAATTTTCAATATTAAATTTACAGACTACTAGCTTCTGCTAAATTGGTCTGTTGTAAATTTTAGAAGGTTCTGTGATGGGGACATTGTAGAAGGATTAGGATAGGAGATAGATTGGAGCCCAAAACTTATCTTGGTCACTCTTGAACCTACCCACCTAGTATTTTAGAGACAGTGCTTGCTTTTGCAAGCTGCATGCAACATAAAAATCACTATGTAGTACAGACTGCATTTAAACAGTAAACAGGCTTCAGTCACTTCTGAGTGCTGCGTGTGCCTCAGATGTCTTTCGCTCGCTACTGCAGCTAAAGATATTTTTAGCTTCAGCTGTTGAGGCCTCATGTCCCCTGTCTTCTGTCCCAGTCTATAGCATGCAAGGCTCAGAATTCACTTTTAGGGATAAGGCAGGGAACACAGCGTAATATGTATATTATTTGTCATTATTTCGTAACTTCTATGCTAAGCTGTGCAGTTTCTTGCGCCAGTTCCACAGCTAAAAGACGTCTAACCTATCATAGGTAAAAAGTGGATCTGGACGATTCGAAAGTGCTCATTTATTTAGTTTACTTGGATAAAGAGATTATGACTATGACTATTATGTACTTATATACATCATATGAGAATAAAGGTAAAACATCAATAAAAAAATGGCAGTATCCAAACCATAGTCACAGTGTAACTATTTCATACAGTGGGGCAACGCCTTTGATTGTGCCTTTGATGTGGGGCGATGCCGCCGCTCGCGTCGGTATCCACGCGGTCGTTCGCCGATAAGCAAAGGTTGTCCAAAAATTTGAAATTTTTGATATTTTTATTGCTTATTTTACGTACATAAACGGTTGAACCAATTTTGATTAGTTGTTAAATTCGCGCAATAAAGTTCTCTGTTGCGCGAATGTCGAGTAAGTCGAATGTCAAATTTATAATAAAAATAGCGGATTTGTGGTGCCAGCCAAGTTAATGTACCTACTTACTTAACAATTAACGATTTAAAGTTAATTACGACTGTACTCACTTCAATTTCGCAAGGTACATAATAATAACAACTATATCAACTCCGATAATGCTATGACTGGATAACAACATATTTACGTACTTTAAATAATAATAACTAAAAAATGTAAAATAAAAAAGTAATGTTTGACGACCTCCGTGGTCGACTGGTTAGCGCGCCGGGTCTGGCTCGCGCCATCTCTGAGGTCCCGGGTTCCATTCCCGGTTGCGTCAATTTAGAGTAAACTGTTTTTCGAATTGATTTCGGGTCTGGTTGTTTGATTTCGGGACTAGATAACGATAACGTTAAACACAGATTTTTTTTTAAAACAACCATTATTGACAAGTTTCAATAGAAGCTTCTTGGGCTAGATAATCTATGAAATTTTAAATTCCTGAATTGTGTATCGACGACGACTTACAACCGTACACAGAACAATGAGTATGCACCATTATATTAAATTAGGATCACTGAACGTAAATTAAAAAAACGTTTAAAACACGCAGTACGCGCACGTGACTGCCCTTCACGGTCGCCCCCGCAAACTGCTCTGGGTTGTGTGAATCTCGCCGCACCGCCCGGTTCTCCGCGGGTTCCCCTTCCTTGCTCTGCTCAAGTACCTTCGTTGCCCAACTGTATGCTTGTAAAGCTGTGATCCAAACATACATACATTTACTTATAATGACGACTATTATCCCCGAAGGGTTAGCCAGAGACTAGGGCAATGAAGACAGCATAAGCAGTCTTCTACCATAGTCCACTTTTCACCAAAAAGCGACTGCACATGTGCTCAGCCTGACAGGTGGTGAGCCTATCGCCGCTCTATGCTGTTGGATGTATGTGCAGTCTTTAGTCCGTTAGTCGCCTTTTACGACACCCAAGGGAAGAGAGGGGGCACTACCCCCTCTCCTATTCTTTCACCGCTATGTGACACGTCTATATACGCTTTAGTTACCAAACAAGTTTTTATTATCATAACTTAATTAATGGCTTCGCGTTTAGCATTAAGCTAATTTCATGTGGTACCTATACAACCCTATTTTTTCTTTATACAAAAACAATTAAAGGTGAGTTCCACCCAGTGATTTTTGCACATAGGTTTCTTGGGGAAAGTTGTTCAGTTTCACGGGTGGAACTCGCCCTTAATTGTTTTTGTTTATAGAAAAAATAGGGTTGTATATTTTTAAAGTACATTTAGTGTTGTTTGGTAGATTCAATTAAAATGGAGTCTCACAACACGTGTTGTGTCTCAGATCACGGGGGAAACTCCTAAACATGTTTATAGAAAATTTGGTTTACCAACTTCAGTATTTCATTTTGTTTTCATCTGATACTTGTTAATACTTGTCACTTTAAATTACAATTCCATGCTTACCTACGCTTGAGCAAAGATTTTGTTATAAAAATTTAAAGAAATGTAGGTACTTACCTAATGGTTACTTTCTACAATTTGTTTTTGCTTTCGGATTTATCATTAACAGAATAACTACCTACCTATATTAACATGAATCACTTTTTTTTCAGGAAGAGGAATCACTTTTGCAACCTGTGATAGATTCTGTGGACAAGCGTATAGATAGACAGGATAATTATTATGAATCTGAGGAAGATGTAGATTCATCTAGTTTAAAAACACCTAAGATTCGTAAGAAAAGAATTAATCGCTTGATATCCAACAGTTCAACAGCCAGTGCGGCATCAGCTGAAATAAAAAAGAAAGCACGAAAACAAAACAAACATTCAACAAAATGGAAAAAGAAATACCACAAAAAGTTTGTTTGCAACATTTGTTCAAAGCTTCATAAGGAGAAGAAGAATTTGATGAATCATTTATTGGATGACCATTCATGCATAAAGTCTAAGTACCAATATATTTTTGATAAGCCATGCTCAGTAAATTTAATAAAATTTGATGATAAGTTAAATAGCACCGGATCTAACGATACAATTATGCTTGATCAAGAGAAAATTTTACAATTTAATAAAGCAAAATCTCTCTATCATGTTTTATATATTGCTCGAAAGAAAGAATCAAAAACAAATTTAAAAGAAGAAAATATAGAATCTTTAAAACGCGGACAGTCCGCAAGTTCTGGCGATAATTTCCTAGTAGCTAGAAAAAAATGTAAAACAAATAGAGTTCTCTCAAGAAGCTCAAATGAAACAGTGCTAATTGATGGACAAGAAGATAAAGCTTCCGAGAAATGTGACATTGCAGGGAAAGAGGACAAAAGTAAATCTATCGCAAGACCTAACAATATACTAGATTTTAAGCCCGATGAATGTATAAATATTGACGACTCATCTGATAGCGACACTGAAAACAACACCTTAAATAATTCAAAGCCAACTGAAGCAAAAATTGAGTACAAAACAATAGAAAATATAATTTCTGTTTGTCGTAGTAAATATCTGAGGAAGTTAGAGTTATCGCAAAATGAGAGTAATCAGCCATCTAAAATGTTAACCCATTCAGAATCTCACCTGAAACATAAAGTATTGAGTATTGGTAGAAAAATATTAAAGAAAGGAGGCAACTTTACTGGCACTGGATTGCTAAGATATATGGAACATAAAAATCTTGACATTTCTTGGTTACCCAAATTTCCATCCCATGGTGAGTCTGGAGAACATTTGGTACGTATAATGACAAAGATAAAGTTTGCTAACCTAGAAGATACAAATGATGATATTGGGTGGCAGGATGTGCCGATAGAGGAGGAATGTCATAACCCTTTGTTTATAGAAGTCACTAAAAGAGCGGACGCTTCTGATAGTGCCGAACTGACTTTTAATAAAACAAGTACCTGCAGTGTAGTGCCGTCAACCATTATATCTAAAACATTTGCCCCTGCAACTAGTTCCGAAGCAGTCAATGCAATTCCATCGTCAATGAATTGCGCCGTTTTATATGCTGCTGATCCTGAAACGAATTCAACGAAAATATTGAATCAGAGTCCTGTTGCAAACCCAAAACAACTACCCAAAAAGTTAAACGCAAATGATTCAAAATCAGTTCTACTTACGAAAAGTAAGATAGATAAAGTGAACAATAAATCTATTGTTATAGACTTAGATGATGAACAAAACAATGAAACTAATTTACTTATGCCAGTTATAACATCTACTACTTCATTAGCCAAAGTTACTAAAGATAAAGAGCGATTGAGTACATCAGATGTTAAGGCACCAGAAAAGAGTGTCCCCAGAATCAAGGTTAAGCCAGCTTCTGAATTGATGAAGCCGGAAAATATTGTACAAACAAATGATAATCAAAATGGTGCATGGACCACAGTCACAAATAATTTTGAAAACCGGTCGACATCAAACATTTCTGTAGGGAATATATTTATTCAAGGTTTGATGATGCCCCAAATTCATAGTGTTCAGTCCATTAAGCTTCCACCTGAGCAAAATCCAACAAATCCAGCACCTAATCCAGCTCAGCAGACAAAAACACCGCCTAATACAGAGTATTTGATATTAGATACTATAGAATTGCCTAATACAAAAACTGATTCTCCTTTCAAGTACTTCAAAGATCTGTTGTTACTACACAACATATATTTATTAGATCCCATGTTCGTTATAACGCGGGACTATATCTGTCTATTAAAAATAAAAGTGCAGTTCAAAGATGCGTACAAAGATAAGCCTGTTACATTATGTCTGTCATTATTCTATGTTCAAAATTCTTTTTGTATTTGTATAAAAGACAGTAATCGTATCGACATCAATATGACAAAAATATCTGCGATGTGGCAGTGGGAAGTGTTCAAAGTGTTTCAAGGTGACATTTCGAACAAAATACTGCATAACTCTATAAAGGCAAGCCAGGAAGTGCATCAAAACACTAAAACGTTTTTGTGTCTCCTTAAATCAATAAATTGTAGGCAGTAGGCTAGTATAAAACATAAAAGAACACAAAATATTGTTTTTTATAAAATTTTATTGCATTCGCAACTTAAGGGGGCTTAAACGGTGAAAAGGGAAAATTTTCTATTAGCTGTTATTCAAAATGTTTTAGCTATTTCGCACTGACATTTTCAGAATGTTACAGAAAGAATATTTAGAAGTATTACAGAACGTATGTGTGAAGGGATGACTGTTCCAAAACACGATTGGAAACATTTTGCTTTACAGAAAAAAAATCCTGAAGTTACCCCTAACATTTCATATAAATGCACATTACTGCCGTGTTTTACAATAATAATTCCAATAAATTCACCTTTTTATTTCTTGACTGATTTGGATTTCCAAAAATCTAAACATTTTTATTAACTTTTTGATAAAAATGTGAATGGCACTTACGAATTACCGCGGACCCCGCACCGCGCAACACCGGCGAGGGCCCGGTATAATGTTGGAATTTTCGCTGATCGCTTAACCCCCCTTAACACACTATTAAGTATTACAATAAATATTAACAGAATTATAAAAATGATTTTCGTTGCATGTGAGAAAACAAATATCATGATAACGAAACGAATAAAAAAATGTACATACCTCAGATTTTGTTTAACGCAGTTTGTCCCATTCGTATTTCGTCACGATTTCAAAAAGGTCCCATTCGCATTTGGTCCCATTCGCATTTGGTCCCATTCGCATTTGGTCCCATTCGCATTTTGTCCCATTCGCATTTGGTCCCATTCGCATTTTGTCCCATTCGCATTTTGTCCCATTCGCTTTTGGTCCTATTTGCAAACGTTCACACACTCAGATAAATTAAGTCGTTTAACATTTTCATAATGGTGGTATGTTTGAAAACATAAACATGCAGCTTGATTCGTGTCTCAAGGTACTCTTCGATCAAATCGCACCACTCTCCACTGCTACGCACTTTTCACAACACTTAGAATCCGTACGCTCCCCTCCTCAATAGTATTAGTAACCTCACGAATTTTAAATAAGTATTGACTTTTTCAGCAAGTTCCGAACCGTGCAAGTTGCATTGCATGCCTAGCTACTGCTGATGTTGTATTCTAGGTGGCGAGTTATTATTAGTGTGGGTAGGGTTGCTAGGCCCATAAATAGAAATGCCGGACACAGATTCATATTTAGCTGGACATTTTGCCCTGCAAGTCTGACGTATTGGTTTTTAACATTTAACATATTCTTGACTCTGCGACATTTGTTATGCGTCGCGCCGCGTGACTCGTTCACGTACACATTCTTTTGGCATATTTAGACGAGCGCGATGGGATTGATCAAAAGCCTTTCAAGGGCTGGACGGACCGGACTTCTATACATTTTTGTGGACACTACTACTACACTACCTGGCAACCCTAACGGCTCGGCCACGACCTTGCCGCTGTGAGCGGAGCCGACATATCTTAGAGACTTGTTTCTTTAACACCTTCTTTCGTAGTAAAGAAGAGAGATATTCATCTCTCAATTTTTCTTTTGAAGGGATATCGAGCTAGGTAATAAGTATAAAGTGAACGATAGTAAATTGTTTAATTTTAAAGAAACAAATATATATTTTTTTCTGTTGTGTTCCGCTTTGTAGTAATCTGTTTTATCACAATAAACCATTTTTTTTGATACAATATGTCTGCTTTGACATCAAAAAAATAATGAATTAATTATTTACAATAATAATATAATAAAATAAAAAATTGTTGCATTATACAAAACAATACAATACAAAATAATGAAAAAAGCCCCTGGGTCTAAGAACCAGGACATCTGAAGGTCTCGAGTTGGATCCCAGCGGGGGTACATGTTCCAATATTAGGTATCAAAACAGAATGGGACAAAATGCGAATGAGACCAAATGCGAATGGGACCAAATTCGAATAGGACCAAATGCGAATGGCACCAAATGCGAATGGGACCAAATGCGAATGGGACAGAATGCGAATGGGACCTTTTTTGAAATCGTGACGAAATGCGAATGGGACAAACTGCGTCAAACCCCTCAGATTCCCTCCTGAGGTAGAAATTTTTTGAGCGTTTCGTTTTGAGTTATTAATAATCAAATATACCACTGATCCATTTCATTCTAATGAAATGATAACATTCACAATGATAAGAATAACATTCTTTATTTTTTTTCCTCTTTATTTAGTTTAGGGCTTTTGTCTACATGGATATGCCAGCCCCATTGTATATTCCCAATTACAGTCTCAAACTAATAAAATACATGATTAATTGTTACAGGAATCACTGTTTAGCTATTTTAACTAACATATAATTTTTTTTGCCAGATCTGATTTAGGTTTTGATAAAATATTGTATTGTGTAGTTTCTGCAATGGGGAACCTACGCCCAAAGAAAGTTGTAATTTTTCTTTGATTTTGAGTCTTATTAGGAGTTCTTAAATTACAAAGGGTTCTATAAATCGTTACCGCCCAAGGGTGGTTTGAAGAACGGCTGCATGCTTTGTAGCCGTTCCATTATGAAGTTAGCTAGGTTAGTTTGTATTTACTCATACGAGTAAATGTAAAAATGTACATTGGATTCGTTGAAAAGAAACAAATGATCGTTGCAATTGTTGGCTGTTTCTATTTCTGTTTGTTACTGAAGACTGGTAAATTTACTATTCGCTTTTTGTTTAATTACAAATAACTATTATGTCGGACGATTGTGTTATGTAACTTGAACATACTTATATACTGGTTAATAAATAACATTTTGTTCTTTATTGTAAATGTGGGTTAAGTAGTGTAAGTAACTTTTTGTTTTCTAATTAAAGAGATACTTTAATCTTCGTACTAGCACTAGTATTAGATTAGTTTTATAAAACAAATAAAATTCGTTACATATTTTAAAATGTTTATTTTATTTTTCCTAGCAACTAAACAATAAATTATCACAGTGAATGTTATCCGAGTGTCCATATGGTTTCTACATCGGCCACTACGTCCTCCGGCGGCGAGTGCTTGTGAAACATGAAGTAGCCTTGTATCTGCGCCGGGCTGACTGCTTTCTTCTTCTCCAGTACCCTGGGCAGGACAATTTAAAGTTAAGATAATTAAACTCGGTTTGGTTGGTGGTAACTGGTAGAGACTGCCTGAGTGACTACCACTTTATTTTATGGGAACGTAGAATAAACATGTAAAGCGTTTAGATCTTGGGTCGCGGGAATTAATTATTTAACTTCGACACCAATCGCAATACTGTTTAAGTACTGCGTCCTCGCATTGCCGCCAGACCGACGCATTGCGACAAAATCCTTACGGCCGCCGACATCTTATGAGATAAGAAGTCTTTTGTTCTTGTTGTTTACGCATAACGATCGGAAATTGTAGTATGGCGTATTCGATCCTATGTCCATCAAGATAAGCTTGGTTTGTTTGTTATTGTAATTGAAATTGTGTCCATGTCTACAGCTTCCTCATTCGATATAGAGAAATTCTAAGCATGCCATATTTTTGTGCATATTATGTGCAATCAAACGTTTCAGTCCTAATTTTTGTGCCACCACAACTTCGTTACTATGAGTTGTTTTATGTGTGTAAGCTGGAGACACGTGTCACCAGCTCGCACACGCCCGTTAAGACAAACCAGTGAGGTTAGGGTTTTGAACTATAGCTAGAAATTTTGTGCATAATTTGTGCACTAGGAACAAAAAATACTAACCATCACACTCAAATACTGTTGAAACTACGATCATAAAACTGTGTGCGAGCTGGAGACACGGGTCTCCAGCTCGCACAGCTGTATCTTCGTAATTGTTCAAGCTACGGTTATGAATTATACCTCAAAATTTTGTGCAGAATTTGTGCATAAGGCACAAAAATTTTCAAAACTTTAACTCAAAAGGTTTTTGAGCTACGAACCGATAAGTATGTGTAAGCTGGTGACACGTAACACGGGCTAACACATGGTGAATTATTGTAACTGTATAAGATAGCGCTTCGTTTTAAAGATCAAATAATACGCTATAATTTGTGCACACACGAGGCAAAATTTCAAATCTCTGGGCCTCTTAATTTATAAATTATAAGCCAAAAACTGTTTTCCCGCCAAAAAATTCAAAATAATGGCTCGGAAGCGGCTAAACGTGCGCCGACCGCGCCGTTGCCGTTCCGTGCGCTACACTATTGCAATCGAGTTTGAACTTGAGAGCTTGCTTAATTTAGTGTCATTTTAATTTGCGCTCTCGATCGTTTCGTTTCTATACCGAGAATTTTAGACTAGGAGACTGCTGATATAGGAAATTGGTTAATTTAAAATAAAAGCAGTCTATTTTATTTATGAATGTTCATAAAATATCGCTATGCTTAGTTTTAAGTATTTACAATAACCTCATTAATATGATAAGTAGTGATAAAATTAGTCTGCCTGTATGTTTTTATTACCACGTTTTTATTAGGTAGCTTTCTCGTTTATTTGTTTATTTATTTGTCGACAAATGCAAACGATTTTATACTAGCTTCCTGATGAGCTAGACTTGCAACTTTGAACATAGGTCAGAACAGGATGACAATGCAATATTATGGTGTCATTGAGCTGATCTGATGATTCATCCGGAAGAAGGCCACGGGATCTCTGTAAGAAAACCATGAAACCCCATTCAGGCGCATTTGATTAGTTTTGATGAGCACTCTGACGGGAGACGACTAGACGAGGTCCATGGTCTGATGATGAACCCGAAGGAAGGCCACAGGAACTCAGTATTGAAACCATGCAACCCCATCAAGTTTGGGCTCGTTTGATTCATCTTGACGAATACTCTGTTAGAAAAAAGGGTCCAGGGTCTGATGATGGAGCCAGAAGAAGGCCACAGGAACTCGGTATTGAAACCATGCAACCCCATCGAGTTTGGGCTCGTTTGAATCGTCTTGACGAGTACTCTGTTGGGAAATAGTGTTTAGGGTTTGATGATGAAGCCGGAAAAAGCCCACAGGAACTCTATAATAAAACCATGCTACCCCAACGAGTTCGGGGTCGTTTGATTCGTCTTGACAACTACTCCCATAGGAGATGAAGAATTTTTAGTTATGGCACGTTAACTAAAAAACAGTTACTACGCTACGATAACTCAACCATCAACCATTCTGACAAGGGGTCGGTCAGCCATCAACACATAGAAGAATTGGTAACTTGCAAACTTTTTAACTTGTAAATAGAAAAAGTAAGAATTACTTACTACTGGTAAAATAAAAATTTAAAATAGCTTTATTAAAAATAATAAAAGTATCTTTTTTTTCGTTATCTGTGGATTGGGTTTGAAATAGGTACATATAAAATTTAACATCTACCTACTTACTAGCATTTGAGAATAACTTTAGGTACTTACTCATAAGATACCAAAGGTACGCCTACTATTGAATCTAGGTGATCTACTGCGGATGGACAACATCTACATAAAGAAGCCATAACTGGAGGTTAGTATAGGTAAGCAGCAGAACGATTAGATAGAACACAATTAAATTAATTTTTATTATAGTTCTTTTTCTATAGAATTTACAATAATGACGAAAAAGGTCGGCGCACAGGAAGATGCGCGTAATAAAATGCCCGCTTGCAAAGTGTTAAACTATAGCTACATAAATTTAATATCGGTGATAACAGTATCGACCATATCTACGGACTATTAAAAATTCATGCAATATCGTGTTTTTTTCCACTATATAGTTTCAGAACGCATCGAACGTTTATAATAATTTTATTTTATTAAACTTTTACAAGCACATTTGTTTGTTAAAAACTACAGATTAATGATAAGTCAATAAATATCAGGGATACGGTACAATATTCTTGAATTCGATCACGTACAATATAGTGATCTCAACGCACACCGCATTCCTGACGCGATATAGTGTTTTCCAAAATAGGTATAGTTTCAGAACGCATCGATATCGGATTTGACGATATTGATGCAATAAATACGTTTCAGTACCTAACCTTATACGATTTGTATCGCCTACTCCTAATTTTATCGGAAAAAATGGAAGAGGTGATTGGGCTTTATTACATGTCGGCAAATAATTACTATTTATTGCATCTTTATTATTTTTATTAATTATTAATTCGTAATATTGTATTACTTTTAATACTTTATCGTTACTCCAATCCATAATTATCGAAACAGAATAATATCGATAGTCGTATTTGCAACACGTTCACACCTCGAGTTGTCTAGCAGTCAACTAAAGTGTGCGAAGGAAATGTGGCCGCACGAACATTATCGCGACAAAATCCTTGATGTGCGGCAATTTACCAACAGCGCGGCGCGTCAACGCCATGATACAACGCGCTAACGCAAAGTGTTTGGCCAGACGTGTCGCGAAAACGCAAATCTTCGCGCTAGCGCGATAATGTGGCCCTAGCATTACATTGGGATGCCCCAGCAGACTAATCGCAAAGTCATCGATTACCATAGAGTACATTTATTTTTATTTATTTATTTACATTTAACCATGGGAAGTAATACAATCTAATATTAAAATAAATTACTTTCAATGGTTAAAATTTATTCTGTGACGGTCGATATCGATTAGTTTGCTGGAAAGCATCCGTTCTTTATCGAATTAGGCTCAAGTATTTAACCATTTTGTCGTTCTGCACTCCTCCATAATGTTTATCATTATGCCAAATCTAATTATTTAATTGTCTCAACAACAAAAAATAACTAAGACATTCGTGTGTGAGATATCTAAAATAAAAAGTAGGGTAGGTTATTAGGTACCTGTCTGCCTATAGTAAAACTAAATTAGTCGCGTCGCGCATCGCTTTAACAGACGGCTCCTAGTCTAAAAGTGGCAATAGTGTAGCGCACGGAACGGCAACGGCGCGCTTAGCCGCTTCCGAGCCATTATTTTGAATTTTTTGGCGGGAAAACAGTTTTTGGCTTATAATTTATAAATTAAGAGGCCCAGAGATTTGAAATTTTGCCTCGTGTGTGCACAAATTATAGCGTATTATTTGATCTTTAAAACGAAGCGCTATCTTATACAGTTACAATAATTCACCATGTGTTAGCCCGTGTTACGTGTCACCAGCTTACACATACTTATCGGTTCGTAGCTCAAAAACCTTTTGAGTTAAAGTTTTAAAATTTTTTGTGCCTTATGCACAAATTCTGCACAAAATTTTGAGGTATAATTCATAACCGTAGCTTGAACAATTACGAAGATACAGCTGTGCGAGCTGGAGACCCGTGTCTCCAGCTCGCACACAGTTTTATGATCGTAGTTTCAACAGTATTTGAGTGTGATGGTTAGTTTTTTTTGTTCCTAGTGCACAAATTATGCACAAAATTTCTAGCTATAGTCCAAAACCCTAACCTCACTGGTTTGTCTTAACGGGCGTGTGCGAGCTGGTGACACGTGTCTCCAGCTTACACACATAAAACAACTCATAGTAACGAAGTTGTGGTGGCACAAAAATTAGGACTGAAACGTTTGATTGCACATAATATGCACAAAAATATGGCATGCTTAGAATTTCTCTATGTCGAATGAGGAAGCTAGACATGGACACATTGAAATTATTTCATGGAATTTCATTATCGCGCGGAGCGAGCGAGCGGTCCGAGATCTTATGAGATATAGTTCTTTTGTCTGGCGCGCGCCGAGTAAAACGATGAAAAAATTGTATTTACGGCATATTGGACCGTTTTTACTATATTAATACGGTTTGTTTTGCATTAATTGTTCCGGAAAAGTGAAAGCTGTTATTAGTAATATATCAGGTATTGTTAATTGAGTTTACCGTCATTGTTTGGTTGAACGTATGCCTATATAAATAAGTTTTGTTTTGGAATAATTGTTTTGAAAAACAGTTTTTTTAACTTGTTAACTTTAATTGTTACGAATTTGCAAGGTAACAGTGACGAAGGTTCCATACAACTCGATTCCCACCGGCTTCCCTTCAGAAGTTTAGAACAAAACCACTCTCTACTTGAATTGAGAAATGGCACAATCAGTAATTATAAAAGTAATTATATAAAAGAAACATTACAAAACACCTACACTATGGACATTAAATCAACAAAATTTGCTTTTCAACAACATATTGCTATAAAATAAGCCGCAGGCGCGATCGGCTTTTTGGCAGTTAAACTTCTGTACAAAATTTACGTCATGACGTCACATAAAGGTCAATAAACCCACCCGCGTATTAGCAGCCGGTAAGCCGTCTTTATCCGAGTTACTTGATAGAGAAAGTTATACAATTTGCCTGCGCGTGAGCGGGATGGAGGAATATCGTTTTCGGTTTGTGTTCTGTTGACAGATAATTTGACGTAATTGCAATTCATCATTGAATGCATGACTGTGTTTTATATTAATTAGTTAGTTTCACCTATTAGAATGATTAGTATTGTAGTTGGACTTTGTTTATTTGTGTTGTGTGTAGTGATGAAAGTAGTTACGAAGACGTACGTTGTAATTAGGTATTTGCGGTAAGTAGATATTGTAATAAGTTGAAATTACGTATTTAGAATAAGTAGATTTTCAAAGTAATCGGTAGAATTGTAAGATGTCGGCATTAATAGCTTTAGATTCTTCCCGGCTTTTATGATAATGTCTTAGCGCACTTTGTAAGAAAGAATAGACGAATAGCTTTAGAGTATAAGTAGTATTATTAGTACTTAGTCTATTAAGTTTTGTTTAATTTACATCATATCATCATTTCACCACAAACGGCTTTTATCAAAGCCACTTCTATTATGCTTGCAAGACACTGTTTCAATATCTCAGTGCTTACACGTATAGTAAAAGAGGACTAAAGATACATCTGCCTATACAAGACTGAAGCCAGGATGCCAATCACAGATTTTCGGTAAGGACTCAAGACTGCGTGCCCGCGCTCGGAGTAGGTAAGCATTTTTTTTTGTTACGGCTTACCTCTCTCAATATTTCACGCTTCGCCACTGCAAGGTAAAGTTAGAGTTAAATGTTTGCTTGGATTAAATATTAACCCTAGATTCATAAACATTAGTCCAACAGACCGCGCAAAATAAAAATAAAAACGCTTCTAATTACTAGAGTGAAAGAGATAGAAATCTGATCTCTTGAGTACCTTTTAATATCGCGTGACCTTCAGTGGCGCAAGTGCAACTAATTCGCACTGACGTGTACTTGAGAAGTTGCAGAGCGTTCGGGGTCTGAGAGGCCAATGTTTATGAAAAGCGTGACGATTGAGGAGTAATACTGAAAATTTTAAAAGTTGGTTTTTAACAAGTTTTAGAGTGTTGAAGCAAAAGGTAAGTTCTGATAGTGTTTTGTATAAGTCATTATTATTTTAAAACATAAATTTTCTTTACTCAACGTTATAGCAAGCCGTATATTATGTTATTCGTGTATTTTTATAAATATGCAATGCAAGTGCTACTTCTATGGCATGCTGAATATGATGATTCTAAACTCATATGTAATTTACGTACATAATACGGTAAAAGATGGAAAAAACCAATAAGCAGACGATCTTTTGTGAAAGAAATTTCAGTAAAAATGACAGAACCCTGTTACGCAAGCGCCAAAAAATGCCGAAAAAGGAAAATAGATGAAGTTTTGGGTAATACGGGTTCCAATGTTACTCCAGGTCCAAGTGGTACCCAAAAAAATGTGGCTTC
Source organism: Scoparia ambigualis (assembly GCA_963921215.1). NCBI lineage: Eukaryota > Metazoa > Arthropoda > Insecta > Lepidoptera > Crambidae > Scoparia > Scoparia ambigualis. The sequence continues at coordinate 24,260,000 of OY992503.1, forward strand.
TGTGATTATAAAAAAACATCGAAAAACGAAGTTTCAATATAAGCTTTGCAAAAAAGTTTATGTGCATGGACCACCGCGGCTAAATGTGTGTGGAATGTGCGGAATGAATTTAATTTTTGTTTTATTTTTATGTTTTAGATGCTTAATTTAACGAATTAAAGAATGTAAATGTTTGTTTCTTTTATTAATTAATAGATTCTGAAAATACCTTCAACTTAGAATTAGGTGTCTGAGGGACCAATGTTTATGAATTGTGTCCTTCAGCATATGTTTATGAATCTAGGGTTAAGTCTATTTGGTGGGTAATAGTAACTGAGTGTCAATAGTTGTTATGTAAATAAATGTTATTTATACGTTTGTATGGTTTTTCATAGTAGCTTTTATACGGATAAGTTACGTCTTCTATATTAATTGTAAGTTGTAATTACTGAGTTAGGTAAATAGGTCTCCTAGTACGTATTTATACATATTTTGTTACAATGTCGGCACTCTCCTGCAAGGCTAGGATTAGGGATCTACGGCTGCAGCTTTGGTAGACAGACCAGATAGACAAGAGGCATTGTTGGACAGGTTTGCGAGCTTGCCGATTCGCACGGCAGTGGTAGACGAGCAGTACGCTTTGTTCTTGGAGAAGTGCGTTGATCGTGATCCGGTCGTACTCAAGGAGGTGTAAAATGATGTTGACCAATGTTACGAACTGGCAGATTGTATTGCCGAGGTCGCCCGCCCTCTCCACCAGGGCAGGAATGTGGAAACTGACCACCCCAAATCTGCGAGCAAGTCTATGCCCGCCTTGTGGTCACGCCTTTCCTCCCCTTGACCTCCGTCGTTTTTCTGGGAGGCACGTTGAATGGGAGGGCTTTTCTAACTTATTTAATAGCCTCATCGATGCAAGGGAGGATTTGATAGCGGAACAAAAGCTCGCTTATCTTCTCACCGTTTAGGAGGGGGGAGCCCGCGAACAGGTCCAGCACCTGGCTCCCACGGATGAGAACTACAAGATAGCCATGGATGTCGTGACTCGGCGATACCAAAATGTGAGGAGGCTCGTTGTCGCTCATGTCGCGACGATTTTGGCGCTCCCCCGAGTCACAAATATTATGCGCTTGCTAGTTGAAATTTTAAACCCGCTCCTGGTCGCCGTTGACGTTCTTCGCAGTTTGAACCTGCCGGTTAAAGAGTGGTCATTTTTGTTGCTACACATCGTGCTTGCAAAGTTGCCCGACAACTTGAAGGTGCGCTTTGAGCAACAATATGGTGGGGATAGCTTCACATACTTGCCGCCCTTCAAGGACCTCCTGAAGTTCATGGAGGATGAGTGTCGATTAGCGGACAACTCCGATGTAGTTAGCCCATCTTGGGTAATGTGCGTGTGGATAGAGTGTTCCTTTTAAAAAGTTAATCCAAACATTACGAAATCCAAGAATATTTTAGAAAATAATTGTGAAAAGTCAATGGCGAAGATAAAAAAATTGTGAAAAGTTTCGAGAGAAAGTTACGGTCCATTAACTAGAACACTCAATCCGCTGACCTGAGAAATATACAAAATCTCGTTTCTCAAAAAGTAATAGATCTATATATATATATCATTTTTTGTGAAATAATTGTACAGAATTTGTTAAAGATATTCACAATTATTCAATTGTTTTTAACGGTTTATTTTGATTTTATAAAGGTATCTTTAGAACACTCAATCCTCCTATGGTGCAGATGGAGTGTTCCTAAAATCTCAAACTATGGCTACATAAATTCTTGACATTGTTATTCTATTACACGAATACAATCCCGAATCAATTTGTTCAAGAGTTAATTTAAAAAATACTTTCTTTGTAACGTCCCGTCTGAGTGCCTCATATTTTAGCGTACATTTTATTAACCCGAACTTGTATGCAAACCGAGACTACATCAGAAATTGTGAAAATGTTTTTACTAAAATTGAACACGTCTTCTGTTTTTGTGAATTTTGCTAATGGATGGGAAAGCGACCCCCTCCTTCAGGAGAAGCGGTTCGCTTTCCCATCCATTAGCAATTAACGGCCACCCAATCGCCAACCACAGCCCCCCCCCCCCCCCCCCAGAGACCGTAATACTCCGTAATAATAAGTCCGAGCTCTTTTGGACTCCGGTGCTCAGGGATGTGTGCTTTCATCATGGTTGGTTGGCAAGTTGGGCCTCCTAATTAGGCCTCACAGGTGTTCAGGGTATTGGTGATGTGAAAGTACCTAACTGTGGCCCAATTCACGTACTTCGTAATAGTCAAAATGTCGCTTACGTTTAGAAGTCATCCTATTGAAAACAGTCATAGCTAGGAGAGGTAACGTTTACTTTCACCCCCGTTTTATCGTCCAACCCGAGTATAACAGCCTCGGCGATTGTTTTGGACACAGTAGTTGGTAGGCAACCGTTCATAGAATTAGACCCAACTATTTTGGCATTGACGTCTAAGTTTGTGTTAGCGGACACCAAGTTTAACACCCCGGGATCGGTTAAAAATTATAAATAAATAAGTACAAGTACATTGCTTTGCTAGTTTGCTTGCGTTGTTATCGTAAGATAGCAATTGCCAAATAGAACCTACCAACCAGCACGGTGGTTTCATACTTCCTGGCACGACCACGGATGATTTCTAATATCTGTAGGCAGTAAAATATAGTCTGGATTTTATACTATTTTTCTAATAAACATTTTTAAACATCACTAAATTTCTACTAACTAGATCTAGGAGATACGATCGTCGTGCTGTGAAGAATAATTCCTGGCACGACCACGCAGAATCCCGTGTTATTATTAAATTTCTTTAATAGGTATAAACTAGCTTAGAACTTCTATTACGCCTATTTGAGAATTCCCTACTATCGAGATCTTAGAGATACGACTGTCGTGCTAGAAAGAACAACTGCCTAGCACGACCACGCTCAATCTCAGTATTGTTCTGGAGACTATATAACGGTAAAAAAATAGTTAGAATATCTACTATTTTTACACCTATTTTCCAATGTTCTATTATAAGGATTTTAGAGACACGATTGTCGTGCTGGAAAGAATGACTTCCTAGCACGACCACGCCCAAACTGTGTTGTTCTGGAGATTTTAAAACTACAAAATTATTTAGAATATTTATCTACTATTTTTTACTCCTATAAATGTCACAGTCGAAGAAACAATAATTATTTTCTAATAAATAAAAAAAATAACAGCTCGTTGCTACTCCGCTGCTTCTCTGTTCAAGTCAAATAATGAGCTTACAAATGCTCACGGAACACTATTTTCTCGCATAGATTTTTCAGATTGCTATGAACTGTAAGAGTTGTTTAGAGACGAAGACAAAGGCAAAGACAAAGATTTTTATTTCGCTTGAAATATACCTAGTCTATAAGTGGTAAATAAGCTGAAGTTAGATAAAAAAAATGAATGTCACAGAATGGTCATAAATAATTAAAGTGCCCTGAATAACTTGAGTTTCGGCACGACTATCGGCACTACTATATTTTTATGATCTACATAGTAGCAAATTCCAAAATAGGAGTAAAAATAGTAGATATTCTAAATAATTTTGTACAGTTTTAAAATCTCCAGAACAACACAGATTGGGCGTGGTCCTGCTAGGAAGTTATTCTTTCCATCGCGACAATTTTGTCTATAAGATCCCTAAAGTAGAAAATTGGGAAATAGGAGTAAAAAATAGTAGATATTCTAAATAATTTTGTACTGTTTTAAAGTCTCCAGAACAACACTGAGATTGGGCGTGGTCGTGCTAGGCAGTCGTTTTTTCTAGCACGACAGTCGTATTTCTATGATCTCGATAGTAGGTAATTCCCAAATAGGCGTAAAAAATAGTAAATATTCTAAGCTATTTTATACCATTTTGAAATTTAATAATAACACGGGATTCTGCGTGGTCGTGCCAGGAAGTATTCTTCCCAGCACGACCATCGTATCTCCTAGATCTATTTGGTAGAAATTTTCAAAACAGTGCTAAAAATAGTAAAAAATCCAGACTATTTTTTGCCACCGCCGGTCGTAACCCACCGTGCGTGTCATACAAGGAAGTATGACACGCACGGTGGGTTACGACCGGCCCATCTGCTATTGTTCATGTAGCAAGGTGTGACCAGCAGTGAATTGTTTATAAGCTGTAATCCAATCCAATTATGGAGAAACTCCAGCGGTATGATGTCAGTCCCTTTTTTAGCTCTGTGAATCCGCCTTAAGGATGCCCTACCCCCAGAAGAGAGGCACAGTTGTGTGGGGCTCCATCCGTCCCCCTTTCCGCACTGAAAGCCTAAAAACAATCAGGTGTGAGAGGGAGGGAGGTTTACTGACCTGTCCTCTAGACTCTAGGGAATTAAACCACGCCGTGTGCATAAACGTTTACCACAGTCCGACCTGAGGCCCTACCGGTCCATAGATGACTGTACACACTCGCACACATGATGTCAGCCCCTAGGAAATATCCCGGTGGTGTAACCACCAAGATTCGGGAGTCCACTAAGATTCGGGAGTCCACTAAGATTCTCATCGTTCCTTTTACTCTGTAAAGGTCATATGCAGCGAACAGCAAGTTCTGAACTAAAAAAATATCACTACCCTCCGTTTTTGTTACGATACCCTATTTATTACCTACATCTGTCGATTATGGCAGGTCAGATTCTAAGTAGGTCAGATTCCAAGTAAGTCAGATTCTAAGTAGGTCAGATTCCAACTAGGTCAAATTTTGAGTTAGTAATGGTTTTTGGTACACTTACTCACATTATAATCATCGCACCAAGTCTTCTTCTCTGGGTGGCATGGCATATTTCAGCGGTCTCGCAAAACCCACTTTTAACATTCCATAACTTTATTTTTTATTAAAATCCTGTCTTTTGAGAATTTTCTCCCAGTTCTCTACCCAAATATTTAAAAAAAAAACTAAGCTCTATATTATACAAATTCAGAGTCATAAAAGTTAGAACTCATAACAATATAAAAATAAAATAGTTGTTACTTATGATCTTATATTATTATAAAAACGCAAAAATTATATTAGCCGTTGTCGTTAAGAATGTCCTGGCTAAGGTTCTTTGGTGGCGATGGGTCCCGGCGTATGTTTTGGTTGTTCCATCGTCAGCGACAGGGGTCGTTCAAAATAAAAGAGGTGGTGAGTAAACGACTTGTGATAATTTCTCAAGGATTGCAAAATAGATTGTGAGATTAAACATACCTTCCGCATTGTACTGAGGTTCTTCGATGGCATCGGGTCCTGGCTCGCAGGGGCTGATTTAAATAGGTACTTTACCCTTTATTTCATGTCGGAAAATTATGACACTGACTGTATTGTACATAACCAACTCAAAATCTGACCTAGTTAGAACCTGACCTACTTGGAATCTGAATTACTTGGAATCTGACCTACTTGGAATCTGACCTTCATCGCCAAAATCCATCTGTCGTCATCAGCTTATAACCGACCCACTGCTGGATACAGGCCTCCCACATGGACAACATCACATAGGGAGAATGGGCTTTAACCCACCACGCTGGCTCAATGCGGGATGCTCGATTATCTCTATCATAACATGTTTTATTTATTAGTTTAACTAAAGATAAATTCTCTTTCACTTATCAAGTACTTAGTAGTAATTGGATGTGATCGTCGTTAGATACCTCGTAGCAAAAGTGCGCGCATGTTCTGGCGCTTGTTCCCCTTTGTAGAATCGTAAGAACATCAGCTCCACTTGTTCCTGGTCACAGTGTCCCACAAACTCTTTCATATCAACTCTTCCGGGCCGTATCAAAGCTGGATCCAATCTATGAAAGTAAAACAACATAACAGATAAGGGCAAACAAAACCTCAAAAGCTGTAAGCAGGTAGGTATTAGAGTTCTGGGCAAAATCCACCAAGCATATGAAATTGAAGATGAAAGTGTTTATTTCGTTAGGTATTTAAATGTTTATCATAATCAATAATTACTTATTGGGTTCAAAGCATTCTTCTAAGCAAAAGTTATTGCTTGTTAGGAGATGCCGCTCTTCTTTAAACTTAACAATACTGACTTCTATCAGAAGAAGAATTCAGAAGTCCTCCTTCATGCTTGCGCGCGTGGGTGTGTGAGAGAGTGTAAAACGGCGCCATCTAGCCGAATCGCGACTGAAAAGCTTGCAATTGGCTATTTGACAGTTGTAACAATAAAGCATGAAATATGTCGGAAATGGTAGTTTATGTTTTAACGATAATTATCCAATAGTTTTTTTTTATTAAGATAATTTGTAAATATTTTCTTTTTACAAAATAAATTTCCAATATTTTATCTGTTGATAACAAGACCCGAAACACGGGCGGGAAGGGGCGGCCATGATTGAGCTTCATGTGACGTCACATTTCACTAAATTATCAAAAACTATATGTCAGGTTTCAAGTTATGTTTCTATATTTATTGAAATGTGACGTCACAGAGCAAAATGTCACGTGACCAACCGTTTTCGCGCGAAATTTGAAATCAATAAAGAAAAATATGTTTTTTCTGTTAATTAAAGGTTTTTTCGAGAAAGAAAATATTGTACGGGGTATAAAATAAGTGTTTGTAAGTTTTTAAATACTTTTTCGAAAACCGTCAAGTAGCCAATTGGTACCGATACATTTTTGTGCGCACGCGCAGCTTGGGCTGTTGCGCTTTACAATTTGGACAGAGGGCGCTGTTGCGGTAACCTCTTATAAAAGGGAAGTGCAACGTGTATGAGATTGGCAACAACAATACGTATCTTTTATTAGGGCACCATATTACATAGAGATAACAACAAAACATGTTAGTTAAAAACAAACAAAGTTCATACGAACCTATCTAAGTAATTGGTGGTCATAAACACTATCCGCGCCTCGGTCGACGCCACCCCGTCCAGGCAGTTGAGCAAGCCGCTGAACGTGACCCGGTTGAGCCCGTCGTAGGCGGCTTTCTGGGAGGGAGTGTCCGCGCGAGACATGAACGCAGCATCGATATCCTCCAGTAAGATTATCGACTGTTGTGGCGCAACACTAAAAGAAAGCACTTTAACATTAGAACGGCTTGAGGGGCCTAGTGTGAGTTTTATTCAGCAAGATCACGTTATTGACCACGAAAAATTTTTATGGCATTAAAGCGTTGCCTCCTCACTGTGTTAAATTTAGGAGAGTTACAATTTCGCCATACAAATTCTCGTTTTTGTTTACGTGAGCAAATGGCAAATAAAGCTTGCCCTGGACAATCTGTGATTTTAACTAAAATTTCTTTAATCAATATTGATCCTTATATTCAAATCGTAAAGTTCAAAATTTATTGACTAAAGGAATTTCTTGGCAGGTTGACCTGCTGTCGTATGTGGCTTATCGTCATCACTTTATCGATGACTAAGTATGTTGGTAGAAAATAAACAATGGCAATACCTTAGTAAGTGGTTTAGTCTGTCATCCGTGAGACCCCTCTCTGATAGGTTAAGAACACAAATGTTGTATTCTAGTTCGCCGGCCAGCGCCATGATGAATGACGATTTTCCACAGCCTGGGGGGCCATGCAACAAATACCCTGAAATGAAGTAAGTAATCAATAAGGCATCTTCACTTCACCAACAACGACATATGGAAAATGCAGTGTGATACCTACTATGCCTATTTTAAATAGAACATAACAAAAAGGTTGAACTAAGGTTGAATATGAGCTGTATATCATCATTGGGTGCCATCTTTATAATGAAGTTTGGAGGTCAGTTGACAAAATTTCTTGCGGTCCCATTCCATAAAGTAGCTTTTAACTACGATAGCCAAGTCTAGTTTACTGTTTGTTATCATCCAACCATTTACCTGATACAGAGCTGATGTTTATTTAATTAGAAAGTGTGTACCTCTTCGATAAGGGATGCCTCGATCAGTGTACCACTGAGGACTGTTAATGAAATCTAAACAGTCAGCCAGTATCCGGTCGGCCAATCCGGCTCGAAGGACCACACTGTGTAGGGGGCGCCTCCGTCGCGGGTGTCCAAACGCACGCCACTCCGAGCCCATTGCTGTGTACATCACTGTCATTCCTTCGTGCTGTTTTAATGCCATGGTTCTGGCTGAAATTATAATAACAACAGTTTTAGATTTTTTTGCAAAAATCACCTAACTACTTGGATCACTGTGTTCGTCAGAGAAATAGAATACAAATGTATGTACAATGTTATGTATTATATTATTTCTTAAATGTCTGGCCTACCCTAAATGGAGGGTTTATTTAAAATGATACTATACAAAGAGAGAGAGAGAGATTATACAGTTAGTGTATAAATAAAACTTATTTATTGCTCTAACATCAAATTAAACAATGAATAAAATGTTAAAGATCTTCTATCTTTATAGCTATAGCTAATTAAGTTGATGCTTTATTAAAAAATACTGTCTTAATTTAATATAATATTATATTCATTTTTTTAGGTAGGTATTTATTCAAGGATAATTTACAGACAAACAACATCAATAACTAAGGTCAATAAATAGACAAGTTATTAGCTAAAATCTTCACAATTCTGCATAATTATTATGCAATATTTTGTATTACCTTCTTCCAGAATATCATAATATAGTTGTTTATTTCTTCCAAATGATGTTAATGTTACGGTCTCCCATGGTATGCCCAAATGTAAGTCAAGAGTTTGCTGTTCCCTTGTGCGGTCAACACGGATCCAATTGCCACCATATCTAGAATTAAATAAAAGTAATACTAATAATAATAATCATTTATTTCAGGCATCAAAATGTACATAGATGGTAAATTACATTAGCCCATATAATATATACCTTACAGACTAACCTACATACAAATATTATACAAAGTTTTTGTTAGTAAATAACTTAATAACTATGTTAGTACTATTTGATTGGCACCTGCGGTACCAACTCGGTAGCAACAGGCAACTTCCCTCGGAAACGCCTGTAGACTACACCCTTAGGCCAGAAGTCCTCCTTCATGAAGATGTCCAGCTTTGATGTCGGGATTCGCACCACAAACGCCTTGAAGCTTGTATTATGGCGCGACTCCAGCTGTCCAATCCTCAAATTAAAGTTAGACTTCATTCATATGTACTCTGCTACCTCCTGCGATGTGGTGGTGTAATGCAGGCGGGACAAGTACACGACCGTGGTCGGGGTCGCGGCACGCAGCAGAAAGGCGGGCCCTGTCGGTGCAGTACCGCAACGGTTCTGGCTCGCTCGCTGACGACGTCGCTTCTTGCTTCGAACCTCGAAAACATCCTCGTCTTGGTCCGGGTGTGCGACGTTTCGTAAAGTGGCCTTTGCCTCGGCGATAGGTTGCTGCGACCGGATTTTTGTATTGGCCGCAACAACAGCGGCGAAATCGCGGCGTCATCAGTTGACAGGCGCTGAAACTGCTGACTTGCAGCTCGACGTAGACGTATCGAGGCAAGCCCCTCGTCGAGTGTTGACATAGAGCCGGCAATCGATGACCTACTTACCGCAAGCGATTCGCGTAGAAAATCGACTTCCTTGCGCAACTCACTCACGGTATTTTTGGATGCTTGACATTTCAGCATCACTTCAGCCAAATTCGCCTTCAGATACACGATGTCCTTCAGGAGGCAGGTGACGTCGACATGATCGAAAGTGACGGGAGGCAACTTGTTGAGGTCTCTCGCCACAAACGTTGGCATGTCATCAGGATTGGTTTCCTTGATCAGTGTAATGATCTCCAGCAGGCTCTTCTGCGTCCCGTCTCGTCTCCAGGACACCATCTGGTCGCTCTTGCCGACAGACTCATAGAGCAGCTTCTTTGCACCAGCCACCTCATCTTCACTGAAGCTGGTCTTGCAAACTTGCAATGCACTCACCTCGTCCATGACGTCCAGCTTTTGTTGCAGGAACGCCAGGAGTTCATTTGCCACGAGTTTGTCACTCATGACGTTATTCGAGCAGCGGCTTGCGCCGCGCTACGCGTATTATTATTAATTTTAATATGATGCTTATGCACAGATTCGCATCACATACACGACTAATAATATAGCAACTTTGTGAACACCATGGTTAGCCTATAAACGTCTCACTGCTGCGCATAGACTTTTCCACAAGACATAACAATGAAGGTAGAATTAGGGTTACCATCCGTCCGAATTGTCTTTTAGACTCTAGACTCTAGTCCGGCTCTTTAATTTTTCCGAATTTTGAATATGAGTAACAAAACTACATATTAACCCCTCAAGCCCCAAGCGGCCATATTTGGCCGCACCTAAAAACTCGCTATTCCGTCAGACCCCAAGCGCCATACATGGCCGCGCTCTCCACTTGACTTAATACCGTGTTATGATACACTTAGAGACTACTTTATTATGAACAAGGTCGATTATTTCGGTTCTGTGTACATTTTATGCATCGTGAATGCAAAACATAACATCAACTGTGTTCTGTTTTTTTAAATTATTTTTTTTCCACTTCTGCAAATTTAAATTCCGGCCAAATCGTACCTGCTGTCAACATTTTTAGACATTTTGATGCCAAGACTGAAAGGTTAAGTAATTTCAAAAAACTCTTTAATCTTTATTAATTTCTCATATCTAAAAACAAAATATAAAAAGTGAGTAATGTTTCCATTTTGTCACTAAAAAGTCCGGACTTTAAGAAAATAGGTAATATAATTATGTCTGCCATCAAATAAAATATAGTGGGAAAGAGCTTTTGTAGGAGGTAGAATACTACTTCTACAGTTCTTGATGCAGCTTAAAGCTACACACATAAATTATGATAATAGTAATTTCTCACCTAAAAAAGTGTTGTCCTACGCTGGGTATAAAGTCATATTTAGTTTTTATCTGACCAGTGTCCTTCTGGTGAAATGAGGTTTCTACACTCAAATGTTGGGTTTTCTTTGCACCTTTCTGAGTGATCCAATGCAGTAACCATTGATAAGACTTGTCCCGACAAGGTACTTCCAGAGTTATCATGCAGTGCCTTCTGAATAACAGCATAGAGGTTTGGAACCCTTTGCGTAATATCGCGGCACCAGCGCCAATGCCAAACAGACCGAAACCTGCACCGAAGTACGGGTTATCGGCTAACGAAGCCACGTATTCGTTAATAGGCATTGTATCAATTACTTTTCACTTCAGAATGTTGGATAAAATAATTAATTACGAAACCATATCCTTTCGTCAGAAAAATAGATGTTGACAAAGACAGACATTTGTCATTTTGACAATCAGCTGACCGGTTTTTTTTTAAACGCAAAAGAAGTTGTTGTCTGTACAGTACCTGAAAATAATGATTTTAAAATCTACTTTATAAATTGATATTTGTACCTAATCTTTCAATTATTTGTATGTAAATTGAAATACGCTGAACACCTATAAACTTGTTCAACATAATTTAAAAGAATCTCGTTTATCAACTTCTGCTCAAGTAATTAACGATAAGACATGTACTGGCCAAAGCCCTAACTGCGATAGGTCAGGATATTTGTCCAGTAAAAGGCCAGTGGACTGTATAAAATGCTGGTGTATTTCGCAACTGTACAGATCGACCCGACAATGAAATCGCCCGCGGTTTGTGTGACGTGCGCTCGAGTGGCTCGTAAGACGTCGTAGCGAAGATTGCTGTGATCGCCGCGGTGAGCGGCGCGCTGCTTTAAGCCCGCGTTGCCCCCCGCGTCCCCTCTGTGCCCGCGGACTCGGTCCGTGCGGCCCTGTCCTGACCATATACTCCCCGCGTTGAAGTTCCTTCAATAGATTCCAATGGCAGGGGGCATATGTTGTTGAAGGCCCGACGAATGACTCCCTTCTTTGTCCTTATGTCTGCAACTCTGACGACGCCATCTTGTCCAGGTAGAACACGAACGATGCGCCCCAGCAACCACATCAACGGCGGAAGAGCCTTTTCTTTTACAAGGACCAGAGCTCCTTCCTTGAGGTGGCCTTGAGACTGCCGCCATTTGGTTTTCTGTTGAAGCCACAAAATATAGTCATTAGAAAACCGATGCCAAAACTGTTGTTTAAGGAACTCGATGCGCTGGAATCTCTGCAGTGATGTTATTCTGGCTGTCGAGATCTGTGGATGAGGCACAAAGATTAAAGATCGTCCAATAAGAAGATGGGCAGGAGTCAGTGGATAGAAATCGGAAGGGTCATCGGAAATAGGCGTAAGAGGTCTGGAGTTGAGGATACCTTCAACCTGTACCAACAATGTAGACATCTCCTCATACGTCAAGTGAGTGGAGTCCAAAACGCGCCTAAGGTGGTGCTTGGTCGATTTGACTGCGGATTCCCACAAACCACCGAAGTGAGGAGTGTATGCTGGAATATATGAAAAGTTTATGCCCTGTTCACAAACATTATGTTGTAATGATTTTATGATGCGTGACAATTCATTGAACGCACCCACAAAGGTAGTTCCGTTATCAGAAAACAAATTCTGCGGCTTGCCGCGTCTAGCAATAAACCTGTTTAAAGCCGCAATGAATCCTTCCTTGGTCAGGTCTGAGACAAGTTCTAAATGCACAGCCTTTGTAGCAAGGCAAACAAATAAACAAATGTAGGATTTGACTAATTGCGAACCTCGCCCTTTTCTGTTTGTTATTATCATAACTGGCCCTGCATAATCTACACCAGTCTCGAGAAAAGGAAATTCAAGATGGACCCGTTGCTTGGGGAGGTCTCCCATGATTGGCTGAATAGCTTGTCCCTTATACCTGCAGCATTTGACACAAGAGCGTACAGTACGCTTAGCTAAGTTAGTGCCACCTAAAGGCCAATAATTATGTCTGACTAATGCTAGTAATAGTTGTGGGCCGCAATGAAGTTGCGCCTTATGAATTGATTGAAAGATCAATCTCGTTACGTGATGCTTGGCACAAAGTAAAATTGGGTGTTTTACATTGTAATCATAACCCGAGTTATTGAGTCTACCCCCAACACGGATTAGTTCCTCTGAATCTATGAAGGGTGATAATGGTAATAATCGATTTTTGTGAGGTAGACTTCCTTTAGAACGAAGTAATCGTCGCTCATCAGGAAACGATTCCTCTTGAGCAATCCTAAAAATGAGATTACTAGATGCTTGTACCTCTAATGGTGTAAGATGATCAACATTTTTACGCCTACGGCAATTATTTATAAACTGAAGAATATAAGCTATAACTCGTTGCAATTTAGAAAAATTTGAATTATTATGAATGACTAATGAAAATAAGTTTGGGTTGATTACTTCGTTTGAATGAAAAGATAGTATGACTTCTGGTAAATTTGTTGTGTGTGTATCGTTAGGGTTGATTGGCCATTGAGACTGGTCTAATAGTAAGAACGTCGGACCTGCCCACCATATTGTAGACTCACCTAACATATCAGCGCTTAAGCCTCGAGATACTAAATCTGCGGGATTTTGTTTGGTCGGAACATAGCGCCATCTATGGTCAGCCGAACCTTCCTGTATCTCCGAAACGCGATGGCGGACAAACGGCTTGAGCTGATGAGGCGACGATGATAACCAACCCAAAACGATAGTGGAGTCTGACCAGAATACGTTATCATTAGTATTGAACGTGACGGATTCCTTAACCTTTCTGTATAACCTTATGGCCAACAATGCGCCACATAACTCCAAGCGAGGAGTGGTAGTTGGTTTAATAGGAGCTACCTTGCTCTTGGAGACCAAAAGACGTACAGTCACTGCCCCATCACTGGCAACGCATCTCACATAGACGCATGCGCCATATGCGTTCTCCGAAGCATCCGCGAATGTGTGTAGTTGAATGTCTGTTGGTGAAACACAGATGACATGTCTAGGTATGTTTAAATTATTTAAATGAGTCAAAGATTCTGCAAAATAATTCCATGCCTTTTTAATATTATGGGGAACCTCCTCATCCCATGAACATTTTTGTTTCCACAATAGCTGCATAAGAATTTTTGCTTCAACAATGCAAGGTGAAACTAGACCCAGTGGATCAAAAACTTGAGCTATTGTAGATAAGATGCTACGCTTGTTGACCTTGTCTTGTGTGTTCACATTAATAGCAAACGTTAACATGTCTCTGGAACAACACCAATTCAAACCTAGTGTCTTGGAGAGTTCATTTTCACTAAGATTTACAGAATCTGAAATAGGTTCGCCAGTGCTAACAGCTCGTAAGATTTTAGCGTCATTAGCATGCCATTTATGTAACTCCAATTTAGCAGAACGCAGCGTTTTGGTTACAGAGTGACATAAGTGGATAATTTTGTCAATATCGTCGTGGCCCGTCAACAAATCATCGACATAAAAGTCATGACAAATTACGCGTTTGACGTTATTATCCCTTGATTCTAACCCTAACTGCTTAAGGCATCTGGTTGCGAGATAAGGAGCTGACGAAGTACCGTATGTTAATGTGTTTAATGTATATATTTGAATTTTCTCTGAGGGGTCGAACCTCCACAAAATTTGTTGTAGTGGTCGCTGAGATTCGTTTACTTCCGCTTGTCTGTACATTTTCAAGATGTCCGCTGAAACTACAAATCTATGCTGCCGGAACCTTAAAAGTATGGATAGTAAATCATCTTGAACTCTGGGTCCAACACGCTGTAGATCATTGAATGACCTACCTGACGTTGTGACGGCTGATGCGTCAAAGACAACGCGTAGCTTCGTTGTTGAGCTGGACTCTTTTAACACGCCATGATGTGGCAAATAATATGAAACTTGATTATTGCATTCAATGTTTATGTTTTGTGTTGTGTTTTGATTTTTTCTATGTGTTGTTTTGGGTTTGCTATTGTTTGAATACATATTTGTGTTAACGTTAATATTGTTATTTTTGCTAATACTCATGTGTCCCAAACTAATATACTCCTTCATAAATTCTACATACCTATCTTTAAAGGCAGGCTCTCTATCTAAACGACGTTCTAGAGATAAGAATCTGCGCCTAGCTAATTGAAATGAATCGCCTAATGTCTCTGGCGACTCCTTCAGAGGCAATGTTACTACAAATCGGCCATCTGAATTTCGAACTGTAGTATTTATAAATGTTTGCTCGCATGCTTGCTCATCAGGGGTCATATCATACTTAGGTAGAATAGTGTCTAGCTCCCAAAACCGAGAGAGATCTAAAGGTGGTGTAGTTTCCATAGTGAACATACACACAGACGTGTCAGTGTTAGTACTGTGTAAACAGCCTGAAATAAGCCAGCCTAGTTTGGTTTCAAACAATATTGGTTTGTGTTTCCCTAACTGGATACGATTTGTGCCTATCACATTCCAAAATAAGTCCGCACCAACTAATATGTCGATGGTTGACGGGATATGGAAATTAGGATCGGCTAAGCAAATACCAGAGGGTATCGACAAGTTACTTATGTCAATATGAATGTTTGGTAGCAAATTTGTTATGTTCGGCAACACGTAACAGTCAATGTCCGCCTCATAGTCACTAGTAAAAGACTCTATTCGAACAGAACAACGTCGTGAGCTACGGGAAGTCTGACTATTGATGCCTGTTATGTTAGAAGTTGTAGGTGAAGTAGTTACACCAAGCTTACCACAGAGATCTTGTGTGACAAAATTGGCAGTACTCCCATTGTCCAGTAGAAGCCTGGCCACATGCGGCGTACCCCTGCTGTCAAACACCTTGACCAATGCTGTGGAAAGCAGAATGTGCGGCGTTAAAGAAAGGTTGTCGTTTCTTGCGGATAAAGCAACAGTGTCGTGAAGTGATGATTTTAGTGGCTGTTCGAAATGAAGCAAAGTGTTGTGTTTGACTTTGCAGTATTTGCAATGTCCAAGCTTGCATTTAGATTCAGGATGACCAAAGCGCAGACAATTTAAGCATACCTTAAGCTCCTTAGCTTTATGATTGCGAACTTCCACAGATAGTCGGCGAAATGATTCACAGTTAAATAACTGGTGGTCTTTATAGCATAAGGGACAGCGAATCGTGTTTGGTGTCCTACCGGAAGATACAATAAAGCTCTTTTGCTTTGAATGAGTTGGCTCTGATTTAACTGCGAAACCATGCTTCGATTCCTCAATAGTCTCCAAAAGATCAGCTCTGTTGGTTAAAAATTTAATAAATATGTCTAGAGTAGGGGGACTATCTAAGCTGTTCCTACGTTCTTCCCATTCGCGACTAGTGACGCTATCAAGTTTAGTAGACATCATATAAATCACCAAAGTGTCCCAGTAATCGGTAGGTTGACCTAAGGTAGCAAGTGCTCTGAGATTTTTGTTAGTGACGTCTACTATGTAGCGTAATGCTTTGCTAGATTCTTTAGCAATGGAAGTGACATTGAATAAAGCCTGTACATGGTTGTTGACAAGCAAGCGTTTGTTGTCAAACCTTTCGCATAGAAGCTCCCAAGCTGATTGATAATTATCAGATTTAAAATCAAGGCTCTTAATGACTAAAGCTGCAGAACCCTGCAGTGACGCGCGCAAATAGTGATATTTGTTAATGGGATCAATGCTATGGTTTGTGTGAATTAGCGATAAAAAGGTATCTCGAAACTCGAGCCAGTGCTGATAACAACCATTAAAGTGCGGTAAATCAATTTTTGGAAGTCTCACAACATTATGTGCATTGCGAGAACTTACCTCAGACCTGTCAGTGACCCGGTGAGTTTCAATGAGAGCACGAGCAGAAGCGGCAAGCGAGAAATATTGACTTTCGAAAGTATCCCGTTCCTCCACCTCGGGCTCGTCCAATAAATTGTCCATTTCAGCCTGTAACGCATCGAAAGCATCGTATAAATTTTCAAATTTGTCAAGACGTAATTTTAATTCGATTTGTAGTTTCAAATCACCAAGTTGCGAACTATCCTTAATGTTTGTCATGTAGGTATTAAACGACGTAAGCTTTGATTTAATCGCACCACGTTTCTTTCTTAAATCCTTTATTAACTCCTTAGAGTCCTTAGACATGTTGAGAGAATGTGCAAAAAGGGTTCAAAATTAAAGAAGAAAAGAAAACTATTTACTAGTATTAACTAGTATGCAACTAGTTGAAAAGTTAAATTGCTGATAATCAACAAGGACAACCTATTTAAAAAAAGCAATGCCTAAAATGTTTTCAATCGACTAGTTTTTGTATGTTAAAGTTTAGAAATAAGTATCCAAATAGTTTAGTATTTAAAAAAAAAGAATAAAAGTTGTATTAGATACTAGTATTAACTAGTTTTGTAATTAGTTGTAACTTATTCGATAATCATTAAGCAAGGCATTTAAATTTATATTTGTTTTTGACTCGACTAGTACATTTTTTTTCTTTTACAAGTTAAAGCTAAGACAATGTCTAAAAATGATCGAGTGTAATAAATAGGAAAAGAAAATAAAAGCTAGTATTTACCAGCGTGCAACTAGTTGGTATAATTTAATAATAATCAGTGACAATTATTATTAACAATCTAGTACAGCAAAAGCAGAAAATATCACTAAATCGTATAGTGCTAGAAGTTGAGTACTACTAGAACCCAACTACTAGCTAATATCTAACTAGTAATTGTTAGCAGTATCACCAATCTAGTTACTAACTACCGTTAAATACATTAAAAACACTCTCAACGTAAATTCGCAAACTAAAAAAAACTAAAGGCAGACCAAAAGCAACTACCTATGTACTTGTGACTACTAAAAACACAATTTATTTGCACTAACTACTGCTAACAAAGACTGCGCTATTTTACTTATCTAAAAAATCACATCACCAAATAAAGTTTAAGTGCTATGACTAATTATGTAATATGCATCTAATAAGTTTAACTACGCAAAATAATTTTAACGTTACTGTCCTTGAGTTGTGCCGTGCCGCGCGATCGCGAAACGCAAGCGAGCGCTCGGTCGTCGGTCACCGGCCGCTTATTGTCGAGCTACCGACCTATAAAATAAAAAATTATTTAGCATGAAATGTTAAAGAAATGTGTTCTAAATGTTTGGATTATGAAATGTAATGATTTTGATTAAATGATGATAATTTGTTACGAGAAAAACTGATAGTTGTTTATGGAATAAAGCAAAGAATAATGATTAACGTTTAATGTCATATGACTAATCTGTAGATTTGATATTGACTTCACAGTTTTAAATTCATAGTATGATTTACGTGACTAAGTATTGTAATGCAACTGAAACAATGAATTATGTTTAATGTTTTTAATTATAAGTTAATAGTGATGTAACGATTTTGTAAGACTCAATGTTTTATTAAAATAATGTTGTAAGTAAATCCGGCTCGAAGGACCAAAATGTACTGGCCAAAGCCCTAACTGCGATAGGTCAGGATATTTGTCCAGTAAAAGGCCAGTGGACTGTATAAAATGCTGGTGTATTTCGCAACTGTACAGATCGACCCGACAATGAAATCGCCCGCGGTTTGTGTGACGTGCGCTCGAGTGGCTCGTAAGACGTCGTAGCGAAGATTGCTGTGATCGCCGCGGTGAGCGGCGCGCTGCTTTAAGCCCGCGTTGCCCCCCGCGTCCCCTCTGTGCCCGCGGACTCGGTCCGTGCGGCCCTGTCCTGACCATATACCTACTAAAATAAGTATTATTATGATGATTTTGTTAAATATGCTTAAGGTTGTATTGGGTTGATGAGTACTCCTTCCCCTTCGCAAAGACTTTCAATTACACGATCGGTCATAGTAGTACTTAGTTAGTTCGGCGTTCAATTCCCATTTATATGGTCAGAGTAGGGGTATCCGTCTGACTTTTCATAACCATACATAACCTACCCAAGGAACTTTGCATTGCACCTACCTAAGTCTCTTTCGCCATTACAGCATTGTAAGGAATTGTCGAGGTCCGACAGAGAAAGCCAGACTTCTGAGTAGGTACTAGTTTTATTCATTATTCAGCACTAAGTTCCTTCCTCTGTAGTTGAGGATTAAAGGAAGAAGAGGGTTTTCACCTATGTAATTCCTACCCTATAACCTTCCATTTCTGTAGATTTTGGAAGTAAAATGGTTTTAATAATAGGTACCTATACGTATGAACTTTTGTTATTAACTTGATATACCTACTTAGGTAATATTAAATGATTTCATTCCATAATAAAACACCTATTTGTTGGTGTGAAGGATGTCTTGTAGATAATAAATTGTTATTTAATTTTATTACTTATTAATATTTATCTAACGGGTAAAACGAGCATAATGAATAAGTATAAGTAATAAATATGTAATTTATTTTCAGACGACGACGTACGACGTACAGTGCAATACAGTACCTACCTACCTATGATATATTAATTTAAAACAGCTTATTTCCCAAGCAGCAAAAGGTATTAAGTATAAAAGTCCTGAGAACGTTTTGGAGCGTGCTACTTAGTGTACATGATTAGCACTATAATGATGTTAAGAACGTTGACAGAACCCCAAATAGGCCCTAGTATTATCACTGATTTATTCTATAAACATTACATAAAGGCTCTCACGGTAATAAATCAGTTGAAACCTAAAAGTGTCGAGAAACGCTATTTGGTACTGAAATAGTGCTATCTGCAGCATTTATGTCACAAATTTGCACTATAAAAGTAACAAAAACATGTTTATAGTGCTTTTTTGCGCCGTAAACAATTCCAGTGGTCGTCGTGAGTGTTCTTCAACGAAAATCGACAAATTAATAACAACAACAAATCGGTAAGTTAAATATTATGGTTTATTTCATTCGCCGAAGTAATAAAAAGGAAAAGGACACTACGTAGCTCTGCCGTAACTGGCACTTGCGAAATTAATTCTATTGATAAAATCATTAATGCCGATTTCAAATTTGACAATGCGCCCTTGTAATTTTCTTGTTTTAATTAAATTTAAATTAATAAGATAAATAGTTTTTCCCACTATGGCTGGTATAGTACACATTGGCACCAGCCGTGCTGCTAATGTGCTATCATAGCAGATACCAGGAGCCATATTTCGTTTCTATTAGGGTTTCGTTGTCCAAATTTAAAATCAGACTAAATCAGTGTAGCAGGTAGTCAAAATAAATTTCCTTGTATGGAGGTACCTACATTACATGCTTTTAGCAATAAGGCCGCCTATTATTTTCTTTTGTTGTTTGTGATTCTAAGTACTTACCTAACTATTTGTGTAATAAGTACCTATAGTGTTTATTTATATACTTTTCTAAATACACAGGGACATAATTTAGGGAATGGTAAATATGTAAGTAGGTACCTAAAATACGTAAGTAGGTAAGTACCTATATTTTTTTAAATAATATTTAGCTAAAAATTGTTATTTTTATCAACACAGAAACCAAAAGATTATATTATCACAGTTAAAAGGTGTATTTCAGTGTTATTCTCAGCTGTAACTATTATAACATACCTACTTACAGTTTGTTTTTTTTTTGTTAGAATTAGAACTGAAGAACTTTTATTTAAGTAGGTAAGGTAGGTACCTATTTTCCAGTTTTTCGCGCCATTCTGTCAATCACGAATGTGTCGCTTAACCACAGTTGCTCGCACCCAGCGGGCCCCTTACCCTTACGTGCTTGAGTGGCGCCAAAATTATGAAGCGGGCCGGCGCCTGCTGACTATTGTTACAAATACATCGACTGTGAGCTACTGGAGCCGATCTAAACCAAACCAATTACTGTTTTGAATAGTTAGATGAATAGAGCATCTGTTTTAATAGAATGCGTGGTGACAAAGTGTTGTTTTAATTAAAAAAACATGGTTTATACTTTAGTGACGAAAAAAATCACGGATTACTTCCTATTTTATTTTATATTTTAAAATCAAAAGGCCTGTGATGTCTTTTTTATATTTTACACGTATACTATATTAAGTTATCTTTCTATTAAAAATAAAATACATATATGTTTCATCTGAAAAAATATTCAGAATAAAATCGAGAAAATCGCGCAAAAATTCGCGTGCTGCGTAATCTGCTTGTTAATCGGGTTGGATGTTATAACCTATTTTACTACAAATCTAGAAGGCCTAGAACAAAAATATGGCCAGCATTAGAAAGATACAGTATTTGTCTATTATAATTCGTAAAAAACACATTAACTTTCCAGTAAACTGTAGTCATACAAGTTACACAACAAAAGCTTTGATAGAAAAATCGAACATTTTTGGTTGTCTTATTGCCGAAACCAACACGGTGCTATTAAAATAAAACTTAAATATACCAAAAGAGCGAAGCCTGTAGTTTACAACCGTATACAATACGTTTCAAGAATACTCATAGTTTTTAAGCAATAAAGTCATCAAAATGTTGCTCTAGAGCGCACGGACGACCGCTTTATCGGCAATATGGCGTCGAAATAAGGTTCGGGGCACACACGTTTGTGATTAGGGTGTGTCGCGATTATTTGCGAACAAAGATTGTTTTTTTAGTTTAGTAATTATTTGTTAATTTATTAAATGAATGTAATAAAATATTATTCTTCGTAGTATGTTTTTTTTATTACAAATTATTTCAGTTTAAAGTATATTAAAATAAACATATTAAATTCTAAAATGTATTAAGACTTTGATATGTAATAAAACAAATAATGTTATATACGATGTTTAGATTATTTTATTTACAATCACTGTAATAATAAATGAAAATTATTAAAACAAATGAATAAAAATGAATATTTTATATTAATACCTATATAATAATAATAATATATAGGTACTAATATAAATATCAAACCCAAAAGACACCACAACAAAGCTAACTGCCACAAAAAAAGCAACTGCCCAAAAACAAATATGTGCCACCAACCTAATTCAAAAAAAGTTCTATTGCTTCCTGTAATAATAGGAACATGCCATAAGTTAGACTTACGTTGCGCCTTTGGAGAGTCAATCTGCACGTACACAACAACAATACAGTGAGATTAATGTTTTAAATCACTATTTAGTAATTATTCTCCGTAAATACATACAATTCATGAAGTAAACAATAATAATCACAAAAGGAAATCACTAGAAAACCACCGCCACTGTAATAATTTACATTAAGACCTAATTTCATCAGATTTTAACAGAATATCCATCCAGTTTAAAAACAAATAACTGAAATTATGCGTATTTTGATATATAACACCTCTAGAAAGAAACAATAAGTAAAAAAATACGGCGTTTTAAAAAATACATGATGAGCACGTAAACACAACATAAACACGTCCACTATAAAATAATCACATTGACTTTATTTGTTTTTATTTTTGACAGATCAGTTCCTATTGCTGATGCTTCGTTCATGTTCGTTCAGTAAGGCACCCATACACGTCCCGCGAGACACGGATTAGCGATATTTCGAGCGTCTAGCTTAACTTTTGTATTATGTAACAATTGTAACAGGAAGCACGTGGGGGCATTTTTGAGATGTAACGATTGTTACATGAAGCGACGGAGTGGTTAAGAACAATAGTTTCATCTTAGAATAATAACGCTATAGAAAGATAGTCTTCATACAAGCGCTCTGTCAAAAATGAAGCACTAAACCGATTCACACACGCGTGACGTGCGCGCATGGCCGTGATCTGCTGTCTCTTTCCAATTCTATGAATATGAAAGAGACAGCAGATCACGGCCACTGCGGCACCCGCTGCTACCGAGGCTTTAACTTAGAGAATCACACTGCAGTACGTTTATATTTTGACCTAATTAACTACAAGATACTATGAAATACTGAAAGCTTACCTGTGAAAAGTGATGTTATTACACTTCTTTTGTTTTTCAGATGTGTTGTGACACAATTTAACTGCACAAACCGTCATTTTTTTTTGTTTTCGCGAGACACGTTCGGCGCGCTGTGACATTGAACACTACGGAGCGGTCCGGCGTTTGGTGCCATTTCTGGCTCCAATTAATGTGCTTCAAAATAGGCGCGCGAACTTGGTTTCTATAGCGTTATTATTCTAAGAGTTTCATTTAAAACAATTTCCTATGTTTCTACAATGCAACCTCATAATTTATTTTGACTAAATTAAAAGTTTCAACTATCTCATCACATGCACGGCGAGTCGATCGATCGATCATAGGTAACCTATGATCGTTAGTACTCATGGAACTGTACAACTAGGTACTTACATGTTTTAATCATATATGTACGAGCAATGACGTTACAATAAAAGAAGTACTTATGTGTTACATGTGCCAAAAACTAACACTACCTATGCGGTCGCGCTGCGCCCGCGCGTGGCTTCGGCACCGCACCACTCGGGCTCGGGCAGGAGTCTAATACCTACCTACACTCACAAAGGGTATCCCGTCGTTTGGCAAAATATTTTTCGTCAAATTTTACTTCACAAAAAGCATATCGCAGTAGTATCTTTATTATTGACATTTCGCATTCACAATGCTATACAGATACCTATCTATATTATAAAATATAGGATAAAATGTTTACAAAAAAAATAAATCAACCTATCTCAGGAAAGATCCAATTGGCTTGCAGTAAATCATCAACTACTAGAAAGAATTCAACGAGTCTTCCGGGGTCTCGATTGTTGTTCTCAAAAGTTCTTATCTGTTTTCAAAAGCGTCCTTGGATCTTTTGGTAAGAAACTAGGAATACGCTTATTTATTATTTCTATTAAACTTTTAACTGCTTGATGAGGTATATTATAAGTGGCACCATCTTCTTATATTACTGCATAATTGTTAATCTTTATTGCTATCTTCATCTGATTCAGATGTTGAGGAACTTTGAACAGAGGAGCTCAAACTCTCATAATAATATTCTTCATATTACTCCTTATTACTGGCTTGAAAAGGAGGAACATTATTGCTGCAACCCTGAAGTATTACAAAACCAATATTTTGTACGGAACCATGCGCTGTATTTTCTGAACCCGCTTGACCAGTATTTACACTTTGGACATAAGCCATTACATAAGCATTGATGATAATGCCTGTGTATATCGACTCTATACTTTTTTTTTATAATTACCTATTTATACTTACGCAAAAATCTCAAGTCCATTATTAAATCTGTAAAATACTTAAATCTTAACTAGATCTCTAAAAAAATCGAGAGAGTGCCACCATTTTGAAAAACTAGTGATATAATTATTGATACTGAATAGCTATAAATCCAATTAGTCCATTAATTATTAATTTTAGTACTTTTTTGTCTCGGCTTAGTATCGTAGCAGTATCACAAACTCACCTAAAGAGCTATTTAGAATTGAATTTATTTAGCAGCTGCACCAGGAGTCGCTATGGTACTGTTAAGTACTATAGAAGAGTTATCATGATTTTTACAGAACTAGCTCCATAGCGATGTTAAGGGAGCTTGTAAGAAGACATGAAGATCCGTAATGATTGTGCAAGTTACTTTTACAGTGCAAATTGAACCTGTTATAGTGTTTTTGACACTTCTACAATACTAGTGTGTAGTATTGTAGAAGTAATAGTACATTATGATAAAAGTGCTGTAATTATCAAAGCGCACGTATGCCATACGACGTTTTATAACATATTTGTGAGGCAAAAAAATATTCCGAAAATGACTGCATTTTTTTGTTGTTTTTTTAGTGCATGAATCTTTGGTAAGCCAACATATATTTTTCTTTGTCCAACAGCATAGAGCGTAGATGGGCTCATCAAAATAATACCACCAACCCCTCTCTTCCCTTGGGCGTCGTAAAAGGCGACTAACGGACTAAAGACTGCACATACATCCAACAGCATAGAGCAGCGATGGGCTCATCAAAATAATACTACGAACCCCTGTCTTTCCTTGGGTGTCGTAAAAGGCGACTAACGGACTAAAGACTTCACATACATCCAACAGCATAGAGCGGCGATGGGCTCATCAAAATAATACTACCAACCCCTTTCTTCCCTTGGTTGTCGTAAAAGGCGACTAACGGACTAAAGACTGCATATACATCCAACAGCATAGAGCGGCGATGGGCTCATCAAAATAATACTACAAACCCCTCTCTTCCCTTCGGTGTCGTAAAAGGCGACTAACGGTCTAAAGACTGCACATACATCCAACAGCATAGAGCGGTGATGGGCTCATCAAAATAATACTACAAACCCCTCTCTTCCCTGCGGTGTCGTAAAAATCGACTAACGGACTAAAGATTGCACATACATCCAACAGCATAGAGCGGCGATGGGCTCATCAAAATAATACTACCAACCCCTCTCTTCCCTTGGGTGTCGTAAAAGGAGACTAACGGACTAAATACTGCACATACATCCAACAACATAGAGCGGCGATGGGCTCATCAAAATAATACTACCAACTCCTCTCTTCCTTTGGGTGTCGTAAAAGGTACTAACGGGCTAAAGGCCCATGTTGTTCATAGATTCAAATGATTACTAATTTTTAAATTACATTACCGCACTAGTGCGAAACTTATTACATTACGATGCTGAAATCGGTGTAATAAGAGCTACTTTACGAGCAAATGTGTTATAAAAGTTATTTTCACGCATTATTATTGCTAAATAGATACACAAAACTGTTAATAAAGTCGTCTATAGTACTAAATAGTAACATAATCGCTAAATTATCATATCCATTATCGTGCAACACTTTAATGATTCTTTTGTATAGATCTGTACATTATGATATTAGTGCGGTAAGTTGAAAATTACAGCAGAGGCGATATTGCTTGCCCGAGCCGTAGGCCGAGGGCTACAAGAAAACAGAGGCTGTAATTATCAAAGCGCACGTATGTCATACGACGTTTTATAACATATTTGCGAGGAAAACACATTTTCTGAAAATGACTGCGTGTTTTTGTTGTTTTTCTAGTGCATAATTTTTGGCAAGCCAACTTATTTTTCTTTGGGCTTAGATGGTAATAGGCTGTCAATAACATTTTGCGCTTTACTTATTATTTCCGGTGGTGTAGACTGAAGTTTAGTTCTTCATTACTAAAACTAGACATATTTATTTTTAAACTTTTAAATTAATTATTGAACAAGAAGCCGCTGTTTGAATCGACAAAATATAGGTATGTGAAAGGTAGGAAGTCCTTCCATCAAACCCCTTGGGTGTCGTAAATGGCGACTAACGGACTAAAGACTGCACATACATCCTACAGCATAGAGCGGCGATGGGCTCATAAAAATAATACTACCAACCCCTTTCTTCCCTTGGGTGTCGTAAAAGGCGACTAACGGACTAAAGACTGCACATACATCCAACAGCATAGAGCGGCGATAGGCTCATCAAAATAATACTACCAACCCCTCTCTTTCCTTCGGTGTCGTAAAAGGCGACTAACGGACTAAAGACTGCACATTCATTCAACAGCATAGAACGGCAATGGGCTCATCAAAATAATACTACCAACCCCTTCCTTCCCTTCGGTGTCGTAAAAGGCGACTAACGGACTAAAGACTGCACATACATTCAACAGCATAGAACGGCGATGGGCTCATCAAAATAATACTACCAAACCCCTCCTTTCTCTTCGGTGTCGTAAAAGGCGACTAACGGACTAAAGACTGCACATACATCTAACAGCATAGAGCGGTGATTGGCTCTTCAAAATAATAATAGGTACCAACCCCTCTCTTTTCTTGGGTGTCGTAAAAGCGACTAACGGGCTAAAGGCTTACCATCTAAGCACGTGTGCAGACTGTGCAGTTGTTACTTGCTGAAGCGTGGACTGTGTGGGCGTGGTCTGTGTTGTCCATAGATGCAAATTATTACTAATTTTACATTACCGTACTAGTGTGTAATAAGCTAATTACGGAATTGAGCCGTCGGGTAGGATTTTTAAAAAATATACTTTTAATTATAATTATATTTATTAAAATAAATGATTACAGCTAATTTGATCTCGATGATCAGACCTTAGGACTACGTCCGTATACTTCCGTGATTGAAGCTAAAAGAGACCGAGAATATGTCCAAAAGTTTCTCATGAGTAAAACTGTTCACTAAGCACTTTTTGGTCACTATTGCTCAATCGAGCCACCCGCGATTGGACTGCACATGATGCATGCGTGACGTAGCTGTGACGTGGACGAGGCTTGCACTCGTAACACCTCCCCTCGTAGACGAGCAACTATTTGCGAAGGTTAAGAGCAAAAGTTGCGGCTTTTCTTTCGTCAATGGATGCTGTAGATACTGCCGAAGTCATTTCAATGTCTTGAGGATGTGGATTGATGATTTGGGTTCGATTCTCTCGCTGTCTCAGGTAGTAAGCCAGACTAACGAGTGCAAGTGTACTTAACAGTACGATGACGTAGGTAGGTATCGTCGTGTGATAGAGACTGGATACGTCTACGGAGTTAACTTCGACAGGTGGGTCCATAAGTACTTGATGTTGTATATTGTGCAACTTATTCAAGTCAATCGTTGTGAAATTATAATGCGGCAGCTGCTTCTTCGAATGTTCTGACATCGGGATTGAGTGTGGAAATGTCATGATTGTCATGGTTGTCCGCGAAATTTGTCATCATTGTTAACGATTGTGAACTCAGGTGTTCGAATACTGTAATTTCTTGGAATTGTTGCTAAGTAGCTTCCTTTTAACAGGTGGTAGTTTTCTTGTGCGCATGATATTTGTACTCTGATTTCGTTGGGCAGTGATAAGATGTAGTGCTGACTGTCGAGTTCTAGGAGGGCTTCTTTCAGGAGCGTAATAGATGTAGGATGGCAATCTCTTGTATCTTGATGATAGATGAGGTTGAAGACGCAGTCACTGTGCGTTCTAATTTGATGGCTAAGTTGCTGCTTGCAGATGTACCAGGTGTCTATCTTCGGGCATTCAGCCTCCATGTACGCGAATTCCTGAGCATTGGATGCCAAGTATGGGAATGGTGGAAGGATAATATCGGAGTTTTTATTGGGAACGGGACAAAGTCTATATAAATCATAAGTTGCGAGGGATAATATAGGAAACTTCAGGACAATTACAATTTTCTTATCGATAAAGTAAGAACCTAGAGAAATTAAATCGTAATAATACCTAACATCTAAATTTAATAACGAGCCAGGATTATAAAGTTGTTTAAGCTGGCTAAGCATATTTCTTAAATCGTCTATAGATAAAATAGAATGGTGCATTACATTTGTGCGACTAAAAGCTACGACGTTACCTAATTTTTGTATTTCAAATGAAAGTTCCTGAATATTTTCAGTAACTATACTGAAAAGTTGAGAAATTTGAGAATACTGGTAGATTTGTTCTTTATCATTTACAGATGTATTACTAATTAAAATGATTGCTTTTTCTAATTTCCTCTGATTGATACTGATATTATTTAATATTTGAGTTTGTTGGAGAGTCATCTCTTTGTATAAACTAATATGCTTATTGAAACTAGCAGAAAGCTCTCTATCGTTGTTCTGTAATATTTTAAGGGCGTTTTCAAATCTCAGAGCGTCATCATTGTCAAGGTTACCAGATATACTCTTAATAAAGGTTCCTAGAGGGTTAAGAAGACCTCTTTTAAATCTTTTGGGTTCGAACGTCTCTAACTCGAGTGAAGTTTTGTTAAGTTTACCGAATAGGTGCCATATTTGATATTTGAAAGACGAAAAGTTTTTATTAGATAATCTATTAGCTAAATCGGTTAACTGGGTCTGTAGTAAGTCAATCTGTTGTTGGATTCTGTCTAAGTCAATTTCTTGGAGAAAGGTATGATCATGTGAAACAATTTTAGTTGAACCAAGTTTAAAAGGGAGAATTCCAGGTCCGTCAGACAGGTCGTCAAGTCGGATCGTGTTCAGGGTCAGTGGACCTGCTTGTACTTGGTCGAGGTCCGCCATGAGCAGGAGTGTCCTGTAACAATGTCACGTCTTTATTTTTCTTGTCCCTTTTTAGTCTAGTTTTAGCAACTGGGCCTCGTTTCCTGGACGTATAAATATGAATAGGCAAATCCGTAACTACTTTGTCCTGTGTATAACGAGGTGCAGTTTTCTGTCTGTTAGCGGCTGGGTTTTTAATGTAAACTGTCTGGTCTTGGCTATATTGAGTTTCAGGTTCACGTTCTAAGTTACGCCGCTCCATAATCGCTGTACGCTCAGCGTATGACGAGTCCTGTATAATTTCATACACTGTGTTCATTTTACTCCGATGTTCTTGTAAGTATTGTTGTAAAAGACGTTCAGATAAATGTAAGTCTGTCGGGTTTCTGGGGTCAAAATGTCCAGTTATGAGGTCGAATGGTCGGCATTTAGTTAGGCTGTGTATAGAACTATTATAGGCAATAATTGCGTATGGGATTAGATTTTGTACAGGCTCATTTTTGTGTTGTGGTTTTAGTAATCGAATGTGTTCTAGAAAAGTACTATGAAAACGTTCAATCATGCCGTTTTCGTTAGGGGCATGAGCCGCTATTTTATGATGTTGCACTTTATGTAATTTCAAAAATTCATTTATGACTTGATTAACAAATTCTGTACCTTGGTCTGAAACTATACATATTGGAAGTCCATGGTGAGTGGAAAACGTTAAAAGAGCTTTAATTATGTTCGGGGCAGTGCAATCTGGTAGTCGATACACTTGTGCGTATTTCGAAAAGGAGTCTATGATTGTAAGATATTTATCCTGTTGTGATATAGTGAATTACACTATCAGCACGTACTCAATAGTACGTGATAATTAAGGTCTTCCTGATTGACAAGGCGTCCTTCCTCTAGTCACGTATAGATGTGATGTTAATTAGTATTTAAGATGATACACTAGAGGATAAAGATTATTGATTAAACGCAAGACATTGTTTCATTTCGGGTCTCCGTCCCAACGCCATTACATGGCGACTGTGACATGGTGTCACAAGTCCGCGCCGCGAAATCGCTAGTTGAAGTCTACAAAATATCAGGAAAATAGTGCTACACGGGCCTACAAGAAGGACGAAGGAAATAAGAAAAAAAAACTGTAAGCCAAAATTGTTTAACTATGGGAAACCCACAATCTAAAGACAATATTATTGTCAGTCAATCACCAACTCAATCGGCGGCAGCATCAACTCCCTTGGCCGTTGGGATGCAACTTTCAGAGATCTTTTTACTGACCATCGTCGTTGTACTAGCGGGCTATATAGTACTTAGGCTGCTACGTTACTTCAACGCACGACTATTAGAAGAGGTAGAACGCAGAGCGGTTCGACGGGCAATTGGACCAGCACAGAACGTGTAAGCCAGCACGAATTAATATAACTATGCTACCAAGAATCTATGTGTGTGTGTGAGTGATTTTTTTTTTTTCCTAAAGTGTGTTCATGGCAAACCTGTCAGAACTCTTGAGTGAGCTTAAGGCTATTAGAGACTCTATTATTAAATTAAGTAAGGACAAACGTTATTCCGCTCAGGGGCAGAATAAGTTTTTAAGAGCAAAGGAAATTAAAAATATTTTTGAACAAATATCTGCAGACTTATGTAAAAAAGGGATAGATGCTGTAGAATTACAAATAACAAAAGCAATATCGTCAAAGTTTTTATGTAATTTTGAGGAAATCGAGTCACTCGTTAACCCGCATCATTCAGAAACGATCACAACCATGGCCACGTTCGATCTAAAAGTCGCGCTCACGCTCCTCCCAGTAGTAGATTGCGACGAAACGCAAATTAACCAACTAATAGACGGAATAGAGTATTATAGTAGTACCCTTAGAAACGAGGACCAGCCTCTGTTAATCAATTTTGTTTTAAAAACTCGTCTTTCTAGCAGTGCTAAAACAAAAATTAATAAGTCTTATGTGTCTGTGGCAGACCTAATAAAAGATATAAAAAATGTTTTAATTCCGATTAAATCATACACAGCCATTTTAGACCGAATGCTACGATGTAGGCAAGGAAACAAGACCATAGAAGTGTTTGGTAGTGAAATCGAAAAAATGTCCAACGATTTAAGTACAGCATAGGCTAATGGAGACGAGTCGGCATATAATTTATTAAAGCCGATTAATGAAAAAATGGCTATCAAGCGTTTCGCTGACGGCCTAAACAATGCTCGTACAAGCATTATAGTTACGTCTAGGTCCGTAAGCACAGTTAGGCAGGCAATAACTATAGCCTTAGAACAAGAAGACTCGGTAGTGAAACCACCAATAAACAATTATGTTAACTATGTTTCGAACCAGCGATTTGAAAAGATAAATAAAAACTATCATCAACAATATAATAAGTCACGTAACAACAACGCGACGAGTCAGCAAGGTCGGGGTCGTGCCTACTATAACTCGAATAGGTTTCAGGGTCAGCGCAACACCAGGTTTACGTCACCTCATAATAAACGTAGGAATGTACATTTCTTAGTTGACGCAGCAGAACAGTCTAATGACGAGAACGAAAGTGAACGTCAGAGTATACGTCAGAACGAACATCATAGCGATGATTTTTTTCGTTCTGAATAGCGCTGAGGTAGATATTTGTAGTTATGGTAGTGGTAATTACGTTTGTTTTACTTGTAGTCAAACTCAAATTTCTCTATTAGTAGACACAGGAGCAAGCATTTCAATTTTAAAGTTAGATTGGTTAAATAAACTCCGTAGCGTGTCCCGCGACGCAAAGCTAGTAAGGGATGAAATTAAGATTAAAGGAGTATGTGGGGATTTAGTATCAATAGGTTATGTTTATCTAGACTTATGTGTTAACAATTATAATTTTAGGCATAAGTTTTATGTGTTTAGCAACTTCCACTGTAAAAATGATGGAATTTTAGGAGAAGATTTTTTATTAAAATATAGTTGTAAAATTAACTATGAAAATAAGCTGGTTACATTACAGGATAAGATAAGTCTAGAATTAGGCTTAGGTAAAAACATAATAACGACTATTCCAGGGAGATGTGAGGTCGTAAAATATGTTTCGTCAGAGATAAAGGGCGAATGTGTCATTTTAGCGGAGGAAGTTATTGCAGGCGTATTTGTAGCAGGCGCCGTGGTAGTAGGAGACGGGAAAAAGATTCCGGTGCGATTTTTAAACACACGGGAAGAAGATGTAAAATTAAATAACTTTAGCCCGAAAATTAGAAAATACTCGGATTATTTCGTATGCTCTTTTGATACGGAAAACGGAAAATCTGTCGAGAGGGTTAAACAACTATTCGATTTTCTTAAATTAAAAACATATCTTGGTGATGAAGAGAGACGGTCTATTGAGAAAATATGTGCAAAATATGCAGATATCTTTCATATGCCGGGTGATAAGCTATCCGTTACAAACTTATACGAGTACAACATTAAACTGCAAAATGACGCGTCTCCTGTTTATGTCAAACCGTATAGAATACCGCACGCTCAGAAGGCTGAGTTAATAAAACAGGTAGGTAAATTGTTAGAAGAAGATATTATCGAAGAGTGTACCAGCGAATGGTCTTCTCCATTATTATTACTTCCGAAAAAAGCTGACAGTAGCGGTGAAAAAAAGTGGAGAATCGTAATAGATTATAGACTTTTAAATAAAAAAATAGTAGACGAAAAGTTCCCGTTACCAAATATACAAGAAATTATTGACTCACTTTCGGGATGCTTATACTATTCTCATTTAGACCTCAGTTCTAGTTATTACCAGCTAGGGTTATCACCAGAATGTAGGAAATTCACTTCTTTTACAGCTGATAAGCAATATCAACTGAAAAGATTACCTATGGGTCTCAAAACGAGTCCTAGCGTATTTTCTAAACTTATGTCTATGGCTCTATCGGGTTTAAATTACGAGATATGTTTTCTATATCTCGATGACGTAATAGTTTTCGGGAAAAGCCTATCGCAGCATAATACAAATTTAATGAGTGTATTTGAGAGGTTTAGGTCAGTTAATTTAAAACTAAACCCTTGTAAGTGCGAATTTTTGAGGAAAGAAATTAATTATTTAGGGCATGTTATTACGCCAAACGGGGTGTTGCCAGACAACAGTAAAATCGAGGTCTTGGAAAAGTTCCCAGTACCTAAAAATGTAAATGAGATTCGTCGTTTTGTGGCTTTTGCGAACTTTTATAGAAAATTCATAAAAAACTTTGCCACAATAGTGTACCCACTAAACCGTCTTTGTAAGAAACATGTCGAGTTTCAGTGGACGGAAGAATGTGACGTGGCATTTCAGACCTTAAAAAAGTCACTTAGTTCATTTCCTGTCTTAGATTATCCAGATTTTGGAAAAGATAATGTTTTCCGGTTGCAAACCGATGCGTCAGGGGTAGCCTTGGGGGCTGTATTATCAAATGGAAATAATAAGCCCGTAGCTTATGCAAGCAGACAATTAAACAGTTCAGAAATAAACTACCCAACCATTCATAAAGAGTTATTAGGGGTAGTGTGGGCTATAAAACATTTTCGACCATATTTATACGGACGAAAATTTAAAATATTAACAGATCATAGACCATTGGTTCATTTATTTAGCATAAAAGATCCTAGTAGCCGTTTAACTAAGTTTAGACTTTGTTTAGAAGAATATGATTTCGATATTGAATACATAAAAGGTTCCGAAAATGTAACGGCAGATGCCTTATCGAGAGTCATTATAACATCAGACGAGTTAAAAAATCTAAATTCAAATTTTTTGGGGGTATTAACCCGTTCAATGAAAAGAACCATGGAGCAAAATAATGAACCCGCTACCTCTGGAAGTAGCAGGGTTGAGCCCCCTGTTGATCATAGGCAACCAAGAGTGGTAGATATTATGCAGAAATCACAAAATGATGTAAGGTTAGATATTTGTTCGTATGAAAACTTCGTGAAGTTGAGGAAAAAGAAAAGATACGTCTCACAGACGGGTGATATGTTATTTAGTGACTCTACTATTTACATAAATCAGGAATCTCTACTAACGGAGGCGCGCCGAGACGCAACGATAGGAGAACTGAGTGCATTATGTAAAAAATATAATATTGTAGAAGTCGTTGTGATTAAAAATGGGTTTAATAAAAAGTTTATTAAAATTTTGACCCAAACTTTCATGAAACATAAAGAATTACCGCGGTTATGTATTATTAATAACCAAGTTGAACATGTTACAAATAAAGACTTGATACGTGTTATACTAAATGATTATCATTTATTGCCGACAAGTGGTCATGTAGGCATAAATAAAATGACTAAGAATATTCGAAAAAAATATTTTTGGAGTAATATGCAAAAAGACATAACTGAATATGTGACTCGCTGTAAAGATTGCCAAAAGCAGAAATTTTGTAATAAAAATAATAAAGAGAAAATGGTAATAACCACTACAGCATCTACTTCTTTTGAAAAATTATATTTAGATATTGTGGGGCCGTTGGAGGTCGATAATTTGGGTAATAAATACATATTAACAATACAATGCGAATTGACAAAGTTTGTAGAAGCTTACCCAATACTTGATAAGTCAGCTGAAACTGTTGCTAGGGTTTTTACTGAAAATTTTATTTTACGATATGGTACTCCCAGGGTTATTGCGACTGACTGTGGAACGGAATTTATTAATTCCACGTTAGAAACAGTATGTAAATTGCTAAATATTGATAAGTTAAATTCAACACCCTATCATCATGAGAGTATAGGTTCGCTAGAAAACTGGCACAAACATCTCGGATGTTACTTGAGAATACAAACACAGAATCAGTCGGCAAATTGGAGTACCTGGATACCATATTGGTGCTTTGCTTATAATAATTCTGTAAATACTAGTACCAAATACTCCCCTTATGAACTAGTTTTTGGGAAAACATGTAACGTACCTAGTAATTTAGTTAGTAAAGTTGATCCCTTATATGTATACGACAATTATCCATCGGAGTTAAAATTTAGATTGCAAAAAGCTCATAATGATGCCAGGAACAACTTATTAATATCAAAACAAAGTAGAAAAACTAATTATGATTTAGATTGTAAGGAAGTACACTACAAAAAAGGTGATCTACTCTTGTATAAGAATGAAAATTATAATAAATTGAATGACTTGTATTTAGGTCCATTTGAAGTTTTAGAAGAGCTAGGTACTAATGTAAAAATATTAAAGAATAATAAAGAATATATAGTTCATAAGAATAGGACTAAGATATTTAGAAAATAAGAGTTTACTTTTCAGGGAAGGGATGCCTAGCCTTTTCAGGGGAGGTGTGATATAGTGAATTACACTATCAGCACGTACTCAATAGTACGTGATAATTAAGGTCTTCCTGATTGACAAGGCGTCCTTCCTCTAGTCACGTATAGATGTGATGTTAATTAGTATTTAAGATGATACACTAGAGGATAAAGATTATTGATTAAACGCAAGACATTGTTTCATTTCGGGTCTCCGTCCCAACGCCATTACACTGTTCAATAGTAAGTACGTCTACATGAGCTATCTGATATGGTTTGTGTGGTGGGGGTACAATTTGGAACTTGGGTTGAATCGGATCACGATCGTATTTAGCACGGTTACATATGTCACATTGATTTATGTATTTAGTTATACTGTCCTTTAATTTGGGCCAAAAATAACGTTGGGATAGAGCTAAGTGCGTTTCGTTTATGCCTCTGTGGTTAGTTTTTCCTTCGTGGTACTTGGATATAATATCTTGTTCGTTTAGGTAATCGCAAATGTCTTGAATCTCTATTTTGACAAGAACTAAGTTGACTGCAGCATTTTTAAAAGTTTTTTGTAGGATTGGCACAATATCATACATTTTATTGAGAGGTTGTACTAAAATTGCTGTACGTAGTTTAGGGTCGATGTGATTTTTCATGACCAATATAATGTCTTGTTATAAGCTTGTCTCCGAAATTTGAACTACTGTCTTTCTAAACGCTTCGAAAGGAACGGTCATTTTTGGTTTTGCTTTACAAGGATTAGTATTAATTTTTATGATCAACTGTCTTTTAAATTTATTTAAGGGGTCTTCTGAAACTGGTAATTCGAGTATAGGATGTTCAACGCTGGTGTGGTCTGTTTGTTCTTCGAAGTCAGGTAAGTCATAATAATTTTCAGGAAGTGGGCTGCCAAGAGGCCTCATACTAGGTGCTGTATCAGTAGAAGACTGGCTAATGAGGGGCCTGTCATCAGGAGCGGTAATTGTAGAAGATGAGGAGTCACTAATGTTAACTACTACAGAGTCCAACTCTTCATTATGAATTTCAACGCGAGACAGTGCGTCTGCGTTGGTATTTGCCTTGCCTTTTTTATAAATGATGGTGAAATTATATTCTGCCAATTTTAATCGCCACCTTGTCAGTCGAGAGTTCGGTTCTCTTCACTGAAGTGGTTTGTGGTCAGTGATAATTTTGAATTTGCGGCCAAATAAGTAGGGTCTGAAGTATTTCGTTGCCCACACTATCGCGAGCAATTCTTTTTCGATTGTGGAGTAATTCATTTCACTATCATTTAGAGTTCTGGAGGCGTAAGCGACTGGTCTATCAGAACCTATGGAACCTTGCGATAAAATGGCTCCTAGGGCGACGTTTGAGGCGTCTGTAGTAAGAATAAAGTCTTTAGTGAGGTCAGGATATTGAAGTATCGGATCATTTACTAGAAGAGTCTTGCAATGTTCAAAGCATTGTACATAGTCAGAGGTCAGTAAAATTTTAGAACCTTTTTTGAGATACGCTGTAAGGGGTTTAGTCAAACGGGCGAAATCGGGAATAAATCGTCTGTAATAGCCAATGAGTCCTAAGAATCCCTTTATTTGCTTAGGAGTTTTCGGGATGGGGTATTTTAGAATAGCTGTTATTTTATCAGGGTTGGGTTTTACTCTTTGTGGAGTAATAATATGTCCTAAGTATGGAGTTTCGTGTTTTAGGAACTCTGACTTGTCCATTTGTACTTTGAAATTAGAGTCTCGAAGCCTATCGAAGATTTTATGGAGGTTTATCATATGTTCTTGAAGTGAAGTCGAAAATACTAGAATATCGTCTAAGTAGACTACGCAAATAACGTTCTGTAGGCCTCTCAGCACATTATCCATAACGCGCTGGAACGTAGATGGACTGTTTTTGAGACCCATAGGCATTCTCAGAATAGAATAGAATAGAATAGAATAGAATAGTATTTATTTGTGAAATGCAGGTTAGTTACAATATCATAGGTGTTAGACTTATTTAAGTTTCACTACATTTCCGCCTTCGTCAAGGCATACAAATATCTAATTGTTTGGCATACAAAAAATCTAATAATAATAATTAATTACACAATGATATTATGTCCGAATACAAAATAATTACGAATAAAATAAAAAAAAAACAATTATGAAAATATAAAATTAAAACATGTCCACATACAAAATTATAACTAATAAATAAATTTAAGACTTATAAATAATTAAAAACTCTAAAAACCATGCAAATGTCCAACTATTTCAAGGCTTTGTCATTTAGAAATTCTGCAACCGAGTAGTATGATCTATCGTTGAGCAATAATGATAGACGTTTTTTAAAAGACTTCACTGGCAGAGTCTTCAATCCACCTGGAATTTTGTTAAATATTCTATGTGCCATACCAAACAAGCTACCATTGAATAGTCCGGTTCTGCAAGATACTGCGCATATTCTATTTCCGTGCCTGTGATTTCTTTCACTATTTCTCTCGGAAAAAGTAACATACCGATGTTTATTAAGATACACATATAAAGCTACTTCATAGATATACAAGCACGGTAAGGTTAGTATGTTCATTTGTTTAAAGAATGGCTTACAGCTATCAGTTGATTTGAGCCCTTTCATAGCTCTGATACATCTTCTGGGTCTTAAATAGTAGAACTTTATTTGTCGAATTACCCCAGAAGATGATTCCGTATCGCATAATACACTCTACATGACCACGGTAAGCAGTTTCCGTGCTGGTTACTTTAGAGAGTTTACTTAGAGCAAAAATGAAACTGTTTATTCTACTACACAGATTCTCTGTATGGGGCTTCCAGTTAGTTTGGTAATCAATTAACAATCCAAGAAATTTGGTTATTGTAACAGGTTCTATAGTTTCTTCCCGACATTTGAGTGTTACATTCGGGTCTCAAGAATTCAAAGTGTCCTTGACCGTCTGGAACACTGAAACCTGTCTTGTGAATGTCATCGGGGTGCATTTCTACCTGGTAAAAGCCACTAGCGAGGTCTAAAGTCGTAAAATATTGGCATTTCCCGAGTTTGTCTAGTATGTCAGTCAAGTTGGGAATCGGATATTTATCGTCAACTGTCTTTTCATTAAGTTTCCTGAAGTCAACTACTA
The DNA here is from genome assembly GCA_963921215.1 of Scoparia ambigualis. NCBI lineage: Eukaryota > Metazoa > Arthropoda > Insecta > Lepidoptera > Crambidae > Scoparia > Scoparia ambigualis. Next base: position 24,298,012 of record OY992503.1, read on the forward strand.
ATCTCCATTTAGTTTTACCGAAGGCATCCGCTTTTTTAGGTACGATCCAGATAGGCGCGCTCCAGGCTGATGTTGAAGGTCGTATGATACCTTGGTCGAGCATTTTTTTAATTTGTAACTGAACTTCTTGTCGGTGTACGAATGGGTATCGGTATGTTTTGTTATGAACGAGAATTTCGTCAGTCGTTGTAATTCGGTGTTTAATTTTGTTAGTGAATGTCAAGGGTTCGTCGTCAAGGTAAAATATGTCGCAATATTCTTTACACAATGCAAGTAAATTGGCTTTCTCCTCAGCGTTCATATGATCCGTTCGCAACCGCGACAAAACTTCTCGGAAACGCTCGGCGTCATGAGTCATACGGTTCATTGTAATATGTAAGTCAGTCTGTTCGTTAAAGATATTATGCACTTGCAAAGGTTTTGTTAAGGTAAAAATAACATCATTTTGGGATGGATTTAAAATCTCTATGTAGGCTTGACCGTTCTGGGCTAACGAAAAACAATCGGTAATATAACAACCGCATATTGTATGGGACTCTACTGAAATATCGCCTTCAGAAATGTTGGTTGGAACTTTGATAAACTGAGTTGATTGCGCGGGAATAATGGTTTCGAATAAGTTTATGCTACCGGATTTATGCATGAGAATTGGATTTTCTGCATGTTGCGTTTTTAATACGTGAGAGCTGAGGTCAATCTTAGATTGCCACTGCTCTAGGAGATCAAGGCCAATCAAACCATCGAAATATTCGTGAAAACGGTATATAAAAAGTTTTATGGGATTATTGTCATTAAATTCGGGAAAACAGGGAATTGTCACCGAAAAGTCATTTTTAGTCGTTGCGTGAATGTTAGAAACAACAAATGGGTCATATTTAAATTCATAGTTTGAAAAAAAAAAATCTGCCGCTTCGGGGCTAATAAACGATTTGTTAGCACCAGTGTCTATGAGAAGCTTTAATGGGGGATTAGAAATTTGAATAAATGGCAGTTGTCTTTGATCTTGGAGATGTAACTCTATTCTGGGGATGTCTGATCCGGGGTCAAAGAAAAATTTACTTGTTCGTTTTGGTCGGCTGTTCCGGTCACCTCCTCAGTCTGATATTGCATTTCAGGCTCTGGTAAGTATGCTTGTTGGTCAAAGTCAAGGTAAGAGTCGCAATAATAGGTTTCAGGGTCAACAAAATGTTCGTTAAAGTTAATTTGTGGGCGTATATTCTGCTGAGTAGGCGGCAATACGCGTGCGACGGGATGACTAACACCGCTCATAGGCGTAGGAAAATTTTGGTAATTTTGTAGGTTATTATTTCGAGGTGGAATCCTAAAACCTGTAGACATATTTGAACGTGGTAGGGCTCTCATCATATGTTGAGTCCTTGAAGGACCTTGCTGGCGTATAAAGTTTTGAGGTCCTTGAGTAGGCCTAAAACTGTTCATAGGAAAGTTACTATTCGGGGCAAAGCTATTTGGGAACATGTTTTGTTGCATTGCGGGATAATTAAAAGGTCTAAATTGACGATTTGGGAATGTATAACCAAATTGTCTGGAAGTCGCGGGTGAGTCATTTGAACTAAGAGGTGAGTAATTAAACTGGCTATTGTTAATCGATTTCTTAGAATTCGACGAGTTCACTTTACTTTGCAGATATAAAACGTTTAATTCTTCCTGGGCGAACTCCAAGGCTTTTTCAAGCGAATCGGGACGCATGCACCTAATACGTGAGCCTAGAGGCTCGGCCAGGCCTCTTGTGTAAGTTTGGAGTGCTAATTTTTTGTAAAGTTCGCGTTTAGCCTCAACTGTGGTCGTAATTTGTTCATGTAACTCTACATAGGTCATAATTACACTCAATAAATTTTGTACGCGTTCATAAAATATTTGCGGTGTATCGGAACCTTGCGATAACATAAACATATCCGTGTATAAGGCGGATTCGTCTCTGTGATCTGAAAAACTGTTAATTAGAGCATTTCTGATACCATTCCAGTCCTGGGGAATGCCATTTGTTGCTAGCGTTTTAGCAGCAGGCCCGGTGATTTTGTTTAAAATGCCATTAATTAAGGCGGAGTTATTTAACTCATTTCCCGGGGCTGGATTGACATAAGTTAAGATAAGTTGGTCACATATATTTAAAAATCTAATTAAAACGTTAGAATTTCCATCAAACTCAGGTACCAATCTTAGGGCTTTCCAAATTCGGTCTGTCATGTCCGGGGCAGGAACAAACTGTTGCTGTTCGTTTGCCATTTCTTCTTCTATGCTATCTAACTCAAAATCGCGATGAAATCTAAGCAATCTAGAGTTACGTCTGATACTGCGCCGCTGATTCGGCCCAATATCTCTATCTCTCCTAGGATAGAAAATCTTGAAAACTAAATGTACTTCTTATAAAAACTACCTATCTAACTAACTAATAACACTCTACGGGAGACAGGAAAGGGGCCACTGGCAACCAATAGGAATGCGTACTTATTTCCTATGACTCACAGGAGCAGGATACTCTGCACGACGTGATAGTGGTGGGCCATCGATTTCTGGATTAGCGCCTACCTTGAAGTTGATTCTTCTTGTCCGTCCGACGACTGCTTCGCGTAGATTCGTAGAGATAGTCGACGCGTCGACGAAACGACTATCAGGCGGATCGAATTGAGATAACGCGCACTGACTCGACTATCCTACCGACTGCGCCAATTACGGAATTGAGCCGTCGGGTAGGATTTTTAAAAAATATACTTTTAATTATAATTATATTTATTAAAATAAATGATTACAGCTAATTTGATCTCGATGATCAGACCTTAGGACTACGTCCGTATACTTCCGTGATTGAAGCTAAAAGAGACCGAGAATATGTCCAAAACTTTCTCATGAGTAAAACTGTTCACTAAGCACTTTTTGGTCACTATTGCTCAATCGAGCCACCCGCGATTGGACTGCACATGATGCATGCGTGACGTAGCTGTGACGTGGACGAGGCTTGCACTCGTAACAAGCTACATTACGATGCTGAAATCGGTGTAATAAGAGCCACTTTACGAGCAAATGTGTTATAAACGTTCTTATAGCAAAATTATAGTACTTAAATGCTCATTAATTTTATAGAAGCAAAACGCTCTGTTTAAAACCTTTATGGTACAAGCAGTCACAATGATTACCATTACAGGCCTACTATATCACTGTTTGGTGATAAAATGCCTTGGTTATAGAACCTTTCGTTACTTGGGTAGTACCTTCACTACGTAGGTACTTTTATTTATTAAGTTTGAATGTGTATGTGTCTCTTCGTCGTCGTCTTCTTCTTCAGTCTTTATTAAACCACTGCTATGTGTGGGGCTTCTCATATGCAAGCCATCCTGACCTGTCTTGGGCTTTATAGCCAGTTCAGTTCAGTAGCTCAGTGCTTGGTGATGTTACCCGTCCATACTAGCCTTCTGGTGGCCAACGTATCAGGTCAGCTGCCGTAAAACGAGACACAAATGAAAATCAATTGTTAGTAACCAAAACTAGGAGTCTTCGTGACAGCTCCATGCCGCCGGTCAGCGGTTTCCCGTCCAGCACCTTTTTGCGGCTTGCGTGACCCGCCCATTGCCACTTTATTTCTTTGTGCGATTAAAATGTTAAAAAAAAGTTTGGTCTGTCCAAAGAGTAGAGTAATATGGGTCTGTGGGGGGGACAAGGGGCGGACGGGCAAATAGTCAACAATAACTGTTAGAAATATACATAAATATACATATATAGGCATAATATATAGGTCCTGTGATGGAATCTCCACAGTACACAAAAATACCGTCGGGGGGGGGGGCACTTGCCCTCCGTGCCCCCCCCCCGCCCTAAATCCGCCCTTGGTCCCAGCTGTTGTCGTGTTGTCGCTTACTTAAACTACGGCCAAATTCGATAAAAAGTTTCAAACCTAAACAAATTAAATAGGTACATTTCTTTGTGCAGATATCTAGTGTTACTCGGATTTTTACTTTTTCTTGAGAGAGATTCTCGAGAAAACAGATACTTAACTATGGTGTCTTTCTTTCAAAAAACAGTAAAAACCAAAATTAATTCAAATGAACAAAGAAATCCCCACGTGCTATTGTCCACGTGGGAGGCCTGCTATGCGATTCTCTAAGCGACACATAGACGCTGCGCGCATGGCTGTGATCTGCTGTCTCTTTCGAATTTTATGAATATGAAAGAGACAGAGTCATTTGTCAGCGCTGCGGCAGCCGCAGCTATCAAGGCTTTAGCTTAGAGAATCGCACGGCTGTGCCCAGCAGTGGGACTTTTATAGGCTGTTGATGATGATGAACAAAGAAATGACAGTAATTTGTTTAGAAACATTGGCTTGAGTATTTGTTGACGGGCTTGCCTCCGCCACCTCGCGCGTCGTCACCCTGCCCCACGTCACTTTAGTGCAACTCGGGATGGTCGTATTTCCTTTTTTGTCGCTCAGGGTGATACATAAAGTTACTATACTGGGTATAGTAATAACTTTAAGGGGTGATAGGGTTATTTGTAAAATAAAAAAATGTGTAGACATAATCTTGCAAAAAACTCATGAACCGTTTCAACTGCCCACTAAACTGTAACCCTTCATAGTCCGTATCGCTACTACGCAAGAATAAAACTCATTCGAAATTTATGATCGTAGGTACATAAATACTTAGTAAAGTCGAGCCGGGTCGTATAGTCCCCTTCGGTGGGTTAATAAAAAGCTGGCATCGGTGCGGGTCACGCGACCCCTATCATCTGTCGAGTGGTGCCGGGAGCGCGTCACCATACCAGTCTTTTGGAATTGTTGATTGCCTTCTCATGCGATAAATGCTGCTATAGGTAGGTACTTCTATTAAAATTTGCTCGTGTGACGAATAATTCTGTGCCTCCCGTGAACAGTGATCTCAAAATGACAATTTTACTGTGTCAACTTTACAGTGTTTAAAAAAATATAAAAATGGGAATCTTATTATTATATTTTATTAAAATTAAAATGATACCTAAGTACTACACTCATTCAAATCTGTACTGAAATGTTGTCATTTTAAAATGTAAAGTATCTCTTTTTACAGAAGGCACGAAATTGCTTGTTGATACACGCTTATAGCCTTACGAGATTTCTCAACATACTTACTTACATATTCACAACTATTAACCCCAAAGGGTTAGTCAGAGACTAGGCAATGAGGACAGCAAAAGCAGTCCTCTACCATAGTCCACTTTTCTTCAAATAGCGACTGCACATGTGCTCAGCGTGACAGGTGGTAAGGCCATCGCCGCTCTATGTTCTTGGAAGTACGTGCAGTCTTTAAGTACGTTAGTCGCCGTTTACGACACCCATAAGGAAGAGAGGAGGTGGAGTTATTATTCTTTCACCGCATACGCGACACGGTTTCTCAATATTTTAAAATAACCTAAGTAATAGTTACCTACACCCGAAGCCTGCTCCTTACATTTTACACTTTCTACTAAGGTTTCGGTATTCAATTATTGCAAATATCAAAAAGATAATTTGTTTGAAACAGTGAACTGCAAGTGGTAATTGACACTACCACGTTGCTCTGCAGTGGCCTATATTAACATAATATAAAAACCGCCTCTATGGTCTAGTTTAGACCACTAGTCTTAAGACCCAGGAGTCCCGGGTTCGGTTCCCAGGGGTGGTACACGTTTGTACTCGGTGTGGTTCGTGGTAGAGCAATTAACTTCAGGTGAGATGAAAGCCAATTGCTTACCCGTAAATGAATTAAAACAATAAATAAAAACTGGCTAAGAATTGCTAAGTTAAAAGTAAGGAAGTCTGTCTGATAATTAATTTGATTATGATTGTTTGTTTCATTTATTGCTTTAATTTAGTAAAAGGTACTGTAAAAAAAAGGAAAAGGCACAGGATAGGAATCGAACTCTTCACCTCGGGATCTGAGTTCACACCGGTGGTCTAACAAATATATTAAATTACAAATTAAAATTAAATTTGTTTACGCTCACACCAATTATCTAGATCTAGACCAAGATGAGTATTCTTTTGAAACTCGTTAATAAATATACATAAACATTGAAAAAACACCCAGACCCAAAATCAATTTAGAAAAACAGTTTTTCTCTAAATTGACCCGACGGGAATTGATCCTGGGACCTCAGAGATGGCGCGACGCCAGACCCGGCGTGCTAACCACTCGACCACGGAGGTAGTCGTATATGTATCACAGAGGCGGTAAAACATGAATTCCAGTGACAATCAATTATGTTAGTAGTGGTAGTACTTATAGCACAATACACTTATAGTAAGAGCCTTCGTTTGATTCTCATTCGTGTCGACATTGTCAACTGTCAACACACGAGGTTTTTGTTTACGAACATATTAACACAGCTGATGATTTGAGCCTTGTCGCGTAGCGGCCCACCAAAAGAATACTGGTACCACCCGCTCTCTTCCATCGGGTGTCGTAAAAGGCGACTAACGGACTAAAGACTGTACATGCATCCAACAGCATAGAGCGGCGATGGGTTCACCACCTGTCACGCTGAGCACATGTGCAGTTGCTATTTGGTGAAACGTGGACTATGGCAGAGGACTGCCTTAGCGGTAATCATTGCCTAGTCTCTGATAACCATTCATGGATAATAAGTCGCGATTAATGTAAGTACCTATGTCAAATTTAACAATCACATTATTAAATGTTGAACTGACTTCTCACAATAAGATGTAAGATACGACGAAGCACCTGTCTATAAATAAAAAAAGTTAAGTTGCCGAATCTATATGGCCACGGATTTCTAACAATGAGAAAGTCACCATGCGTCACCAGTTCAAGTTGTTGATGATAACGCTGCTCTGCCTGAAGCAGGCGGGGCGAGCCATCACGGTGCGCAAGTTCGTCTACCAGAAGGACATGTCGGAGTACTGTCGGCGGCGTGTCATGCCCTCGGTGTTTCTGGGCCGGCATGTGGCTGAGGCGCACTCACAGATACTGCATTTCTCTAAGCTGGAGCTGCCCTATAGTTGCTTCATAAGCGTCAGGTATTATCATTGTAATTACGTAAGTGGACGTGGCAAGTTTGTGTATCAGAAGGACATGGAGTACTGCCGGCGGCGTGTGATGCTCTCGGTCTTCCTGGGTCAACATGTGAATGAGGCGCATTTGCAGATACCTACTGCCTTTTTTCAAGCTGGAGCTGCCCTATAGTTTCTTCCGCGTCAGGTATATTACTATCATTGTAATTACGAAAGAGAACGTCATGTCTGTGTATGAGAAGGACATGGAGTACTGCCGGCGGCGTGTGATGAGCTCGGTCTTTCTGGGCCGGCACGTGGCTGAGGAGCATTCGCAGATACTGTAATTCTCCAAGCTGAAGTTGCCCTATAGTTGCTTCATAAGCGTCAGGTATATCGATAAAGTTTAAAGGAGGCTATAAGGTCTCCATCGTTGAAATCAAGTCAACGCCACTATTGGGTTTGGGTTTGGTTGGGTTTTCGTATAATCACCACGCTTGTCAAATGCGGGTCACAAGCCCGGGCCAAGTATCGAAAAATCAGAAACACACTTTGCCGGACCTGGGAATTGAACCCTTGGCGTTTAAGAGCCCTATTACATCTCCAAATGACCAATTTTGGCGTTCTTGATATCAGAAACAGAAATACATTAACAATTTTGACTTATTCAATAGTGTAGAATAGATTGGCATAGTTAAAAGCGGCCTCGCTTTTTGTAAATTTTGCTTAACTTTTTAATTAAACCCAAAATTGCAGAGTAAGATTTTCATAAAATGCGCGAAAGCACTTTTTTGAGCTCCTAGATTGAAGTACTACTGTTCTAAACAAATGAAATAAAAACAATAGAATGTTACCTCCCGTTGTTAACTCTTATATAGTCGTAATATACTTAGTTCGTAGCGTCCTCAGAATTTTAAGATACCTATCATTGATTTTAGGTACTTATATAGAAAAAAAATCTTATTCTATACCAAAAAACTTTGAAAATCGCTATAAGTTATCTGTGAATTTCTCCAATGAGGAATAAAGACTTTATATTGAATTTATGTTTCTTCATGAGGAATAAAGATATTATAATGAATTTATAAATCCTATTTCGATAAAAAACAATAAATACTTACAACTGCAAAATTACTACAAAATTCGATGCGGATGCGCCGCCGCCGCGCCGTCGGCCGTCCGAATTCAGCTAATTCTCGCAAAGTGGCGATTTGTCCCACCAACGGCGAGTAAATGACTAACTGAGGGGTCTACTTTCAAAACCCCCTAAAACAAATATTGGTCAACATTTAACTATTGGGTACCAGAAAAATAAAATGTTTACAATGAATTCCATGATCCTCTAATGATTCCGTAACAAATCCCACTAAAACACGTTTAAAAGCTATTAGGAAAAGTGACATTTATATCAAAACCCAATAAAACACCAGTCTGTCACTATCCACTTCCACTAAAATAGTGTTGGCCAATAGCTAATTAACTTTAGAACAGTATGTCTCTATTGGGCGTTATTGTTGTCGTTGCGAACGATGTTTTATGTGGTTTTATATTAAAATTTAAAAATGAATTATCTTCGTTTATGAAAAAGTGCCTTTAGGGGGTTTTGAAAGTAGACCCCTCAACTATCGGCTATTTTCTCGCATAAGAAACGTACAATATAGAAACAGTTACATTCCGTGTTAACAAAAGAGATGCATATATAGCTGGCGAGCAAGGGCGGATCTGTATGTTTACAGATAGGAAAGTTTATGAAAGTGTAAAAACAATAGAAAATCACAGATTTCCCAATTCCCGCATGAATCGGAGCATTGAAAATTAATGCAAAATTTTACGAAATTTATTTTTATTTTATTTTGAGTAACATAGGTATTACCTACAAGTTGAATAGTAAGAATTTTTTATTGAGATATACTTCTGTAGAGTGTGAAATGGAATCCCAAAACACGATTAATGAAATCACTGAAGGCTAAATGAACGATATCCCAAATCGCGTTTTACTAAAAACATCTTATACCGAATCACGTCAACCTAAAAGAACGATATCCCAAATCACGTTTCACCAATGACATCCTAAATCGAATCACGTTAACCCAAAAAAACGAAATCTCAAATCACGCTTTACGAAAAACATCTTTTTGAAACCTTCTAAGATCGAATATTTTATTGGAAGTTAAAAGTCTTTAGGGCGAATGTTTTGACATCTGAAAATTTGAACATCGATTTTTTTACAAGTTATGCAACTATCGTCCTTTATTACTACAAATTAGTATGTATTTGATGATTTTTATTAATACGTCAAGGCTCACAAGACCGCCGGCGGTCGCGAAACAATTAATTTTCAATTGTCTGGTTTTACGGTGCTCAAGTGGTTAAAAAGGGTACCAAATTAAAGTACATACTACATATTAGATGTACACATTAGACCTTTGCCTTACCTAATGGGCGATTTTCCGAGATCACAAAAAAAATAGAAATTGGTTCGTAAATGACTTCATAGATGGCGCTTAGCATAGATTAGTATGGCGCTTAGTAAAAGGCGAGTCCAAGAAGAACACGTGTATGGCTACGTAATATTTAATCCATTCCAAAATAGAAATAGGTCCTGGAGATCCTGAATAAAAATTTGTAAGTACTATTTTTTTATTTTTTTGATAGACAAGCAAAAGTGTAGAATTTATTACAGCCCTTAGGCAGGAACGGGTCGGCTTTCATAAAACGCCATCTATCGAGTATTTTTGAACTAATTTTTATTTTTTAAATTGGGCTGTCAGAAAATCGCCCAATGGGCAAACCTCTTGGAGATTGAGTTCCCAGGTGCAACTGTTATCATTTTTATTTCATGTCTTTTTATTTAGTACTTTTTGGTTCTTCTATTTAAATTTTTTTTTATAACATGTTTTAAAAATTAATAGTTGAGAATATTATTATTATGCAAATTAATACATCTCTGTAAGAAAACTTTTATTTAAATGTTAAAATATTGTGCTTTTTTTAATTTAGTTTTAGTTCGTTGTTTTTTCCTTTATTTTAATGGCTTGGTGCGGTTTGCACATTTAGCCAATGTCAACATTAGGGAAAGATAGTAGAATAAAAAGGATTCTCATGTTGTACGACTTTTAGGATGGGATAATAGGATCAGTAGAGTATATTTAATATATTTAAATAGATTAAAAAAAATACTTACATATGGATATGGTAATAAATAAAGGGTTGGACAGGAATATTAAATCTTTATGTTATTAATGTTGATAAAAGATGCTATACATTTATAAATAGATAAATCATTGGTACATAATAAGGAAAGTATAGATAATGGGAATGGAACACCGAGGGAAAGGAGGTCATTGAAAAAAGAAGAGCGGTCATGAAGCACACAAGAAAAAAATATGTGGTTAACATCACCAATGTCCATCCCACATTCGCATGTGGAGTCAGTTATTATTTTAAGCTTGGCAAGATGTGCTGGAGAACAAACATGCCCTAGTCTCATACGTATCAAGATACTTGCTACAGTCTTACCAAGTTTCGCTTTGCGAAACCATGGTTTAGCTAAGATATTTGGTTGAATATGCGAGTAGTATTTTCCCTTTAAATGTCGACTGTTCGTCCAATACCTCTGCCACTTAAACTGGAAATTTATATAATTGTTTTTTTTAATTTCATAAGCAGAATATATTCAACAGCTTTTGACAGACCCATGCACTCCCCAGTAAAAACAGATGTCTCCGGAGGAAGTTTGACCTTTTGTATGATTTTGAATTAGGAATGGTAGACTCCGACACCTACGCACACATCAGGGGCGGATTTCGAAGCGTCACTAAATATATGGTTATAGTCATTGTATTTGGTGTCAATAATTACTTTAAAACTTACATTAGGATTGACATCATTTTTATCAACTAAATTGTAAGTAATGGACGGGCGAAACTGAAGTGAGTCGTAATCGATATTGAACAAAGGGAGACGATTAGCACGATGAATAGGAGAATGTAGGTTAATATATTTCCTATAACTAATAATTATACAAGGATGTGACTTATTATGTTGCCAATAATTTGAAGAATTTATTTCATTAGAAAGCGAATGAAGTAATTGAAATAGTGGGTGATGATTAAATTGAAGTAAACGAAACAGAAATCTGTCCGAAAGGAACTGTCGCCTTAAGTGTAAAGGAGGTTCGCATGACTCTATTTGTAAAGCGTTTATTGGGCCTTGACTTCATAGCACCTGTTATTATTCTAAGTGCCTTTGATTGTACTCTGTCCAATTGTTTAAATGCGGCTACGTTGCCTGGCTCCAGAAGGAATGTACCATAGTCGAGAATACTTCGAATGAGAGCGTTGTAAACTAATTTAAGAGATTGAGAATGTGCACCCCACCACACGCCTGAAAGGCATCGTAGGAGATTAAGTAAGCGTTCGCATTTATTCATAATGTAATCGCAATGTGCCTTACCTGTAAGCCTTGTATCTAGCACTACGCCTAAGAATTTAAATTGGGATGCTACTGGGACAATTGTGTTATTATAATATATTACCGGGGAAATATGGTTTCTTTTACGTGTAAATATGACAACTGTACTTTTAGAAGCAGATAATTCTAGACAATTGTCATCCATCCAAGATTTTAAGGAAACCAAGGCAGATGAAATATTTGAAGTTGCAAAATCTAAACACCGATTATCCGAATACAATAACAAATCATCGGCGTATTGCAATAACTTAACATGTTTACCAAGAGAACAATCTAAATCGTGTGTATTATATAAAAGAGGGCTCAGTACAGACCCTTGCGGTAAGCCTTTCCAGACAGTTATTTTTACATTTGATTCCTTTGTCAGCAATAAAGTTAAGTGCCGCTCAGATAAGTAAATTCTCTGAGTGACACATAGACGCTGCGCGCATGGCTGTGATCTGCTGTTTCGTTCCAATTCTATGAACATGAAAGAGACAGAGTAGTTACATTCTCAGCGCTACGGCAGCCGCTGCTGCTACCAAAGCCTTAAATTGCACTGCTGTACGTTCGGCTCGGCCGTGGCGTGAGTAATCGCCCGTCTCACTCGTACACTTGCTTATAGCTCAGCGACAAAACTATCGGAGCTATCTAGCTAACTATCGGCGGTGGGACAACTGTCTAAGCATGAATTTATTATCCTATTTCGATAAAAACGATAAATACTTACAACTGAAAAATTACTATAAATTACAAAATGCGAAAATGGGCATTTTGCGCAAAAATCACAGCCGAGATGTAATAGGCCCCTTAGTAACGTACACATTTTATTGTTGTAGAGGAGAATCGGGTACCAATCTAATATTGGTGGTCCAACTAATATCGGACGACAGTTTGACCGAAGCTTGCAACGCCAACCCCAACCAGCTGCTGGTATACGAGATGGGGGAGACGTTCGGTGGGTACTGGGGCCCCCTGACCGAGTCCCTGATGTGGCCGAGTCATAGGCCGCCGGGGCCTGCCCCCAGCATGTATTCACTGAGAGTCACGGAGCTTTACGAAGAACCTACTGAGTGAGTTCATCAATCTGGTAGGTAATTAGATTGTTGAATTTATATTTATCTGACCGAAGAATGTTTTGCGGAATAGCAACTAATAATAAGTAGGTACAATATATAAACCGTCAAACGGAGTTAAGAGTTAAATTTAGCATTGTCTGCGTAGTAGCAGTGGTCTTATTTACGTCAACCTACAGTATCATTATGAATTAGTTACCAGATCAACTAGAGAATCCCAAAACAACAAAAGGATACCAATTTTTAACTACTTAAGGATCTACAGCTGTGATCAATGTTATACTTGATTAACCCCCGTTCCATAATACACTTTATCGCTCCCCTGTTTAATATCGAGTCGTACTGCATAAGAATACATCCCTGCTCTTTCAGGGTCAGAGTGCCAATGGTAGAAGTAGAAACCGCATCTCCAACAACGAAGACCGAGCACAATCCGACGGAGCCTAAACAAGAGTATATCACGATAGAGGTTCCACTGGTAAACCTGTCGAGCGAGTGGCAGCAGGGGGCACTGGTGGAGGGGCTGGCGGCACGCACCTACAACATGGATGAAGCTTTTGACATGTTTTATGACGTAACTCCTCGGTACATCACACTGATTAACATACGTCATGCCTTCGCTATACCTACCTTTTTTTGCAATGTTAGTCTGCAAACGAGCAGGCGGGCCGCCTGATGGTGAGTGGTCACCGCCTCCCCATGGACATCAGGAATAAGTAGAAATACCTAAATTAGGGTCGAGATACCGCTGCTGAACGTGTCAGAGCAGCTGGAAACGCTGGTGAGGTTGACGTCACGCACCTTCAACGAAGTCAATCCTCGGTACTTCACCATACTGGCTCATATAATTATTGTGTCCATAACGATAGAGGTGCCTCTGGTAAACCTGTCGAGCGAGTGGCAGCTGGAGGCGCCGTCTGAACTGATCGCATGCACCTTCAACCTGGATAAAGCTTTTGACATGTTTTATGAAGTCACTCCTCTGTACATACATCACACTGATTATTATACTGCATGCAGGCTGAGCCGTTACCCTCTGTGGCTGAATGGCCACCGAGGCAAATATCCAAAGGAAGGAAGTTTCAATGATGGAGACCTTTGCCCAGCAGTGTATGACGGTATACAACGTTAGTCGGAAAGAGGGTACTAAGCCGCGGACAACTGAAAGTGCTACTATCAACTGTTATATTGCAAATATTAACTTTGCGAAAAACATTCATATTTTATGCATATTCATATTTAAAAAATGTACAACCCTGAATAGGGGCGAGACTCTCGCCACTTGTTAACCCCAGCAATGAACTCAAATCTGTCTCTCTCTCAAAACAGCTGACCGCCAGGGCTACCAAAGCGTCATTTCTTATGAAGTCTTAAAACAGCTGTTAATGTAAAATTATCAATATGTTATGTAAAGTTCTTAGACAAAAGTTATTTACTATCATGTATACTTTACCCTCCTTTCGGCTTAGTACCCCCTTTCCGACTGACGTTGTATAAGCTTTTACTTAGTCTTACTTTACCACAGGTCTCAAGAAAAATATGACACCAGTCTATTACCAATGGTGCAGTTCTCAATCGGCCAGAAAATGAGTGGTCGACGTTTCGGCTCAGAGCCCGGGTATGATTTGGAGTACGACATTGGAATGTTAACTCCAGACGAAAGGTAAAGGAAAACACACCAATTTGTAAATAAAACGATTTTTCTCAGTTTCTGTCTCAACTCTTTATTGTTTATTGGAAAAAAAAATATTTCAATGTATTGTTGTTCATTGTAATAGTATTTTTACAGCAAATTACATAGGTTACTTTTACATGAAACCTATGTAATGTGCTGTATATTACCAAGGTTACCATGATACTTACATTTAAGTTAATTGTAAAATGGATTCACCGTACTTATTGTCTCAGCTAAATTTTAATACAAATATCGTGTCCGTAGGCCAAAATTCTTTACACTTATGGTTTATCTCAACAATACATCTTATTTTAATCCTCTAACTCGAATGTGTCGCCAGTATAATGAGCTCGTTGGTGACTGCGCTGACGTTGATATTTTTAACTGTAGCCTTTTAAAATTTAAGAAGGAAATTAGGAAACATTTCAAATAGTAATGTTTTAATAGATAATGTTTTTTTTTATAGTGTATAAATGTAATTTTATTTTTATTTAATTAATGCAGAATCAATATTTTAAATATTGTTTTGGGAAATTTGATATATTTTATTTATAGAATTTGGAATAACGTAATTGAAATAACTGTATAATTGTAATTTAATTTAATTCGATATATTTTTATTAATTTGTTCAGTTTTATCACAATCAATTCAGTTAATTTATTTGTTAGTAAATACCTAGTTGAAAGATATGACATAATATTCACTGCTTGGTAGTATGTTTCTTAGTATGTACATATTAAGGGTTCCAACCTAGTTTGTAAGTTTTGTATCACGTTTTGTATGGTTGTAACCTGTTTTGTGCATCTTCTAGATAAATAAATAAATAAATTTACATAGGTTACTTTACATGGGTAAGATTTTTATTATACTTAAAGTAGGTAGGTACTACGATAATGACAATAAACTAATTTGCTTGTAATTTACAAAAATTAGATTTTATATACTCAATTTGGTCTAACATAAATTGTAATATAGATATAAAACAAGTCTAAATGATATGCTGGGAACAATCATTGTCAAGTAGGTGGACCCTACAACAATATTTAAGAAGCATCAATTTCAGTTGACTCATATAAAATTACAGGTTATCATATCCACATTTTACTTCAAAACCATCTACAGAAAAGCAAACTTTACAGAGAATAAGCCATGACAACATTCGAACTTATAAAAAACATAACACTTTATATACTGTGACTAAAAGAACAATGGCTCAGAACTTGTAAGTATCTTTAGTGATTTCATAATGTTTGACAAAAACATAAATGACAAAATAACATTTTATAAAACAACGTCAACTTTTCATTTTCTTAACACTCATTAGGTACGCCAATGTTTAAGAGGAAGCACTATGTCGACGTGGCATGCAAAATTCTCATATAAAACACACAAAAACGACGTTTCGTAGTCCCCTGTTTCCTCCTTCAGAACTGGACCAATTGGTATTACTTTTTCAGCATCGGTTGAAGAAAGAGATTTTCTATGTCTGTATGTTTGATTTTTTTGCATTAAGTCATTTATTTAATAACCAGGAGCCTTCAAAATTTAGCGATATCACTCCGTTTTAAGGCGTCTTTAGAACATTAAATGGCTGGTTTAAAAAAAATCAAACATACAGACATAGAAAATATCTTTCTTTAACCGATTCTGAAAAAGTAATAACAATTGGTCTAGTTTTGAAGGAGGAAACAGGGGACTACGAAACATCGTTTTTCTGTGTTTTGTATGAGCATTTTGGATGCTACTTCAACGTAGTGTTTCCTCTTAAGCTCTGCAAATGTGTTGAATGTGAAACAATATTTTCAATTGACTTATTTCACCGAAATAATTAATTTAAATTGAATTGAATTTAAAAAAGCAAAACTTATGACTACTTACTAATAATAATTTGTTTAATGACTTATTTACAGAATCAAAAGTTTGTATAAAGATGAATTAAAAAAATGTAATTTTGGCATCTGTAGGTGTGCCTAAATTACATTTTTACAAGTAACGTCTGTACGTTAAATGTGAAGTGTTGTGGTTTTAATTCTGTACATAAATAAACATACTTTTTAACTAAGTTAAAAATAGTACGAGCACTTGTAACTCAGAACAATAACTATATTATTCTATGACTTGGAATTTAAACAGAAAGCAAAAAAAAATTGAATACGATAACAAATTTCATATTAAATAAAGGCAAACACTAATGTACAATAATAACTTATAATTTATAATTTTAGACAACAGACTGCCAATACCATAAGTATTGATACGAGTATTAAGTCATGGAAAGAAATAGAATACATATTAAAAGAACTAAATCAAAGCACATCAGAAGAGAATAAGAATGCGGCTTATGCAGCAGAAAGTTTGAACATTACAAGAATATTAGAATCTATTGCTAAGAACAATCGTAACTATAGCGGTAAGAAAGTAATAAAATATTTGATCGGATTTTTTTGTTTAGGTACTTGGAGTGCTCAGTAATAATCACTGTTGTTGTGTAGCGTTATTATTAATCATTAAAACAAAATTTGTTTATTTTGATTACAGCATATCTAAATCACAATTTGAAAACACTAAAGACAAAGAGCCCTTTTAACATGAAAACTCCAACAAAACTTAACTTTGGCTCTTTTACCAAAAAACTTATGCGACACATTACTTACGCGTACGTATATTAACAAATTAGCTTGTTATTTTGTCTTTGTTCGATGACTTTGCTACATATTGTAATAAAAATATATTTTTAGCACACGAAATATCCATAAGTATTTAAAGTCGACGACATATTTTAATTTCACAAACAACTACCTTGCAACAATATCTGACATTACCGATAAGACAACAGAAGATGGAAAAAAATTACAAGCTAGAGCTACTACTCAAGACGTGTCTACAGTATCTGATACAGAAACAGTGGACATCAATATGCCCTTCGCAATAAACACAAACAAAGATGGTACTACAAATATAACCCTGGACAATAATAGTCAAAAGGCCGTGGCTGGTAAGCGTGACATTTAATTATTTATTTTCATACACATTTATTATCTTTACAGGATATAATATGAGTAATCGTTATAATTATGTGGCGGCGAATATTTCTAAAAGTACAGGGTGTTTGGTATATAATCCCGAAACGGATCATCCTACATTTTTCAGCATTGCTCCCCTAAAAATAATTGTTCTTTACGCTTTAGAGAATATACCCAGTTACGAAATTATAATTATATCTATTACCAAAATAGAAACGGAGAGCATGGTATATCATTAAACTTAAAACGATAAAAGCGATTCGCTTAAAGTCTTTGCACACATTAGTTTTTTAAAATGCTTACTCTATGTTTTCTGTATTTTTGTGTGTGCAATAAAGCGTGTTATCTATCTATCTAACTGTTAGCAGAATATAATTACCTCTGTAAAAGTCTCTTCTAATATAGAAAGTAAATCCAATGTCATAGTGAATGTATAGGATGGTTAAAGACAAAATTTTGAATAATTCTAGTTAGAACGGAGGGTTACAGAGGAGGATGATCTAGTAAAATTACAGGGCATAGGATTATAACAACTAAAGCTTAGGGTTGATAAAATGGGCTGAACCATTAGCCACCCGGGCGTGCTTTATACTCACTTGCCTAGTCTTGTCTTGTCACATAAAAAAAAACGTTAAATTCAATGCCGTTTAAACTTTTTTTGATATTTCCTATTTACGGTCATAATATCGTCTAATACTTTATATCTATCGTCATATTATCGTCGGTCTTTACAACTTTTTAAATATTTTTTTTTATTGTAAGTACTTAATACTTAATGACATCATTCATTTTAGTCTCGGAGCAAATTCTTTCAACTGAGACCTATAACTTAACGGCTCCCACTGAAACTACACAAGAGCAAACAATTACAAGAATAACATCACATGACGCTATCGTTTATTCTGAGTAAGTGAACACCCCCAGACAAGTGACAAGCACTCACTCCTTGCATATTCGTAATTCGCCGTACAATGCGCGCGCGCTGCTGTTTTTTCAATAGCAATTGGCACAGTACACAGCAGTGTATGTCGAATTACAGTAGACAGGGGGTGAGCGTTTGCGACTTGTTTAGGCCCTTAAGCCCTTATCTGGTAATGGCAATATACATGCCACCATAATTTTGAACCTTATTCAGTTTAAATAGGATAGAAAACCAATAAAAAATATTTAAAGGGTTAACGCCCGAATCAAATGGCAAACTTCTATTATTCCTTAGCGTTTGTCAATAGTCAATTGGTAGACAAGTTGATAGATACCTACAACGCGAATGCGAACCCTTTTCTATTGCTACCATAAAATATAAAATGGCATAAAGAATTAAAAACGTGAAATTATGTTACTTAAATCAGCACTTTACGGTTTTTAAATTACCAATTTAGCGTTCGCTAAATGACGAGCGTTAAAATACCTCAAATCCAATACATTCATCAACCTATTTCATATTAATGTCATTATGCCACTTGGCTAGGCCCTCAACATTAATACCTACTTATATTTCCAAGCGATTATTAATTATGATTCTGAGAATGATTATGTATTAATTTTTTACTTTACTCTTTTTATTTTATAAAGAACACCTGTGGCTGGCCCAATGGTAGACCACGAATCATGGGAGAACGTTGTCCTAGCGGCACCAGGGATGGCCGTACTCCTTAACCAGACTTCTACTAATCGAGAAAGGTACGTTGCTAACATGATGATTAAAAATAGGCAGTTCAGTTTTAAGTTAGGTACTCACTACGCCATCATGGATTAGCAAGCCTAGCCAAGCATGTGGCTGCATGTGTACTATACAGTGAAGTGTACTATACGTATTATAATACCGAAGTTGAAAATACCTAATTTCATAAGACCTATGAACGGAAGGGCGAATATTAAAATGCCGAATGGTTGTACGATCGAAAGTTCTAAATACCGAAAGTTCAAACTACCGAAATATCAAACTCACGAAAAGTCAAAATACCGAATCTTATAAGACAGACCTATGAACGAAACGCCGAGTATTATAATGCCGAATAATAAAATACCGGCTATATAAATGACCGAAAGTTCAACATACTTACCGAAAGTTTTCAATCCCGCAAACTAAAAATACCGAATTTTATAAGACCTAGTTTCGAGGTTATGTTTTTATAATAGACAACAGAAATACTAGCTGCCCTACTTCTGTGGGTCACGTGATAGGTTAGAAATCTAAGTTACATTGTAAAAAGTTACTACCAAAGTCAAACGTATGTAGGTGTGTGTATCAACTGTAGGTATAGTTCGTGCCAAACTTCTAGCTCGCTCTGAAGTTGCGACGCGCAGGTGTAGAGTTAGCAACATTATCATTAGAGCGTTATAAATATAAAATAACATAACATGACAATTTATAATTTAAGCGTTTTATTTATCTTTTAATACCCAAAATTAAGCAGGATAAATTATAATAACAACAATTAAATTATAAGCATACATATATAAAAAAAAATATAATTTTTATGAAGCTGTGGAAACATTAAATTACATTACAGTGGTTTTACACCTTTTATATAGTCTGTTAATGATTTGCTTGAGCACGGCAAGACTTCGCTTTCATCATCGTCAGATTACAGATACCTTTCTCTGCTTCTTTCTTCATAAACTCCGATACGTTGTAAATAATTTTTTTTGCTTGCCGACGTAAAACTGTATTACGTCTAGGCATTTTAACAGCCTTTCAAAACATTACTCCTAATACAATAACAGTAAAAAAAATAAATCAACAACTTAAAACAGTAACGTAATAACAACAAACAATAAATAACTAGAATCGCGACGCGATCAAATAAAATGTACACGTGACTGTACTTTCCACTGCTAAAGCAAAACAAACGAATACACATGGCGAGCGCGCATGCGCAGGGGTGCGCGGGGGTGTGCCCCGCCCCCCCTAACTGCTTACGTCCCGCCGATACCTATATTGTGCTATTGCGACTAGGGTTGCCAAGTCCTAAAATAAAAAAGCCGGACTCAGCGCTGTTTTAGGCCGGACATTTTGCCCCAAAAGCCAGACATGATGTTTAAGGAAAGCCCAAGGCACTATTTTAAAGCCGGACTTACGCTTTTCAAGCCGGTCAACAGTTTTACAATAAGGTTTTTAATAATTATTATTTATGAATTACACATATAATTACACATTCACAATCAGTCTTGGCATTTGCACTTTCTAGAAACTTAGAAAAGAAAAAAAACAACAATCTTATAATTTAAAAAAAACTGTGATTTTTGCGTAAAATGGCCAATTTTGGCGTTCTTGATCTCAGAAACAAAAATACATTAATAATTTTAAAATGTAGAATAGCTATTGGCATAGTTCGTAGCGGCATCGCTTTTTGTAAATTTTGCTTAACTTTTTAATTAAACCCAAAATTGCAGAGAAAGATTTGCATAAAATGCGCGAAGGCACTTTTTTGAGCCCCTAGATTTAACTACCTGTTCTAAACAAGTTAAATAAAAAAAAATTAATGTTATCTCTTATATAGTTGTATAGTTCGTAGCGGCCTCGGTAAACGTTTTTAGATATCATTGATATTATATAGAAAAAAATTCTTATTCTAAACCAAAAAACTTCGAAAAACGCTTTAAGTTAACTGTGAATTTTTATACCAGAATAACCGTTACTTTATGAAGAATAAAGATTTATTAATTAATTTATTATCCTATTTCGATAAAAACTATAAATACAACTGCAAAATTACTACAAAATGCGATGCGTCGGCCGTCCGAACTCAGCTTATCCTCGCAGAGTAGAGATTTGTAATATTAAGCATGAATTTATTATCCTATTTCGATAAAAACGATAAATAGATTTGCAAAATTACTACAAAATGTATAAATAGGCATTTTACGCATTTTTCGAGATGTAATAGGCCTCTTAAAATAAAAAAATCAACCTGCTATTTGGTGTCCTAGCAATTGCCTTCATTAAAATTAAAATTACTACCTACCTATCTAATTAACAAAAAAAAATCAAATTCTTGAAAATCACAAAAGCAACAAGCCTTTAATTTAAAGTAATTAAAAGAAAGGTATTTAGCATTTGCACCTACTTTATCAAGGACATCGTTCTCCATATCATTTCATTAAATTCTTTGCATGTTAATTAAACATTGCACATTAAAAACATCATCTTTGAAATTGTTTGTACCTGTAGTTTATTGCATTCCTTTGTCCATTGGATCAAAAAAAACTCTTTTGACATTGACGTTGTGACCTGAAATCGCAAAATAATATTCTGAAAATTTAAGTAATTCGAAATGGAATACTTCATTACCAGATGATTTGAAATAAGAAGTCCATTTTTGATGTGCCCGTAGCTAGCTTCTTAAAATCACGATGGGACAAAAAGCCTAACAAAAGCCGGACAGGCCGGACACGTAAATATTTGGCCTACACGACCGTAAAAAGCCAAACATATCCGGCTAAAGCCGGACTCCTGGCAACCCTAATTGCGACGCCACTCGCCTCGTGTTCACAGCGAGCTAGATGATTGGCGCGGGTTATACCTACCTATATAAATCTTCGGGATTTAGTACATTCGGGTTTTTTTTATAGCAGAGGGAGGCAAACGAGCAAGCGGGTCACCTGATGGAAAGTAATCACCGCCGCCCATGGACGCCCGCAAAACCAGAGGAATCGCAGGCGCGTTGCCGGCCTTTAAGGAAGGAATAGGCTCGTTTCTTGAAGATCCCTAAGTCGTAACGGTCCGGAAATACCGCCACCGAGAGCTGATTCCACAACACTGTAGTTCAAGGCAAGAAATTTCTTGAAAATCGCACAGTAGTAGACCGCCATCCATCAAGGTGATGTGGATGGAATGACAGTCGATTGCGTGTAGTGCGGTGAAGGAAATTAGCGGCAGGGATCAAGCCGAACAATTCCTCAGAACACTCTCCATGATATATATGGTACGATATACAGAGAGACGCAACGTCTCTCCGAAGAGCCAGTGGATCGAGCCGACCTGAAATAACCACGTCACCGACAATTCGAGCAGCTCTGCGTTGAATGCGGTCAAATGGAAGGAGTTGGTATTGGGTTGCTCCAGCCCAGAGATGGGAGCAGTATTCCATATGCGGCCTGACCTGTGCTTTATACAGTTGTAAACGGTGGGCCTGCGTGAAATACTGACCCGCTCTATTAAGCACACCCAGCTTTTTCGAAGCTAATTTAGCTTTACCTTCCAAATGACCACGAAACTGAACGTCACTCGAAATATCGACGCCAAGGATTCCAATAATCGGATTGGTATCAAGGGGAGCTCCCTCAAAGTTCAGAGGTACGACGATGGGATGTTTTTTCGCGGTAAATGCGCAAACTTGTATTTTGGAGGGGTTAAAGTAGACTAAGTTATGTCGGCCCCAATCCGAGACATGACTTAACATGTTCTCGGTAATCTGCCCAGTAATAAACTTGTGACTGACAAGTCACAAGTTTATTCCGGCTCTCGATGACGCTTTCCAGAGAAATGTTAGCTCGCCCGGTGTAGAGCGTATCCCCAGTACTGTCGTCTGCATAGCAATGAATGCTGTTGTTATGCAGCATGTCATTGATATGCAGAAGAAACAGAGTAGGGGACAACACACACCCCTGCGGGACTCCAGCATTCACGGGCTTCTTGTCGGAGCAGGAACCGTCGACTGCGACTCTGATGCTACGCCCAGTAAGAAAGCTGGCAACCCATGAACACAATTTCTCAGGAAGCCCGTATGATGGAAGTTTAGAGAGAAGAGCCCTGTGCTATACCCTGTCAAAAGCTTTTGCTACGTCCAAGCTAACTGCCAGTGCCTCCCATTTACTCTCGACTGCCTCCGCCCATCAGTGAATAAGGTACACTAAAAGATCACCAGCCGATCGACCGCGACGAAAACTATACTGGCGATCACTTAGTAGCTGGTTCTCTTCTAGGTACCTTAACAGCTGGCGGTTTATAATGGACTCCATTACTTTGGAGAGTAAAGAGGTAATAGCTATTGGCCTGCAGTTGGACGGATCTGAGCGATCGCCTTTTTTTGGAATCGGGTGGACAAGGGCTGTCTTCCAAGAGCTCGGCACGACGCCAGTGGTGTAAGAGAGCCGGAAAAGGTGCGTTAGAACTGGTGCCAATTCAGGAGCACACGTCCGAAGCACAATGGGTGGAACTGCATCAGGCCCACTCGCCTTATGGATATCAAGGGAAAAAAGAGCCTTACGAACTGACCTTTGCAGGAACTGAACGTTTGGCATTGTACAAGCGCAATGCGGTATGGTTGGTGGAGAGTTTTCCCCATCGTCCACGGTCGAGTTAGATGCGAAAAGAGAGCCCAAGAGATCGGCTTTCTCCTTTGCAGTATAGGCCAGGCAGTCATCGGTCTTGTGCAATGGTGGTAGGGACGGCAGACAAAAATTCCCTAAGATAGCTTTAGTGAGAGACCTGAACGCACGCGTCCCCGAAGGAAGACGCACTAGCCTCTCGCCAATTCTACCTATGAATGATGACTTCGCCTTGGCAATGTCCTTCTTAAAAGATCTGGCGGCAAAGTTGTACTTCTTTCTGAGCGCACTGGTGTTTGGATCCTTTGATGACACCGCATTAGCCCAGGCTTGGTAATGTTGTCGCTTTTGGCGAGACGCCATTTTGCAGCAACGACCAAACCATGGTTGGGACTTGCCGCCAATGGGAACCACAGAGTTTGGAATGAAAAGTTCCATTCCCTGCAGTATCGCATCAACGACAGAGTCAGCGGCGACATCAGGATCATCCAGCGAGAAGCAAACTCGCCACCACGGGTAGGACGCAAAGAAGCTTCGCATCCCATCCCAGTCCGCTGACCTATAATGCCAGACTCGACGGCTAGCCGCTGGTTGCGGTTTTGAAGTTTCTGTGAGAAGCACAGTGCTGCTAATCAGACAGTGGTCTGATGAGCCTAGTGGTGCATCAACAGAAACTTGATAGCCGTCTGGGTGCGAGGTCAGCAGAAGGTCCAATAAAGAAGGTGCATGGCCCTCCACATCTGGAACCCGTGTTGGCTCGGTTACCAATTGGGACAGACTGTAGGCCAAAGCGAAGTCATTAACGGCTCTACCCGCGTGGTCAGTTGTGCGTGAACCAAGCCATTCGACGTGGTGGGCATTGAAGTCTCCCAATACCACAATCTCGGCCGAGGGGATCCGTTAGAGAAGGGAGTCTGTCGCTGTTTGGACGTTCTCGATAAGTTGGTCAGTTCCGATGTTACCGCTGTGGGACTTATACAGGCACGCGTAGACGAGAGGATGACGTCCGCAGTCGACGTGTAGCCATAAGATGGAAAGGTCCCTATCTTCAAGATTGCCAAGGCGACGAACGCACATATCCTCCCTGACATAGGCACAAACACCGGCTCGTGGCATAAATGCATGTTCCAGGTTGTATCCCGGGTAGCGCAAGTACGAGATGTCAGGAGGGGGGGATATCTGCGTCTCGGTGAGGAAGAGCAAGGCCGGTTTCGCCGTCTCGAGGTGGTAATGGACGGCGCTCAAGTTAGAATGGATTCCCCTGATGTTGTAGAAGTCCACGCGAAGCGTAGGAGGGGGTGCCAATTGTCTTGCCTTTCTCCTGCCTGCTGCAGCATGCCTTGACACGAGCGGATTGCCCTCCCCAGAATACGTAGGGCAGCCTGAGCGAGAACGCTCAGGGGGGGATTCTCCGACACTGGATGTGTCGGTACCCCCCTGGGGTAAATCTAGATTAAAGTTCGCTGCCATATCAATTGTGAGGGGCGGGAGGGGGAGGGGTCTCCGGAACCCTCACTCGCCGGACGAAACACAACAGCACAGAGTGCCATTGTTTCACGCCGAAAATTCGTGAGGGGGTGGTATTACGCCGGGCGAGCCGACACAATGTGTGCTGCAACGCAGCGTGGCTCTACCACTCAGTTGGTGTCACTCATTTAGCACCACCCAGAGGTCACGTGTAGGGTCTCAAGGGTAAACCTACGGATGCGAGTAATTTAACCCCCAACTTTCGAGATTTTGAACTTTCGGGATTTGGAACTATCGGGATTTTGAACTTTCGGTTATTTTAAAATAGACATTGAGCTTCGGTATATCGTATAGGTATTTCAAACATTCGGTGTTTTGATGTTCGATGTTTAAAACGTAGGTATTTTTTGGAGGTAAGTTTTATGAATTTTCGGGATTATATGTCCTACCCGTCAGAAAAGTCCTTGCTAGGTTTCTCTTGCCGTTCTATACATGGATGTTTGGTAATTGGATAATCCCGCGACCGCGCCATCCTACTACTGGGAGCGACCTTAAAAAAAGAAAAAAGAATCAGCTGTTCTGTACCATACAAAACTGCAAATACTTTTCGTGTGTAAAAGCTGATTTTTTTCGCTTTTTCAGGTCGCTCCCATACAAACAGTTGTTCTTTGCACTTAGTATTATTATGGCCCAGTTGCGCAATTATATACCTATTACCAAACACCCAGACCCTCCCTAGTATAGAACGGCAAGAGGAACCTAGCAAGGACTTTTCTTTGTACCCCAAATTATTCAAAAACGGGACGTTATGTTACCTCATCTTTTCCTTGTTCGATAACTGTTAACTAATTAAACAGCATGTTATTGTAAAACCCTCAAGCCTTGATAAGGTTACATTAAGATAACCATTTAGTACATTAAAAAATTGCATTTCTTTTTTGTATTTATGGTTATTGAAATATTAAGTTTAAACTACTCTGTCAACAAAGTACCGGGAAAAGATCAATAATACACAAAATGTTAGTTATTCATCCAAATTTATTTTATCGCCTTCAAAGTATGCTCCTTCAGAAACGATACACTTACGCCAACGAATAATCCAATCATCAAAACATTTTTTAAACGCGTTTTCCGGAATTGAGTTCAGTTCTCGCCGCGAATTCTCCATTATGTCTTCTACCGAATGAAAATGGGTGCCACGAAGTGGTAATTTGAGTTTAAGAAAAAGAAAGAAGTTGGCTGGAGCCATATCTCGTGAATAAGGTGGTTGCTCGATGGTATTTGTTGAGTTTTTGGTCAAAAATTCGTTCACAATGATGGCCTTGTGCGAAGGGGTATCATCGTGCTGCAAAATCCAAAAATTTTCTTGCCACAAATTTGGCCTATTTCGTCGAATTTGCTCTCTTAAACGCCGCATAACGCACAAATAATATTCTTTATTTACCGTTTGACCTTCCGACAAGAATTCCGAGTGCACAAAACCGCGATAGTCAAAGACAACAGTCATCATGACTTGACTTTTGATCGACTTTGGCGTGGTTTTTTCGGTTTCGGTTCAGTCGAAAGACGCCACTCCGAAGCTTGTTGACTAGTTTGCATGTCAAACTCGTAAACTCACGTCTCGTCACCAGTAACAATGCGTTGCATGAATGTTGGGTGGGAATTGACTCGTTCTAGCATGTCCTCAGCGACTCTTATACGATTGAGTTTTTGGAGAAAATTCAGGTCTTTTGGGACTAGCCGAGCGGCAACATGTCTCATACCCAAGTGATTATTTTAAATGGTACGGATCGACTCGTGAGGCACAGAAAGTTCAGCGGCTATCTCTCCCAAACTTGAATGGAGATTTTCAGCCACCATTTCCTTCACTTTTGCGATGTTAACTTCAGTTGAAGACGTTGATGGCCTACCAGAGCGAAGCAAATCTTCCATCATATCTCGACCACTTTTGAACGCTTTGCACCGCTCATAAGCACGTGTTTTTGATAAATTAATGAACCGTAAGCCTTCTGTAACAACATTTTCAGTGACTCCGAACACGAAATTCCATTGGCGGCGCAAAATTTAAGACAAACTCTTTGTTCTATGTTTTTATCCATTGTAAAATTCGCAATACACAATATTATAGATATAAACTAACTAAAATCAACACTGTATTTAATCCATAAAGTTACTTTTAATCTAAATAACAGAGGAAACACAAACTCCGCGCGAAAACAGTTGTGCCAATCTAACAACAACAAAAAACAAAAAAATTAATTTGGAATCATAGACAGATCATCCGTTCCCGAAACTTTTTTGGATTTAATCTAAATAACAGAGGCAACACAAACTCCGCGCGAAAACAGTTGTGCCAATCTAACAACAACAAAAAACAAAAAAATTAATTTGGAATCATAGACAGATCATCCGTTCCCGAAACTTTTTTGACAGAATTGTCTAGTAGAAAATTGTTTTACTGGGTCGATGAATACTTTGAACATTTCAAGGCGCAATAATGTTATTGAAACTCAAATAAAATAGTCTCGTAGTCCCTTATAATTTTATATGCTAGTTTAATTAAATTTTGAATGCCAATTTCTGGTAAAATATGTGAAGATTTTCTAATTTACAACCTTATGTATAAGCAACATAACTTTTATTTCATTTCATTTCGTTGTTTGTGTTGTTTTGTAGCTTGTTTGTTAATAAATAAATATACAAAAATGCGCAGTGTCCGTGAGAAGCGCAAAATCCAACCGATACCCATAGAGCAAGCGCGCCCCCACCATCTCACCACGCAGGAGAATCTCAGGACCACCCGAGAGCAGGGCCTGGGCATCGCAGACATGCAGGACTTCGCGCAGCGGATCGAGCTGCAGGATGACGAGGTATAGCTACGAACCCCGTAGACAGTTGACTACTTAGGCTCATACTCATGTAAGCTCTCGACAACGCGTAAGTATATTATGACAAAGAGGACAAAACCGTTATCTTCTATCTAAGTATACATACATCATGTAAGCGCCAGGGGCCTTATCGTCAACTCCAAGAGCATTATTACAATCTTACTATGCTATATATACTTATTAATCTTACTATGCGATGAGAGATGGAACCTAAGGACCACCCACAAGCGGGGCCTCGGCATCGCATATTATGCAGGACTTCGCGCAGCTGATCGAGCAGCAGGACGACGAGGTATAGCTACAAAATTCGTAGACTATACCCATGTAAGCTCCTGACAACGTGTAATTATAAGGATATATGAGGACAAAACCGAGATACGCTTTGGGCATCTCTATACCTACAATCTCTCCTCATGCGCAATTTTGAGATGATGAAAAACTAGCAATCCCGTAGACAAATTGACTAATTAGGCTCACAACCATACCATGTAAGCTCTTGACAACGTATGAGGACATTAGGAGGACTAAACCGACACGCCTTGGGTATCTTTCCAATTTCTTCATGCAAGAGTTTGCGCGAATGAACGAGCTGCAGTATGACCAGGTACCTATAGCAACAAAACACGTAGACGATAGGCTTGTGTCCCCTAAGAATAAATCGGGTGGATTGGCGTTTCTAATAATCAATTATGATTTAAAGAAACAAAATATCTAAAATATTTATTATAAAAAATCGTCAATAAAACGGAAATCAAAAGCCGTGACGTCACACCGTGCCAAATGTTTATTATTGTGACATTTCTATAGGACAAGCCTCGAACGAAACGGATGTTTGGCACGGCGTGACGTCATTTACGACGATCTTAAGCGTTTTTGCGGTAAATTTAAATCGGAATATAATAACGCTAAATAAATATTGTAAATGATCGATTTTATGAAAAATAATGTATTTTTAGGATAAAATAGGTAAACACATAGAATAATAACGCATAGAAAGCGAGAACAAGCACGATAAGTGAGGCCAGTAAAACCAAGCCATAATGGCTTGGTACCGAAACGGCCCGCGTCAGTACTAAAAATCTAAACATATCTATCTATCAACAGTTTCAATTTCCTTACTTTTGGGGCAAATCTGATTCCTCTTGCAACATTACTTGTACACTTGTGTGCGTGTCGCCGAGATAGTACGAGTTACTATCTCCTACATCCATTTTTTTCTTGCCTCACGCCATGACAGTTTTCTAATACGAGACTATCGTTCTATGCGTTATTATTCTAAGGGTAAACAGGTATCGTTTAATATGATTTTCAAAGGAGAATGACCTTTTTACTATGGGATTTAGGCTAGTTTTTTAGCTAGCTAACGTATACACTGCGCTGCGTAATAAGTAGTAATCAATAGCAGCAATGCTCTGAATTATAAGAAAAAATTACATTACAATATCATGCGGGAGTTTGAAACTATCTTCATTTTTAGCTTATGACTTTTAGGTATTTTTAGGTTATGACCACTGTACTTTTTATATGAAATTATTTAAATGCTTAAGTGTCTACCTATTTACTTACTGATACTACTTTAAGAAAAAGATATCTAGAAATAAAACAAGTTTTTAGATCATAGAATAGACTTTAGTCTATTATCGTATGTTGACTATCAGTACAGTTCAGCATTTATTTATCACTCGACTCATAACGCGGCGTTCTATAGAAAACCTTTTTTAACAGTAACCCTTATAATTTAAGAGAACCTTTTTGATATATGAATGATTAAGACGCAATAGATATCGATTAGGCTGGTTTGGTCATTCTCCTTTAGTCAACTAGCCTATTGGCTAACTGGGCTTATACCCATAAGTATAGCATGTAAGTTCTTGACAACGTATGACGACATATATAGGTACACACGGCGTGATCTGACACCTACCCAAAACTGTCAAATTTCTACAATCAATTTTGAACTTTATTGTTTGGTTCTAAGGATCAATATTCATTAGAGAAATTTGACAGTTTAGGGTAGGTTGATCTGACGCCGTGTGTACATAGATTCACGACTATTAGGTATCCAAAAAGGGTTAGCCAGAGACTAGGCAATAAGGACTACAGAAACAGTCCAATACCATAGTCCACATTTCACCAAATTACAACTGCACATGATCACATTACCGGTCTATGCTGTTGGATGTATGTGCAGTCTTTAGTCCGTTAGTCGCCTTTCACAACACCCAAGACACAGTTCAAATGAGGGTTGGTAGTATTTTTTATTGTCCCCGCTACACATAAATAAATTATTATGAGGATATTATAAGGAACCGGTACGCTTTCGGTATCTCTTAATGCAGAATATCGCGCAGATAATTAAGTTGTTGCACAGTTAAAAAATAATGTCCTGAATGGGTGGTAGGTTAAAAAAGATATAAATAAATTATTATGAGGATATTATAAGGAACCGATACGCTTTCGGTATCTCTTTATGCAGAATATCGCGCAGATAATTAAGTTGTTGCACAGTTAAAAATAATGTCCTGAATGGGTGGTAGGTTAAAAAAGATTTGGACTATTCAAAGTACTTATTAATTGAGTTTATTGAATAAATATATTTTGACTTTGACTTTGCAGGATGACGATTAGCGGGCAGTACTAGCTACGAAACACCGTAGGCATTTATTTGTAAAATAAGGCTCCGCATAGATACTCGTAATACCGATAGAATAGAGCATGCGAGAATTGAATGACGACTTGAGAATATTGGTACGACGCGTCCAAAGTCAGTCAATGAACCTATTAAATTGTTCGACAAGTCATTGAATAGGGATGAATACAAATTAATTGTTATTAATATCAATGATAGCTAGCATAGCACCCAACACTTTACCGAATCATTCACCACTTTTGATTTGACCTTACCACGAGATTATATTGTAGCTCTCTACGGTTGTTATACGTCCTAAAGTCTCGTTTCAATGAAAATGTTACTGTAATAATGGGGCTATAAAAAATTATAATACGTTGGTCGTATTAAAAAAAAATACATTTCGTTCGTATTATTTCAATGTCCATCATGGATATTTCTGTTAAACTTTCAAATAACTCAAAGAACTACATTCTTCAATTATCAAGCATACAATAAAATAAAAACATTAAATATTATTATGCATTCACAATGAGGCTAGACATTTAAATCGAAATTGAAAAAAAGCATTGGATTCATTTATAAAAAGCTGAGGAGTTACTTGCGCCTATTTTTCTCTACAGCTAAAAGACGTCCTGGATGGGTAGTAGGCAATGACATTCTATGTAGTAGGCAAAACATTGAATAGATTATTGGAAAACACTTAAATATTAAATAGAGAAAGTTGACTTTGATTTGAGGCACCAGAGGGCCTACTTTTTCCGAAACAAAATTTCGACCGATTTTCGTTTGCTATATAGAGCGCTTTCAATTATTTTTGAAATTTCAAACAATTTTCAAAAAACTAATAATCCAAATGCGAAACCTATTTTGTATGAATGAAAGGAGAATGACCTTTTTACTATGGGAGTTAGGCTAGTTTTTTTTATTTTTTAGCTAGCTAGCGTAACACAGCGCTTTAATGAAATAAGTAGTAATCAATAGCAGCAATGCTCTGAATTGTCAAGCAAAAATTACATTACAATATCATTATTATATTTAAAGCTATATTCATTTTTAGCTTAAGACTTTTTAGGAATTTTGAGGTTATGACAACTGTTATCGTATGACTATCAGTTCAGTTCAGCATTTATTTATTACTTGTCTCTTAACGCGGCGTTCTATAGAAAACCTTTTTTAACATTAATCATTATAACATAAGAGAAGAGAACACTTTTGATATATGAATGATTAAGACGCAATAGATACCGAATAGGCTGGTTTGGTCATTCTCCTTCGTAAGTAAATAGCGAACGAAAATCGGCCGAAAGAGAGTAGGCCCTCTGAATAATCTTGTTTCTTTGTTGCTTCCCCAAAAGTATAATTTACCAGCACACCTTCCTTCTTTCCTATGAAATGGGATCGTTCAAGCGAGATATGAAGAGACACTTTGTGGGTTGGCAAGGCTTACGCTGCTGCACCAGCAGTAGGTAGTCCTCGCGCTTGTACTCCACTTTTAACATCAGGTGGAGTGGAGTCATTATTATTAGTATTTTCTCTTCAAGTACAGTAACGTTCGTACTATAATCTTTCCGCAGCTCCACGACCGCGTAGCCCTCAGGTACTTGCGCCAGTACGTGGGGTCGACGCTGTACAACATCTGCGAGTTCAGCGAGCCCAAGACGCGCCACGTGTACCTGTTCAATTCCTCCAGGATCGTACTGGCCATCAGCAACTTCACAGTTAGTACGCGTTTTAGGACAGCCAGAGTTTTTTCACACTCTTTCAGTAGGATTCTCTGTTAATGTTAAGTACCTATAGTTGAGGGTTACTAAAGTCTCATCTTAAGCCTCGTATTCATGGTAAAGATTTGTTTAGCAACAAAGTTGAATAAACTTGTTGCAGAGTTGCTGTCAACATGTTGCTGGCAACACTGCGTGTTGCAGAGTTAACAAGGTCATGTTGACAAGTTCTCGCCCGACGAGCGACAATATCTGTTTATCAACAATTGTTGACGTGTGTGGACGTGTTTGCGACCGTTTATAAGCATGGCAGTAGTGTGGAGCAATGATAAAATAATGCAATTAATAGAACTATTTCAATCAAAAGCACCAGGGATAGTAACAAAATGAACGATGCATTTGAGCCAGCCAACTTCGTTTGAGGTGAAACTGGCTGACGAATATTTGTTTCCCTTTTGGCTATTGACAGACCAATCTTTTCCAGAAGATGTTTGAAATACTTTTCGCCATTCTCGTAGAGTTACTAAATGATCCATCTGTCATTCTGAGGTAACTCATCAAAATTTCTCTTTGCAGAAGCTAGTTTCGCACCCACCATCTTTTATTAGAAATCCTATACATCAGATACAGAGAACACAACAACACTACTTCCTCGGGCAACATTTTAACGCAAACTGGCGTGTGGACAACCTATATTGATTTAAACAAATTTCCAGCATTCTCGCCGCTCATCAACAATGTTGATCAACTGTTGCTAAAAAATGTTTACCATGAATACGAGGCTTTTCTTTACAGAATGTCGAAAATATTTTTTAAAATATTGGAGATTTGATGAGACAATGTTGCTTTCAAAATATAAGTAAAAAACGATAGAAATAGAATTTCGATAGGTCTAACCGTGGTGGTCTAATTAAAACGAAAGCCTCGGTGGCTGAGAGGTTACGCAGCCGCCCGGTATGTGAAAGACGTAGGTTCGATTCTTTTTTTTACCACTACGGGTAAGCATTCGCCTTCATCACACCTGAAGGTAAGTGACGATAAGGCCGAAGGTGGAAGCGCGCTTCACCCGGAACCCTCAGTTACTGAGAAACTGGCTACCATATCTTTAAACTGTCGGAACACAACAATGATATTAACAAAGTGGTTATGGCGCCAGTCTTTAGATAAGATGGTGGCAGAAAGACAGCAAGATAAAGATTCACACCTGACGCTGAGTCCTGAGTAGGCTTGCCAACTCCAAAAAAGGCATTTCCGGGATTACTCAGCTCGACATCCGGGACTTGGGTAATATTACGCGGGACACAACACACCACATACAAAATGGTTAGTAAAAAAATACTTACTTACATGGAATTTTTTTTATCATTTAATAAAAAAATTAAGGAGATGGCGGGATGAGCTAGGCAAAGACTGGCCATCAAGAGCGGTTAATCGCAAAGATTGGAAAAAGGGAAGGCCAGCCCATGACTGAAATGATAAATAATATAATAAAAAAACAATACAAATGCCTAACCCGGGGGTAGTTTTGGTGCAAGATAGAATACTTACCTATATCATATTATCACTGATTTCCGGGACAAAAAGCGTCCCGCAAGGGGTCACGGCGGGACGGCCCAAAATTGACCCAGAAGCGGGACGTCCCGGAAGATCCGGGACGGTTGGCAAGCCTAGTCCTCGGTCCTCAAGCCGAGTCACGGCGCATCGCGCAAGCGGATTGCGGAGCGTAGGAATAAAGTATGTAGGCGCGCCCGCTCGCGGTTCGGATTTGTTTCGTGCTCGGCGGATTCCGCGTGCGCGATGCGCCGTGACTCAGGACTCAGCCTGAGGTAGTAATTTTTCTTTTCAACGTTTCACTTCAAACCTTTTGTGTTATGAACACAGTTAGAGAGGATGACCGTGGTCCTGACCCCCTCGCGCACGCTGGACAGCGGCGTCGCTAAGTGCTCCACCACCAGCCTGGAGTGCCAGGTGTACGGCACGC
Source organism: Scoparia ambigualis (assembly GCA_963921215.1). Lineage (NCBI taxonomy): Eukaryota > Metazoa > Arthropoda > Insecta > Lepidoptera > Crambidae > Scoparia > Scoparia ambigualis. Next base: position 24,332,174 of record OY992503.1, read on the forward strand.
GCGTCTGCATCGACCAGATCAACGCGTGCGACGGCGTGCCCAACTGTGGGGCTTACGGTAGGTAATTTAGGTAGGTAACTATAGCTACCTAAGTAAGATAAAGTAAAAAAATACAAAAAACTAAGAGTTCAAAGTCGTTTCCAAAATATTTATTTTATTTAGTAAAGGAAATATTCAGAAAATTTTTTATTTAAGTTCATACTAGCTATGTTACTCACAGAAGAACATTTATTTATGATGTTACTGTATCTGAGCTGTGAGCGTATAGTTTTATACTTAAGCGCACTGTGTGTGTTCATGTCAAGAAGATTGTATCTTTTTGTTAGATGTACGAGTATATTGGCTTTGCCTACCCAGTTGTATTTGTACATAATCAGTTTATAAACCTACATAACTGTAGGTAGTATACACCAAACCGAGGAGCACGTGTGAAGAAACATTATCAGTGTAAATGAAGCAAAAGGATAGTGTGTGTGTCTGGATTGTAACGTAAAAAATGGAAAGCTGTGTCTATGCCTGAAGCTCGACCACTTTTCGACGATATTCACATGCTCTTCATTCCGACCGCTCAATATCGGCAAAAAATGGTCGACCGGGAACTTCGTCTGTATGTAATGATCATATTTTCTACAGACATCTACGACGAAGACCGGCTGATGTGCGGCGCGGCGGTGGGCCTCCAACACAACGTGTACCTCGCCGCCATCACCTTCCTGGCAGTTCTGCTCACCATGCTATACACTGTACACTACTGGCTAAAGCGCTGCGTGCCCAAAGTCTCCGAGGCCTTCTTCGTGTACACAGACAGGGCTGAGAACATGTTAGTGCTATGTCCAATCAACGGATATGCTGGCTTTTATTACCTTTCTAGCTGCTGACCATGCAGTAAACCGTGCACTACTGGCTGAAGCACTGCGTGCTCAAAGTCTCCGAGGCCCTCTTCGTGTACACAGACAGGGCCGAGAACATGTCAGTGTTATATCCAATTACCAGATATGCTGGCTTTCATTACCTTTGTAGCTGCTGACCATGCAGTAAACCGTGCACTACTGGCTGAAGCGCTGCGTGCCCAAAGTCTCCAAGGCCTTTTTCGTTTACACAGACAGGGCTGAGAACATGTTAGTGTTATATCCAATCAACAGATATGCTGGCTTTCACTACCTTCTTAGCGGAGCTACTGACCCTACTGTGTACAGTAGTGCACAGTGTACTGTGCACTAATGGCTGAAACGCTGCGTGCCCATGTTTCCGAGGCATTCTTCGTCTACACCGACAGGGCCAAGAACATGTCAGTGTTATATACAATCAACAGTTATTTTGTAATCACTAGGGGTAAGCGCTTGGCCTTCATCTCACCAACAGCCCTACCACCAACCACACTAAGGATGGATTCGACCAAACTGGAATAAGGTCTTATACCTAGATTAAACGCCGAATTTGTATAGACTAATCTCGGAGTAAGTCTTATTCCAGTTTCGTGGAATCCAGCCTAAGTACACAAAGATGTACCCGCGTTGGGACTCAAACCCGGTACCTCTGGGTTTAAGACCAGTGGCTTAGCCACTAGACCACAAGGTGGTTAAAAGATATGCTTCCTGCACTGGAGCGTTGCGTGCCCAAAGTCTCTGAATATACCACAGTTCGGATTTTGGGAAAGCGTTCAACTTAGAAAAGCTAGCAAGAAACTCAAAAGGCTTTCTTCCCTTTTTCTTTGTGACTGTATGTGTCCTCTATTCGTGTTTACCAGTTTGATAGTATTACGCCGCAACTTAAAAAAGGAACATGGCGGCGCGCGGCGTCTGGTCTATGCCAGCGTCCCTACAATAATGTCCAAACCCCTTTTTAAGGGTGGATTCGACCATACTGGAATAAGGTCTTATACCTAGATTAAGTGCCGAATTTGTATAGACTAATCTCGGAGTAAGTCTTATTCTAGTCTGGTCGAATCCACCTTTAGTTTGTAGAATTTATATTAAAGAGACTCCGTGATTAGTCAGTCAGTCATTCAGCCAGTACTTGAGTGATAGGTGTGCCAGTGTAATTTATAAGTACGAGTATTTTATTATAATACCGTAGGCCAATAAGAAAACAATTCTACATACAAATACGTTATTTAGTACCTGAGTCCATTAATATGTTTTAAAATGGAATTTAACGTTTTTTAACAGTAATATTTTATGGTTACAGTTTATTTTTGGAAAGTATAATGCGGTCTCCGTACGATACACAGGACTCTACGACAAATATCCACGAAAACTTTTATGGAAATATTGACATTAATTACCCTGATGAAACGAAAATTATGCATCAAAACATATTCTTAAAAGCGTTGCGGAGTAGCCTAGCATTCGTTACTTGCAGATATAAAAATAATAAAAGTGCGTCTTTGGGATTGGAAATAGGTGAACATTTGTTTAAAGAACCAAGCAGAATGTTTTCTTTCACTGAACTAGAGTTAAAAAAAATTGGGCTTAAAGCAGCTGTAGATGCTTCCGTACAAACTGGCGATAGTTTGGAAATGCCTCAAACCACAAATGAAACATCAATTCCAAATGCAGCCAGGCGGAAATCGGCAACACACGACATGCTGGCTTCTTTTGATAACCGAAACCTATCCAGTGATTTGAATATCTTAAAATTCTTCAAACAAACTAGATCAGATTCTTTACCATCGACTTCTTTCGATACCGAACATATTTCTATCGATTCGATAGGACTGGCCAGTGTTGATGAAAAAGAAATCAGAAGTCATTCATATCATCAGTCTGTGGTTGCAAAAGGTTCCTTTGTTACGAAATCACCTAAGAAAACAGTTCTAGAAGTTCTTTCCGAGAAACCGGGTACTTCGAGACAGGCATCGAAACATTTGAGATTCGAACAAGGAATTACTACAATACCATCGTCTGATTGGGCGGAGGAGGACACAGATTCTCCGCGACCGAGTGATGATATTAAAGATACAATTCAGAAAAGACGTCACGGTACGAAAAGAACGGAAGGTGAACAAACATTTGCAGGACCTAGTTTGGACATCAAACGATTCTGGACTAATAAAGGAAAGAAAGGAAAGAAGAAAACGCACCTCACAATACATTGAATGAACTTTTAATTAAAGCTTAGTTACAATCTACTGCAAGCTTTATAACTGTGTACGAGGAAAAGCGGTCGTCCCTCGCCACTATTTCCTAATTAAGACCAATTGTACACCGGACGAGCACGTGCCAAAATGTGGACTGTCTTTTAGCCACATTCCGTCATTGTTTACGTACCTATACTTAGTAGTAGTGTTTCTTGTATTATTATGATTAGACATTTGGGTATTGTTTTGTAGAGTTTATGTGAACACAACATGTTGGAATGAATCTACACGCAGTAGTTTCTTGTATCATTATTATGTTTTGTCGACCTTTTTGGTCGAGTGGTTTGTACACCGGTTTTCATGGTGTCGCCATCTCTGAGGTTCCGGGTTCGATCCCCGGTCGGGTCAATTTAGAAATTATTGTTTTTCTAAATTGTCTCGGGTCTGGGTGTTTTCTATGTATAATAAGTATTTTAAATATGTTTATCCGTTGTCTAGTAACCATTTAACGAGTTTCTTCGAAGCTTCTCTTGGGCTAGATAATTGGTGTGAGTGTAGGAAAGTTTATTTATTTATTTATTTATTATGTTATGATTAGGTATTTAGGTATTGCTTTGTAGAGTTTATGTGAACACTTCACGTTGGAATGAATCTACACGCGTTTATTTTACACATTGTTTTTATCTAAAATAACATAAGTAATGTAAAATAAACGCGAGTATATTCATACAGTGTTTCATTTCGATAGGTATTTAGATTTCAAGTGGATAATTGGATTTGTAGGTACTCTTTATTTAAATCTGCTTATTTTTTTGTTGTTAATATTTAGAGCTGATGCTTTTTAACTGTCACAAAACGTTATGTTTGTTTTTAGAATACTGGTATAGGTTGACTACCCGTTTTAATTAAGTGTTCGGCCGTTATTATCCTCCCATTTCGTTGAAATAGTTATAAGCTCGCATAAGAGGGCTAAAAGCTCTCATATGAGAGTGTACACATTTCAGTATCCCATAAAAACTAAAAACAAAAACAAACTATCTTAAAAATTTAATGGTAGTCACCGGTGACCGACTGAAAATACTTTTTCTATTGTGTCTGGTTACGTGGCAGTCAAAAAATACACAGAGGTACATATTTATTTCAAAACATTATGCCACTAATAAACTCATTTAGTAAAAAGTTTTATGTTACCTATGTTTTCTATTATCTAACTACTTATTTAGATCTCTGTATGTTATTTAAGTTTGCAAAGTTTAATTACAATTAATTTGTTGGTTTGTAATGTAACATTTTTAACTTGGAAGTTTAGAGTTATGGAATCCTCGTGTTTACCCTCTTCAGGTTATGTAGGGAAGCGTACTTTGTAACATCTTCCCTATGTAAATATTTTTCAACTACTGTTTTTCATTAATGGTTGGCAAAATACACTTTATTAATCGCAATACGGTAATATGTAACATGAGAAGTAGCTATATTTAGATTTCAATGAATAAGAAAAGCTTTGTTCAACTGCTATGGTTGTTTTAATCGTAACTTACGTTACGCCAACATAGTTTAACAGACATTAATCAATTAAACTAAAAATAATAAGGTTTAAAAAATCCCCAATATCTTATTGCGTGCTGCACCACACTATAACAGCGGTAGTTTTATTAGGCCCAACGATATTTATCTTTGCTTTTATGTCAGCTCCAAAAAAGATAGATGTAAAAGTGTCAGACTAGAGTTGGAAGCCGGTGCGCGAGGTCATTTCAATTGAAATCAATTAAAGCAATTGAGTCCAATTGAGCGCTCGGCAGATTCTGCGTCGCGCCCGTCGCCAGTGAGATTTTATGTGAAGCGCCTACGCCGCTGTCACATGATTCACGTACATTATGTACTCGGCTACCTACTGAAAAATACCTAAGCGTTCGGTACCTAAGGTCAAGTGGAATTTTTAGACGTGCTTTCATAATGGGAATGACGGCTGTATGTACCTAACGTTGAAATGTAAGCGGTATGCTTACGTACATTTGAATTGTACCTACTCGTACTATTTGTACCCGTCCTTTTTCTTTAGTTATTAGTTTCTAAACGGCTGAATAACCAGTCACCAAGCGGTAAGACAGATAAAATTACAATGATGACGGGTAAAAGTAAAAGCAACTCAATCTCTTATTAAGTAACACATCGTCCTGTCCTGTCCTGTCGTGTACAACAAGAGAAATAAATCTACGTCAGAATTTCTAATAACGAGGCTATAGCGTTTATACTAATCCAATAAACAATAGTTCTTTAAGTTTAGTAGATACCACATTAAAATTTGTTTTAATCACACGTCGGGAAACTATTTGCTTTCATCTTACCTTATAGTAAAATATGAAAATTAGGGGAATAGAAGAGCGCTTCACCCAGAATCCTCAATAACTGAGCAATTGACTAATATCTTGTCTCAAACTAAGACGACACTGTTTACATCGAATTTGTTATAGCTGCAGATAAGATGGAGGTAGCCAAGCACATTTTAACAAGAACTTACACCAATCAAACCTAGCGAAATCTTCCCTGGGGATATAACCTAGGACCTCTAGGTCTGTGACCGAAAGTCTTTTGACATGATAATATACTGCAAATATAAGTAGGTACGTATATACAAATTGTAGGTAGGTAGGTACACAAGATCAGTAATATTTTCTGAAAGAAACATGGTCCATAGTACTAGGTACTTATCTTTTATATTAATAAAAATCAATTGCCGAAATGTTTGTACGCGCATCACTTTAGAATGGCTGCACCTATTAGGCTAATTCTTTTTTTGTTGTGTTTGTGATTGTCAGGACAAGGTCTCTATCTAGTTATGTAAGAATATTTTAGGAAATTCGTCACGGGATACGGGGTCCACGCGGACGTAGCCGCGGGCGGGCCGCTAGTTCATAACAAAGTTTTTAAAGTTAAGCCTTTGAATATCACCGTTTAGATTTTTTGAAAGACTTATAAAGAACCAATTTGACAAAAAATTTGCAATCGTATAACTATACAAACAAGTTAATAGGTAGGTACCTAACTTAAGATCACCCAATGGTGATCTTAACTTAAGTAGGATTGGCTCATTTTTTCAATAGTGCCGACGTCGGACTATGTTTACAAGCTTACGTCATATTTAATCCATCCATTGAAGTTGAGAATCCGATGTGATACCTAGGAAAACAGTTGGGCCTATTAAAGCTATTTCTCTTGGTTAAGGTAGAATATCTGATTGCGAATTTCACACATTTCGTTCACTATTGATTGTAGCGATGACTTGAATTAAATGATAGATGTCTATATGTCAGCGGGACATATAAAGTAGGCTATATTACCTTACTTTTAGGATATTCAGTTAAAGCATACCTACATACTAATTATAGTGCAATCACACAGAGATTCTGAACAAAGAAGGACAGCTCATTTATGTAAATTTATAACAGGGAAACACTTGAATCCTGTGGAACACTTATTATTATATTAGATCCAAGTGATTCGGTACAATTTATATTGCTGGTTTATTCTCTAGCACTGAGGAACTTAATGGCGCAGCGGTTTGCTCGGACAGACTAAAATGTTCCTATAGTTAATGATTTTACATTACATAAAGCACAACAGGAATGGAGACCGCGACACAGCAAAGTGTAGGAAGAGAACACCCACGAGAAGTGGAACGATTTACGCAAAACGGCTGACAGCCGTTGGATCGGAAGGCCGAATCGGGCTCAGTGGCATGAACTGAAAGTTAGGAGGGACCGTTGTCCAGCAGGGGACTGGTAAGAGCTGATGAATTGATTATGATGATGAAGCACAACATTCAGAATTATACGCATATTTTTATAAATGAGGTTTCGTTACCGCCAGTGATCGCGCTGGGAGCTGTGTGGCGGCGGCTCATTAAAAGAATACTAACGACCCATCTCTTCACTTGGGAGTTGTATAAAAGCGACTAACGGACTAAAAACTGCACATACATTGAACAGCAAAGAGCGGCGATGGGTTCTCCACCTGTCACCCTGAGCATATAGGTGCAGTCGCTATTTGGTGAATCGTGGACTAAGCCAAATGACTGATGTTGCGGTCGTCATTAATGCGTAAGGGATATAATGTTTTGAGTGTATGTATGTATGCATGTATGTAGGTATCTATGTATATTGAAACATGATTCCGGACATTTGGGCGCTATGGCTGGTTCGCGTAAAGAGTAATCGGGATTCTAATTTTCGAATACTTTATCGAGCAACTGTGTTCGTAACGCACACCAAACAGTGCCTTTTAATGGATAAGGCATTGTACGGGCGTCCTAACAAAGGCTTTTGGGTTTTTGTCACTCCAAATTCGGCAATTGTGATTTTTGACGTCTAAACAAAAATGAGCGTCTGCGCTGAACAATATTTTTCAAGGATGAAACATTGGATGAAATTCGTGGAGATTCTTTTCAAGTTTTTCCAATGAGGATCAAAATGTATAATATTGTTTTCGCAATTGTTTCGTTTTTGGTAAATGTGTTACCGAACGTACACGGCGCGATTATTGGTCACACGACTTCAACTCTTACACAATTGGATCTTGTAAGCTCGCAAACCAAGATCTTTTCGTTTGCTGTGCACAAAGGCGCTCCACAGCAGCAATAACTTTTCTGTCCGCACTGTATGGTGCATTTGTGAATGCGTATTATCAACTACTTAGATTAGTTACTAGAGTAAGTATGCGAGGTGTAAAAACGATCCATACTTATTCGAATAACCTGTCATGTCGGCCGTAAAATGGACGTAGCGTGCGATAACTTTGGCGCTATTTGTAAACGTTGAAGTAAGTCTATTCATGGTAGAATGGCAAAACATACAATTGACAGTCACTAGAAACAGTGTCCCTTATTTGTAAAGCAAACCTTTAAAAAAACACTCGTTACATTAGCAGTGTCAGGAATCAGGATATTAGCCTCAGAATATTATATAACTAAAGCAAAGAAGGAGTGCTATGACATTTGAATGTGCACTCCGTTTGGTCACCATTCGAATTACATTTGTATATGTCGCTTTTGAAGTCAGTATCCGGATCCGTATAATGGTGACCGGTTTTTCTTTCGCTTTACATTTGACGTTTTAGCAACTTGATTTGTCTCAATGTTTATGGCCCATTTGAAAAAACAGGACAACTATACGAGTCTCATTTGAACTCCTATGCTATAGTTAATATTCTATGATCTTAGCAAATGGAGAGCCCATTGAATAATAACTAAAGCATGAAGGAGTCCAAATGAGACTCGTATAGTTGTCCTATTTTTTCAAATGGGCCATAAACATTGAAAGAAAAGAGACAAAATAAGTTGCTGTAAACGTCAAATGTCTAGCGAAACTAAAAAAAAACTGGTCACCGTTTATGTCATATATCCATACCGAATTCGAAAGCGACACAAAATGTAATTCGAATGGTGACCAAACGGAGTGCCCACTCAAATGTCATAGCACTCCTTCTATGCTTTAGTTATTATTCTATGGGAGAGCCGTAGTCTCTGCCTAAGTACTGCCTACTCAACCAGGAAACGAGGGTAATGTAAGTACATGTTTATTAGCTACTTTCCGCCCGCGACAATGACTACGCGTCAAATTCGATCTGTCACAAAAGTTATCGCGTATCCGCAGGACGATAAAAGCCGAAAAGTAGCCTAGGGCTCTTTAACTATCTCTGTATAAAAAGGCAAGTTAGTCCGTAGCTCCATATTAATGCGAAATAATGACAAACTCTAATGAAAAACAAACTCCTCCTTTCCTTTCCTCTATAAAAAAGTCAAAAAGTAAAAATTCTAGATAAAATCACTTTTAAAATCTCCTGTAACATCAAATCAAAAATCAAAATTTATTTATTCAGTAAGCTTAAAATAAGCATTTTGAATCGTCTAAATTTAATTTTACTTTTATGGATGGATGGATAGGCATAGGAACCCACCCACCCAACCCATTCAGGACGTCTTTTAGCTGTGGAGAAGAACGGGCACAAGAAACTCCACAGCTTTAGGTATAATAATATAGAAGTAACGACATTTACAAAACAATATGTCGTTACCAAATTATACAATCAATAATCATAAAACAATTATATAATAAAAGAAAAGATAAAAACAAAAGTGAATCTAGAAGTTTTACTCGGGCACTACTCGTATGAACGCATTAGAACAATGTGTGCGAAACTAGAGGAATGTTAATTCCATGCATTTTTGTCATTGATGTAATCGCTTACAGTGTAATAGCCCTTTTCTAAAAGTCTGTCCTTAACATGTGCCTTAAATATGTCAAAGGGCAAAATTATAACATCGTTCGGGATTTTATTGTAAATTATGACACTTTGTCCCATAAATGATCCATAAACTTACTGAAGTCGATTTTTTTTTATCGGCAACGGGTAAGCGCTTGGCCTTCATCTCACCTGCTGGTAAGTGACGATAAGGCCGAAGGTGGAAGCGCGCTTCACCCGGAATCCTCAACCACTGACGAACTGGCTATCTTATCTCAAACTGTCAAAACACAACAATGCTATAAACATCGTTGTTATGGGGACAGACTTAGATAAGATGGTGGTAGCTAGCCAGGCGGACTTAACAGCCCTACCACCAACCAAACCGAGCACACAAAGATGTACCCCCTCGCTGGGAATCGAACCCGGGACCTCTGGGTCTGAAATCGGTGGCTTAGCCACTAAAACACAGAGGCGGTAAAAATTTAGGGACGCGAAATTTAGGAACTACAAGTTTATACATAATTCTAGTATTTAGTTTGTGTAGGTATATCCCAATTTTTTTAGAAATGAGAAATGTTTTGACGCACGTAAACAATACAGTTATAAATAAATTGTGATGCAACTGTAAGAATATTTATTTCTTTAAACAGCTCCTTGAGGGAGTCACGTGATCCTATATGGACCTTACTGCTCTAACCGTGTCGTGTAGCGGTGAAAGAAAGGTAAAAGGCGACTAATGGACTAAAGACTGCACATACATACAACAGCATAGAGCGGCGATGGGCTCACCACCACCTGTCACGCTGAACACAAGTGCAGTCGCTATTTGGTGAAAAGTGGACTGTGGTAGAGGACTGCTTTTGATGTCCTCATTGCCTAGTCCCTGACTAGCCCTTCAGGGATGGTAGTCGTGATGATGTAAAATCCTGTAGGTGCTGCGTGGTGGCGGCCCATTAATAGAATACTCCAACCCTTCTCTTCTTGTTCTTAGACGACCTCCTTGGCCGAGTGGTTTGTACACCGGTTTTCATGGTGTCGCCATCTCTGAGGTCCCGGGTTCGATCCCCGGTCGGGTCAATTTAGAAATTGTTGTTTTTCTAAATTGTCACGGGTCTGGGTGTTTTCTATGTAAAATAAGTATGTATTTAAGTATTTTAAGTATGTTTATCCGTTGTCTAGTAACCATTTAACGAGTTTCTTCGAAGCTTCTCTTGGGCTAGATAATTGGTGTGAGTGTAGAAAAGTTTTTTTTTCTTCTCGCTTCTTTTCCCTTTAGGTATCGTGAAAGGCGACTAACGCACTAAAGGCTGCATATACATCCAACAGCATAGAGCGGTGAATGAGCTCACTACATATCACGCTGAGCATATGTGCAGTTGTTATTTAATGAAACGTAGTCTATGGCAGTGCACTGTTTTTGCGGTCCTCATTGCCTAGTCCCTGACTAACTCTACGGGGCTATCCTCAAAGATTATTTCTCAGCTCAAGCATTAGGAGAATTGCTTAGCTTTTAAAGATCGAGTATTAAAAGCGTGACTCCTAGTATTTCACCCAACCCCGTCGAGTCAACGTAACGCGTCTTTTTAGCGAAGACAATCGTGCTAAAGTAACGTATAAGTCGGATTATTTAGTTAAATTTGCTGTCTACAAACTTCTAGAAAAAACCGTACTTATACTTACTTTTAAAAAAGTTTCTTACTTTTGAACGGGATGACATCGTTTTGGCTCTCAAGCTAATACAAATAAATGGCAATTGAAAATTATTGTTAAGTATTAAGTATTTTTAAAATCAGTAACCAAAATTATTTTGGTAAGTGAGTAGGTACTTACTGTTTCTTTTAAGATTAAGTCCAGTTAAAATATTATGTGTTGTAAAGAGTTTTAGGAATGTGAATGCCTTTAAATCTTTAAAATCTAGGTAAATTTAAATGATGTAAAGCATAATATGTTAAAAAAAATCGGGGTTTTCAAGTAACATTATGGCTTATGTGAAACCTCAAATTAACCTCAGAGTGTTAAATTATTTCTAATATTTTAAATGAATAACTATGTTTTTGACGTTATACTTTACAGCAGCAACAGAAGTAGTGAGTGTAATAAAAATCAAAAAATACCGCTTTAAAAATAATACTATAAGTAGGTAGGTATATCTAATTTCCACATAATGTTACATATTTTTCATAACAAATACGACTTACCCCAAATAAACACCTTAACTACAAAATACATGTCAGAATGCAGTAAAGTATAAAGCTACATCTACAGAAGTAGGATTTGGACATTCAGTTCAGAGTCAGATATTTCGCCAGACACTCGGCCGGCATTTAGCGGGCTGACATCTGACGCATCACGCATCCCGTTTGACACTTGGCGAAAAGTTCCAACTAATCACATCACTGGCGCACTCCGCACTCCACCACTATACAAACCTCGGACCAAATATTTGGTCCGAGATACAAACAAAGAAACGAGCACTTTCGTATCGTAACCGAAACACCGAGCAAGGAGGCTGGCCGTGACCTTATTCTGCAGCAGTTATAACCGCGAATGCGACGAGAAGTGCATCAACGAGTGCAATTCGTGCTGTCTGAAAGTCTCCAATAAGCCCAATGAAGCAGAGATCCCGCTGCTCGCCAGCACCAACCTAAATAGACTCTGATCATCTAAATTGACTTCAATTAAATAACAACCGAAATTGTTGAAATGCGCCATTACTCCCTCGACGCTAATCTAAGTGCCAATAGGCAGGGCGAATGTTTTATAAATAATCCCGGGCAATAACTGTTAATTAATAATTAAGCGATGGTGCGCCGATCGGCTGCATCAGTGCGCGCCCGCCTGCCGCTCCGCTGGCCGGCATTCAGTCTACGAGTAGGTACCTATACATAAAATATACTGCTTTCATAGTTGTGCTGTGAAAAAGATTTGTGTGCTCAAGTTGAGATATAACAAAAATATGATGTAAATTTTCAAAGGGAAGATTTTGCACTAATATATTTTTTGCCAGATTTAAATCTGATCAAATTCCCACGGCTATAAATCATCGAACAGACATGTGAGTGGTGTTGATACGGATTTACAATGCAACTTTATGGACTTTCGAAATAATGATGTGGGCGTTCGCGCCCTAATACTATGGAAACAAACAAAATATCGGGTGAGTTTGTGGGAATCCCGCATGGTGCCGAGCTCGCGCGCCCGCAGCCGCCGCCGCCGCCCGCCGCCCGTGCGCCGCGCCGCCGCCGCGGCCGCCGGGGGAGTGGCCGCCGGCACCGCATTGGCTCCCCTTCGTGGCAGCGCGAGCGTCGTAAGCGCCGACCCCTCCCGATGCAATCTGTCACCTCCTGCCGCACGCTACAGATCAAAATACAACTGCGCACTCGTCCCTCGCCGGCCTCGGACGCACTACTCATTGGCTCGAACCTCTCGTCTCTCGACGTATTATGGTAATATAAATTGACCAACCGTAGAGCAAATTCGGTTAGTTCGTTAAAGTTGATTAAAGCCATTTAACCGGGACCGAGACGAGGATACGAACGGTTCGTCGATCCCGAGGGCTAGAATTGATGAAGTTAAATTGTTTAATATCGTCGGCGGGCCGGTGGTGAGTCGAGCGAGCTGGGCAGCGAGGCCGCCGCGACGGAGCCGAGCGAGGTGGGCGCGGAGGCAGCGGGCCCGCACCCGCCGCCGACCGACGGGTTCATGTACGTGTGCGGGGACGGATCGGCGGGCGGCCGCTACGAGTGCGCCTTCGAGCCCGCCGCCCTCGACCAGCCGACCTTCGAGGACCACATGTTCACCGAGTTCGGCAAGGACCGCCACGTCCAGGTGGTAGTGGGAGCCTCCGGCGAGCTCCAGTACCGTGACGAGATGCCTGTGTTCGCGCCAGCTGACCCAAAACGCAAAGACGAACCGCTGCTGCTCCAGCCGGTGGAGTCTACGGCGGCGCCGCATCCGCCCCCGCCACCGCCCACGACCACCAAGAAGAGTGACAAGAAGAAAAGCGACAACAACGGAATTAAGAAGAAGAAAACCAGGTTAGTTCACCAAAACCATACCATTTACTTAATATTCAATAAGTGCTACGAGAGTTACGAGACTTTTGCAAATGTAGCAAAGATAAAGCTACGGTCGTAGCGAGCCTACGAAGACGCGCTACGAAGATTCTTTGGTACAAGCCGTAGTCAAAGGAGTTCGTAGCGTTCGAAATGCTTGATGAAAAACTGAATGAATGGTTTTTTTTGTCTACTACTTAAATATACTTAGAACATTTTACATGAATGAAACTATGGCCTTTACATTTATATTTTAAGCTTTTTTTAAATAAATGAATAGCAATAAGTAAAAGTTATAGTTTTAGGGTTAAAATAATTATTCGTAATATTTGATTATTTGCGTTAACAACGCTCAAATAATTTAAAAGGTACCTACTGTACTGAGGTAGTAACTTTTTCAACGTTTTGTTATCTTTGAAATATTATGTTTAAACACAGCTTTAATATTTCACAGAAGCAGACAGTTACAAATTATCATAATTAAAAATATGAAAAGATTCCTTAAATCTGTAGTAAGACGGTTTTCTTTTAATGTGTTACTGTATCCAACAGCTCAGAGCGGCGATGAGCTCACCACTTATCACGCTGAGCACATGTGTAATTATAATTTAGTGAAATGGACTATGACAGCGGATTGCTTCTGCGGTCCTCATTGCCTACTTTCTAACGAAACCTTTGGGAATAACAATCGCGAATCTAAGTATGTATGTGTTACTATTTATTTAAAAGACCTAACTATTAAGAGGTTGATGTAAGACTTAGCAAGTTTACAATTAAAGGCTAGTTGACTAAATTTCAAAATCATATCAAAACGATACCTGTTTACTTATGTTATCCTAAAAATACATTAGTTTTCAAAAAAATCGATAATTTACAATATTTATTTTGTGTCTTTATATTCCGATTTAAATTTACCGCAAAAACGCTTAAGACCGCCATGTTGAGTAAATGACGTCACGCCGCCATGCCAAACATCCGTTTCGTGCGAGGCTTGTTCTAAAGAAATGTCACAACAATAAAATTACATTTGGCAAGGCGTGATGTCACGGCTTCTGATTTCCGTTTAATGTCATATGACTAAATGCGTATTATTGTCGATTTTTTTCTTTATAAATATTAATAATCCCAATATTTTATAATGAATATTTTAGATATTTTGTTTCTATAAATCATAATTGATCATTAGAAACGCCAATCCACCCGATTTATTCTTAGTGGACACAAGCCTATTTTAACGCAAATGTTGTTGCGAACAAATTACAAATTAAAAAAGACAGTGTCGAAAAAATGCTCGTGGAAACTTTTTCGACACTGTCTTTTTCAATTTGTAAGTTTAGGTACAGTATCCTATTCTGACAGACACATTCTCCTACGCTACATATCAGACGTTCTACTTATATGACTATTTCAGATTTCAGACGTAGTAGTGGTAGTTCGTTTTACTTTTATGTCGTTAATGCCTCAAGGGCATTTTGCTAGTTGGTCCTTCTGATACGGAGGGGCTACTGGTCTCTCGTTGTATAATAAAAACTTTTTAAACTTTCATGGTCTTTTGGAATAAGTGTTAACAGAATGAATTTACATTTAAAAATATATTGGATACTCAAAGACAGCAAGGAACATGGCCCATTTAAAGATATATAGCGGCACTATAAAAATAATAAAGTTACCATAAATTTTAACAACGCAAACAAAGTATCTCAATACAGGGTGTCCCAAGATAAATGGTCAATCGGACGCCCAGAGGTAGAGCTGCCTTTGGGGCATCCAAATCACCCTCATGTATGTTCAGCGATTTTCAATAGTTTTCAAACTATACAATTTTAAAAACCTCCAGTTTTAATACTTATTTGGTTATTTGTGATTTTAATACTTAAGAAAATATATTTTTTATTTCAAAAATTTATAGTTCGAAAACTATTGAAAATCGCGTAACATACACGATGATTTTGGTTCTCCAGAGCTGTTTGGGCTTCCGCTTGACCATATATCTTGGGACACTCTGTATATTAGTTTGATGGCCTCCGTGGTCGGGTGGCCAACACGGCCGCCGACTCTGGTGTCGCCATATTATTATCTGTGCTCCCGTGTTCAATTCCCGGTCGGGTCAATAGAGAAATAACTGTTCTTTCTATATTATCTCTGGTCTGGGTGATTTCTATGTATAAAGAAGGATGTGCCCGTTGTCTAGTTAACCATTAAAAACCATTTTCAATGAAACTTATTTTGGGTTGGATAATTAGAATAAGTATGGGAAAGTAAAGTAAAGTAACTTATCTGTACAAATTAGCAGATTAAGCGATAACTGCACTATGAAAATTAGTACTGTGTCACCAAGGATTAGGCACTATGGACCCATGATAATATTTTACAAATACAATAAACGAACAATACAAATGAAGTTTCTGCAGAATAAGCACTTTAGCGAAGGGCGTGGGGCCACTGGGTCACGCGCGCTCACTTAGCACAGGTGGCCCCTGCGCCCCTGCGCAATGCGTCGGAATCCTGCGCGTACGCACCCCTCCTGTCATATATTTGCATTACTAATTCGATGATTTTTAAAACACGATGATAACATATGGTTGTTTTGTATGTTTGAGAGATCTTTTTATTAAGTAAGTACCTAATTTTGTGTTTTGTGTATTTTAACCCGTTCTTTGGTAAGAGTTCAATTTATTGTTAAATCAATATTGCTCTACAACGAGCACAAAACCTAAAATTAATTTGTTCAGAATCGAGAGTAGAATCGATTTCACTAATAAAAAAATATGGATTATGTACCTACCTACTGTATAAAAAAATATTTTTTCTATGCCGCTTTTTAAATTTACTATAGTTTTCTTAGCAACGTTGCACACAGTCGCAGGATAAAAACGTAGTTAGTATAGGTAGGTACTTAATTATTTGCAAGAACAACAAGAACACCAAAAAAGCAAGAACGTAATGAAGAAGGAATAAATATTAAATTTAATAATTTATCTAATTCTTTTACAATATAAATAAGTTGAGGTGTCAGGTTTGGGAGACATTTAATTAACCCCTTGAGCACCGTAAAACCAGACACAATTGAAAATCAAATGTTTCGCGACCGCCGGCGGTCTTATGATCCTTGACCTATTAACACGTTGTTTAACTTTAGTCAATAACCGATAGATCGACACAATAAATAAATAATATACCATATAAAATTACAAAACTAAGGTCTCGAATTCTCGATAAATCAATGAAGGGGAAAGGTATTCAAGAAGTTTTTGACTTCCCACTGCGATAATTCTTCAACTTGAATGAACCCGTCTTGCGTGTACGTTTCTCTTCTAAGTCTAAACAGTTATGTAATATAGTAATAAGCCTCGTCGCCTCGTCACTTCCCGGTAGCGACATAAAGGCGGCGTCACTTTCAGTCCGGTTAATTACCCGTATGACGGCAGGGAGCCAATTGCCTTATCGTTTCATCTCGTCTGCACGCTAGCAGGGATCATAATATCATAACCAAAACCATCTCTGTACGACGCGTTGTAGCTCTAATAGCTAGCTCTAATGTATTCATTTATGAAACTATCATTTGTTTTCATGAATGGAGTCTCGCGTGTTGGCGTTAAATGTGGATGCGTGCACATGTTCGGAATAGCTGTAGTTGTTCAATTTTGGGCACATTTAGGTACAGTCATGGTTAAAAGTATAAGTGTAGATTTTGATGTTCTAATATGTTTAAAATTTGGTTAGTCATACCTACCAGGGACTGAAAGCGGTTACGGTATAAGGTTACGTTACCGGTATAAAATAAGTGTAGGTACCTTAAGTAGAGGTAAGGCTTTACCGCTATTTAGGTAACCTTTATGAGATATCGGTACCGAAAAACGTTGCATTGACAGTTGCGGGGCGCAGGGGTTTTGTTTGATATCGAGAACAAAGCAAACTAATGCAAATTGATGAGAAAAACCATGATATTAGTCGTTTATGCTTGAAATCCTTGTTAGCCGTCGCTTTCATAGCGAAATATAGGTACTTTTATTATTTACAAACTTAAAATTACGGTACCGAAATACATTTGAATATCGGAATATTCCGGTAACCGTTATTTTTCGGTATGACGTCATACCGCAATATAAATATACCATATTTTTTGGGTTATTCAGTCCCTGGCACCTACTTAGGTTTTTACCGTTTACATATACATACATCATGTCTGCTTCCCGGAAAGGTAGGCAGAGACAACAGCTTTCCATTTGCTGGCGATCCTGACATACATCCTTCACTTACTCTCTTATAACGTTCTTGAGAGCTGCTTGTACTTATTTGGGTTACTATCGCGGACTCCGTCGCTTTACCAGTCTAATGGCCAAAATCCCTTGCACACCGCGTCGTCTATTTGGTACGGGCACGTACCCGGGCGGTCGGTGCGCTTCATACGAAAATCGCTGCAAAGTGGTAAAGCGACGGTGACCCCGACCGTACACAAATAGTTTCATAAAGGCACAAGCAAGAGCAAAGTAAGCTTGAGTGATTGACACTTCGTCCAATTATTACATCACAAGAACAGTACGAGTCTGCAATTACTATTATACACACACACTTAATTTGTAAAATTAAAAAGTTATAGGTAGGTACTTAATTAAATTTAAAATAAATAAGACATGTGATGTCTATCTAATTTTGTATGACTGTGTTTTGGAGGAGCGGGGCCTCCTGAAACAGGCATTTTAGAATGCTTACTAGGATGGTTCCAATCACTGTGTATAGATAAGTTACTTTGATAGACTGAAATAAAGGATTTTTGATCTTTCAAGTATCTGTACCTACACGTTACCTACCCATCCATCTGCGTCATGAGAGGTAGGCATAGAGAAATGATTAATGGGCAAATAAAATGCGGCGAAAACAATTAATAAAGCGCCACTATAAAGTGTGGAGTCAATTGACAGGCAATTAAGGTGGCAACACAACGGGGGTGAATTTCGTTTCACGCTCAATCAATTTCTGCGCGTGCGCGTGGCCCGCAGCCATATTGCACGCGTCAGATGGCAGATGAGTTGACGATAAGACAATTTATTTGTGAATATGTAATTGAGAATAGGTAAACTGTAATGATGAAGTGGGGCACGTGCACACTGCACTGTTAGGAAATGGATTGACATATCTATATTAATAAAAATAAATATAAATTGCCAAATGTGTTGCTAAGCGCAAACTCGAGAACGGCTCTACCGATTTGACCGATTCTTTGTTTGTTGCTCCAGTATACTATACTAATCTATGGTTTGTTGTTTTTATTTGTACTTATTGGTCAGGATAAAGTTTACTTATAAAAAATGAAAAAAAAAATGGAAAACGTAACGGGGTGTTCATGTGGACGAAGTCGCTAGTAGTTAATGGTTAAATAAATATTTATATATGTAGACGACGAGAATAGTACGTTTAAAAGTCATATTTTTTCAGTTGTCTACGCTAATCACGTGCTGGTAAAGTCTGTTTTTCTTATTTTTGGGAATCCAAGTATTTTTTAACGCTTACGTTGCATCGATAAATTTAGCTCTAACTGCATGATAACCTCCGTTGTCATGTGGTCAGCACGCCAGTGCTGGCGTCGCCATCTCGGATGTCCCGGGTTTAATTCCCTGTTGGGTTTATTTAGATAAAACAGTTTTTCTAAATTGTCTCGGGTCTGGGTGATTTATATGTATTATAAATAAGTATGTATATTTAAGTTGGGCTAGATAATTGGTGTATAAGTGTGAGAAACTCATTCCATTATTGTTATACTAATAAAAATAAATACTGCAGACATGTGTTCATGTAAGTCTTTGACTAAATACATGTCTAGACGGAGCATCGCGGTACAAACGCTTCTCAAAATCCGCCTGGTTTTTGTATTGAATTTGAAGTGTGCGTGACAGCCGCGTATCTGACACTAGCGGGAATGGTTGCCAGCGAATGCCTAATTTCCGATAAAGTAGGGAAAAAATATTTATGCACAATATAATTTTAAAATGATTCATAACATAACATAACTTTTTAAATTAGGTATGTCTATCGTATATTTAGGTATAACGCATAAAAGAAGCTGGTGTGTTTAGAAAAAATGGATGATTGAAGGCGAGGGCGAGTACAATAAAATAATGCGCTAATGGAAGCCTGCGTGCGTGTGATATGTTTTTAATAGGGACGAAATAGAAGCAACAGGCAGAATGATTTACATTTAATACTTAATCAAAATTGATTTTTTAATTAGAAATTTAAATATTTTAAATTAAAATCAAAACATTAATTGTTCTCGGCGATCTCTTTGTATTTGTTTTATAAATAACTTTCGTTTGAATGTTACATCATTTTTCATGTTCTCTTATTTCTTATTATGTTGAAACCTTGTAGTTAAATATTTCGACAACGACTTCTTTCTACTGGATCAGTTGGAAATCTGAAAATTAAAATGTTTGCTATGTGGTCGAACAGTTGTAAAGGTTACATAATGTGATGACTGCTCATCAATATCCGTGTCCAATAGTTTACCTACATGAGACGAGAAATATAGACCTTTTAGGGGCACAAACATACACCCGCACTTTCTCAAACATCGTCATCATCATCATCAGCCTATCAGATCGCAAGCCGAACGTGCTAGCCGATGCGCCATCGAGCTCTGAAGCATACATACTACCATCTCCTACATACGGTCGCGGTCAGAAAATGTTTACCAGTTTTGAAATTAGATTCTATATCACACTTTTTTCACTAAAATCTAAAATGCCATATCAAGTTACTTATTACCTTTCAAAAGTTATTATTCAATATGACGCATCGAGTATAACAAAGAGATTATTGACCACTTTTTACTGTTGAAACTCATTTCTTTATTTGTTGAAATGACATTTATCAAAAATGATTGTTTGAACGTCGTCGTTTCGACAAGAACATAATTTTACGAAAGATATTAGAAAACGAAATAAAATGGCAAGTTTAACCCTGTAGCAAAGGGCTGAAATAATATTTCTCTTCGAAGATGGACATAGCATTAGTGCTATATCACGAGAACTCAATATATTTCGATTCACTGTGAGGTTTTGGATACGACGTCACGGCGAAGAAGTGCAACAGGTCATAGAAATAATTCAGGACGACGACCGATACTAACTTACGCGCAAATAACATGGCCCGCTCGGTTTGCTGATTTAAACCCTATTGAAAATTTATGGGGCTTAAGGGCTCAACGCTGGGACTGTCAAAATGAAAGAAACCCTCATGCTCTTAGATCACACTGTGCTCGAGTATGGGAGGATATCAGAGGGACTGCTCTATGCGCGCGCCTTGTTGCATCAATGCGAGATAGACTACGTGCCGTCATAGCTGCTGAGGGAGGATAAACTAAATATTCAATAAAGATTTTAAAGTTTCTATTTTGTTATTTCTTCATGTTCCTAGTTAAAAATTAAAATATTAGTTTTTTCAAAGAAGGTTTTCTTTCTATATATCAAAACTTTATAGTAGTCATGGTCCGTCTCCTAGAGCGATTAATTCTCATATCATTAGAAAAAAGATTTTAATCAAATTAATATGAAATAGACATTTAGAACTTGTGACCTAAATGTGTGCATGCAATTGTGATACTTAAGGTGGTAAACATTTTTTGACCGCGACCGTACATATACTTAAACACACACTTCTTACATAAATACTTACGTACATTCCATTTCAAACATAATAATTTTTTTATTCGTTTCGAATATCGATACGATACCATACCACAATAACAATTTATAATAATAGTATTATAAAATATTACAGTAGGTATTATATTTTTTCTTGTTTTAGAACGGAACCTATAATCCAGCCAAATTCGATGACGAATATTTATAAACAGTTTACTGTTATACCTAGTTGCAGTCAGATTTTACTTTTTCTTGAGAGACATTCACAAGAAAACAGTTAACTATTGTGTCTTTCTTTCAAAAAACAGTAAAAATCCTAGTGAAACTAGACATTTGCACAAATGACAGTAATATGTTTACAAACATTCGGCATCGAATAGGAACCGTGACATTTCTTCACGCTCTTATAAATCAGACATCAGTTTAAAAAAAAGAAAAGCTTTGAAAGCGTTCCAATAATAATTATAATTAATGTATTTACTTTATTTACAACAAGACCATGTATAAATACTAACTTACAAGACTGAGTATTTTTTATCATTCTTATTATATTTAAACCTCCTTTTATATTCTGCCACTAATAAAGGGAATTCTACATTTTGATACCAGCAACACTACGCATACATGGCCGTTATTATTGTTGAACTTTAAATTTTCATTAAAATTTATCGATACTTACAGATAAAACGTGACTTTCCTTTTCGAAAAAAAAATTCTTTTGTAGTTTCGACAGAATTTCACTGAGCAAACGGTCATTTTGCGAACAATTTCACCGAAACGCGAGAGGTAAACACTGCTTGACGGCACAATGACACTGACCGCCAGGATTGCGCGATAGGCCAATTTTGGCCTATAAATTTTTCTACGTTTTTTACGGCCAGGCTCTATCTAGACATGTATATAATCAAAGATGTAAGTATGTTTTCTTTTGTTCGCAGGACTACCTTCACGGCATATCAGTTAGAAGAGTTAGAGCGGGCGTTCGAGAGGGCGCCTTACCCCGACGTGTTCGCGAGGGAGGAGTTGGCGCTCAAGCTTAACTTGTCGGAATCAAGAGTGCAGGTACATTACCAATTTCTTGAGTTT
Organism: Scoparia ambigualis; assembly: GCA_963921215.1. Classification (NCBI taxonomy): domain Eukaryota; kingdom Metazoa; phylum Arthropoda; class Insecta; order Lepidoptera; family Crambidae; genus Scoparia; species Scoparia ambigualis. The sequence continues at coordinate 24,354,277 of OY992503.1, forward strand.
CTAGACGTCTAGTTCTTTATATACTTTTTATTACCTACTTATTTTATAGATTTAGTAAGCTATGTGTCCAAATTACGATGTACAAGTACTTCGACAAACATAGAAGGGACAGTAGAAGGCATACAATACAGGTACGGTCAGCCTCAGATGTAGCTTAACACTTAGTACTAAGTATGTCATACCCGCTACTGCGTTTAGAAATGCTTGTACGAGCGTGACTATTCCGAGCCCGTTGGTGTGACATATTAGATACTAAAACGCTAAGTTACATCTAACGCCGACTGTAGGTATCTACTCTTAGTCAATAGTATATTCATATTAAGGTAATTTTCTTTTAGGTATGGTTCCAAAACCGAAGAGCGAAATGGCGAAAACGCGAACCGCCAAGAAAAACGGGCTACATCGGCTCCAGCTCACCGAGCTCCACCACCCTGGGCGGCGGGTTCTCCAGCATCGGCGGCAACTTACCCGCCTTCCCGCAAAACGGGCTGCCCGCGCCAGCCGACACCTGGTCGTACCAGCATTCTTACGAGCTGTCCTCACACCATTTGCTGTCGTCATCCAGCAGCGGGTACCCTGCCTTCAACGCGCAGCCAGCGGCCTATTCCTACACGACAGTACTCAATGGGCACGACGGTCAAATGTTCGCGCCGCGTCACGCCTACGAGTACGGCGAAGGGAGCCCACCGCCTTTAGGCGTGCGGGACTACCCCATGATGGCGGCGCACTCCCCGCAAATGGAAGCGCACTCGCATGAAGACAAGCTGGAGTACCGCTCGCATGAGCATGAGGACAAGTACACAGCGTGCGCGATGCAAGAGGAGCCGCCGAGGTACGCTCCTCCCCCTGACGATTACGAGAAGTGCGGACTGGTCGCCCACGAGAAACACTACGAGATGGATAGGCACGGTGACATCACACAGCCGGTGGTCGTCAAAATGGAGCCCACGGCGAGCCAGGCGTACACGGCACTGCCCCCTTTTTTGAACTGAAATACTCCTTTTCGAAATTGTCCTCATGACGTGACAGACGGTGAGGATAATTTCGAGAAGGAGTATTATTCGATATTTACGCGTGAATTCAATGCTGTTGACAACGAGACACATTTATGAATACTTTGGAACTGAAGTTTGTTTTTAATATAATTTTGATTTTATAAGTACTTATAGGTACCTATTTAGAAATACTAGGATTAGGTGTGCATTGGTTAGGTTAGTTAAAATTGCGTAGAAATGTTAGAAGAAATTTTTGCAATAAAATGTAAATAAATGTTTACGTTAATCGTTTACACTATTTAAATATTAGTGACAGCTGTTAGAACATAGATATGTAGAAATACAAGAAATTAACATGTGTGCCAACAACGTTCTTAAATAACTGTAGATTAAACTTAGAAAGTATATTTCGAAATACTATTTTGTAAGTATTGTGGAGACTTCGCTTCTCGAGCATTCCCTGTGCCTTAAATATATGTCTGCAAGTTATGTAGTCTTAACATAGATTTTATATTACCTATATACTTAATCGCTTGAGACGACTCGTTATAAATATTTGTAGGTTAATATCAATACAAACTAGCGTTTAGACCAATAGCTATGGGTACTACGGCAAAATTCGATAAAGAATGTTTGTACACAAATTATTGACATTTCTCTGAGCAAATATCTAGTGTCACT